>BTPG01000008.1:405035-682257 GCA_036245525.1 Semisulcospira habei | reverse complement strand
GAAAAGCGCAAGCCCTTCTTCAAAAAGGTACACAGTACTTTATGCATGTGTGACTGGCTTTAGTCCTGGACACTGATTCATCTTTTTCTGAGTTTCAGCTTTCTGGTTCCGCCCAGAACAGACCGTCGGACAGCCTGTTTTTTTGTATGTGCATAAAGGTAGATTAAATGAACCATAAAGGTAGATTAAATGAACCATAAAGGTAGATTGAATGAACCATAAAGGTAGATTAAATGAACCATAAAGGTAGATTGAATTAACCATAAAGGTAGATTGAATGAACCATAAAGGTAGAATAAATGAACCATAAAGATAGATTAAATGAACCATAAAGGTAGATTAAATGAACCATAAAGATAGATTAAATGAACCATAAAGGTAGATTAAATGAACTATAAGATAGATTAAATGAACCATAAAGGTAGATTAAATGAACCATAAAGGTAGATTAAATGAAGATATCGAATGAGCTCATTAAGCTGGCATTGTAACTGTTCAACCTTTTGTGTGACAATTCATTAAAAAAAAACAACAAATTACTCATTAACAAAAATTGAAAATCTGCACAGACAGTAACATTAATGAATCAAAGTGGTAAGAAATCAAAGTGGTAAGAAATCAAAGTGGTAAGTAATCAAAGTGGTAAAGAAATCGAAGTGGTAAGAAATCGAAGTGGTAAGTAATCAAAGTGGTAAGAAATCAAAGTGGTAAGAAATCAAAGTGATACACATGTTTTAAACGGAGGGAGAGAAGACTGCATGTGTTGTCCAGTGATAGATTCAAGATTCAAGAAATTTATTGTCCATTAAAGGATATTTGTCTTTGCCTGCCAAGCGTAGGTCAAAGTTAAAAAAACATCTCAGTTACACATTAAGCTAAATCTTAGACTAAACAAAAATATAAAATAGTACGTTTTGAAACTAACATCATACGCACGCCCAGACACGCACACAGACTCACAAACTTAGTTTATGGCAGTACAGCCCTCTGAAGGCAAAACACCGCAAGTCCAGCATGATTATCTTCGTCCCTGCCTTTACCATCATCATTGTCTGTGGATGGAACACTCATTGGCTTCTCTGCGAGTGTGAGAAACCTGGGTGTTACACTTGACAGCGAGTTATCTATGTCACAGCATGTCAGTGCAGTGTGTAGATCCGCTTATCTGGAACTTCGTCGTATTAGTTCAGTTCGTCACCTGCTGACCGTGGAAGCCACTAAAACACTAGTTTGTGCATTTGTGCTGTCCAAGCTAGATTATTGTAACTCTTTGCTTTGTGGCTGCCCTCAGTATCTCATTGATCGCCTCCAAAAAATTCAGAACAATGCAGCCCGGCTTGTTGTGAGAGTCCGTAAGACTGAGCATGTCGCACCCATCTTGAAGTCCCTTCACTGGCTACCTGTGTCCTCACGTATTCAATACAAAGTTATGTCAATCTGTTTTAACTGCCTTTCAGGCACCGGCCCAGAATACTTGTCCTCTTTGCTGCATGTGTATACACCCTCTCGTGAGCTCCGCTCCTCTTCTGATAAACGGAAGCTGTGTGTACCTTCTGTCAAAACTAAAACATTTGGTCAGCGCACTTTTGTTTATCAAGCCCCAGTGTTATGGAATACACTTCCTCTTGAGGTCAGAAACAGTGAGTCTGTCTCTGACTTCAGGAGGTCGTTGAAAACTCACCTCTTCAAGCTTTACTTTGAATGACTGCCAGTGTTTGATGCCTTAGTTGTAGTTCTGCAATCCTCCTTGTTTAGACTGAATGTTAATTAGAATATAAATTATTATGTATGTATTGTTGTTTAGTTTATTGTAAAAGTGGTGTGTTCGGGCATTGTGCTTTGTTTGTTATGTGCATATGTCATTGTATTTTATTTTTGTGTACAGATTGTAAAGCGCTTAGAGCTTTTGAGTAAGATTAAGCGCTATATAAATACCCATTATTATTATTATTATTATTATTATTATTACTATGTTGGAGCTAACCTGTTTTGCCCCCTAGGGAACTGTAGGTGTGAGTCTGCTCAGCTGGAAAGTCCCGTTGGAAAGTCCCGTGCAATCCTGAGGGCTGGGGTTACAGATTGGACTTGTTCAACAGCTGTATTGCCTGCGGAATGACGGAGTTTGAGCTTGTTCCTGTTACATATCTGGCAGCGATAGTGTCTTTTGGAGGGAAGGAGTTCAAAATGCTTAAGCAGAAGAATGTGGGACTAGGAGGGGGAATTTCTGACTGTGGAATGCTATGCTGAGAGATGGAGATCGGTGGGTTGGGGGGGGGGGGGGGGGGTAGATGAATCAGAAGGAAAAGCTTAAAAAATACTAACAACTCTCAATGTTCCTAATAGAAAATGCATGTGAGCTGCAAACAATATGGTAGACTTTCGGATGAAATCCTCATCTTCTTTTTCAACCAGAAGATTACCTTTTTCAGCCAGAAGATTCTTTTTCAGCCAGAAGATTACCTTTTTCAGCCAGAAGATTACTTTTTTGAAGTATGACGTTGTGCCTTCCTTATGTGTGTTCAGGAGACTTGGGGCTGTCTTAGCATTCTGTTTTTGTCAGGGTGGTTCTGTCTTAGCATTCTGTTTTTGTCAGGGTGGTTCTGTCTTAGCATTCTGTTTGTGTCGGGGTGGTTCTGTCTTAGCATTCTGTTTTTGTCAGGGTGGTTCGGGTCGGGATGAGGCCACTGGCGCCGGCCATTAGATGCCTTGGCGACGGGCTTCACCCGTCCCGAGTCATTGTCCATTTTGTAGCTCTGTTATTGTAATTTGTGGATTGAGCGAGTGAGTGAATGTGAGCAGCACCTGCGGTGGCAAGACAATTTTTGCTGTGTATTATTATTTTCTATCACAGCAACAATAAAGTCATCTTGAATCTTCATTCAGACACTATAGCTCTGTATAAAGTCATGCCTGCCACACTAAAGGTATGAATTGCACGTGTTGTTTCAGTCGGAAAGTATACCTCCCTACGAAGTTGTGCCTTCCATGCGACCGGTGGTGCTGATAGGGCCATCACTCAAGGGCTACGAGGTCACCGACATGATGCAGAAAGCTCTCTTTGATTTTCTCAAACACCGGTTCGAGGGAAGGTTGGTCACAGATATATATAATTATGGTTGACTTTATTGTCTTGTAACAGTCTTGTTTGTATATATATATATGTGTGTGTTTTTGTAAAAATTTGTCAGAAATTGGCTGGAAAATAAAACAGCGCTCAGAATTAGCACATAGAATAGTCTAGACAGGGCTGTATACTAGAAAGGTTCTCCTTAGGACACAACAGTCTAGACAGGGCTGTATATTAGGAAAGTTCTCCTTAGGACACAACAGTCTAGACAGAGCTGTGTATGAGGAAAGTTCTCCTTAGGACACAATAGGCTAGACAGGGCTGTATATAAAGCTGTGTTTGTCTGAACAAAACAAGACAGTATGACACAGAAGGCTAGACAGGGCTGTCGGCCTTCTCTTGGACCCCGCCTCCTCTCCTGATCTCGCATCCCATTTCGACTCCTCCCTTTGAAAACTTCTAGACACCCATGCCCCTGTCACCATCTGCTCCATACCTAACCGACCCCCCTCCCCCGGCTCGCTGATGACATAGCTGAGGCCAAGCGCGAGCGCCGACAAGCGGAACGCTGCTGGCGCTCATCCGATCTCACCGTTCAGACCCCCACCCGGGTCTGCCCTGGGGGACTTGGGTTGGGTTAGGTATTTTTTAGTTCCCAGGGTCACCCTGGTCAGCCCCACAGGGTGGGTTTTTCTCTCTATTCTGGGGCATGTATTTCTGTCTACCCTTTGTCCATTCACCTGTATTTGCCTTTTTCAAACTCTCCCTACTGTCTGCACTGCCTGTAGCTCTTGATATTGGATGTGTGTTGCTAGGTGGTCTTGGCTTTATTTAGGCCCCATGTGTTCGGTTTATTTAATGTATTTGACCGGCTGGCAACATACATTCAATGTTCTGTTTATTTTTTTTTCACAAGCAGTGCAGGCACGTCCTGAGAAAGCCTTGTTGCTGTCGGGACGTTAAGCAATGTACAATCAATCAATCTCACCGTTCAGACAGATCTTCCAAACAACTAGATCCAAAGTCTGCAGAATGATCTCCGACTCCAAATGTAAACACCTTCAAAACAAAATCCTGGAATCCACTTCTTCCAAAACCCTCTACGCTACCATGAACACACTCCTAGGCACTTCGAAAGACTCTCCTCTCCCCAACACACACAGCAAAGAAGAACTCCCGTCCGCTTTTTCCACCTATTTTTCCGACAAAATTCAAACTCTGCGCAAGACACTCAACACTCTGCCTTCTCCGCCTTGCCCTCCCGACCCCCCCCCCCTTTTTCCGGCACCCCCCTCTCGTCCTTCCGCCCCCTCTCTCAGGATGAAGTCCTCAAGACCATAAAGTCCATGCCTCTCAAAACCTGCGAACTAGACCCCCTCCCAGCTTCTCTCTACCGAGACGGCCTTCCAAAACTTCTGCTCTTCATTACCTACATCATCAACACATCTCTAGAGAACGCTTCCATCCCCGATATCTTCAAGTCCGCCATCGTCCGTCCTCTCCTCAAAAAACACAACCTCGACCCAAACGAACTCAAAAACTATCGCTCAGTCTCCAATCTCTCTTTCCTGTCCAAGTTTCTTGAGAAGGCTGTTCTCAACCAGCTCAACCTCCACCTCGCCGACAACAACCTCCTCAGTCCCTTCCAGTCTGCCTATCGCAAACATCACAGCACTGAAACAGCCCTTCTATATATCTTAAACGACCTGCTTCTCTCGACCGACTCGGGCAACATCTCCCTTCTTACGCTACTCGACCTCTCTGCCGCCTTCAACACTATAGACCACTCTATCCTCCTCCACCCCTTCACCACTACTTTGGCATCACTGACTCCGCTCACTCCTGGTTTCTCTTCTACCTCTCCGACAGACAGCAGTCCGTCACCATCGACGGCGTCTCCTCCAACCCAGTCACGCTCTCCTGCGGAGTTCCACAGGGTTCCGTCCTGGGCCCGGTCCTTTTCACACTCTACACCTCTCCCCTGTCCAACATCATCCAGTCTCACCACATACACCACCACCTCTATGCTAACGACTCACAACTACTAGACAAAGGCAAACTCGACAACACTCTGTCACTACTGACTCGCACGGCTGACTGCTATGAAGACGTGAAAAACTGGATGACAGCAAACAAGCTTAAACTGAACGACGACAAAACGGAAGCCATGTTGGTAGGCACTCGTCAGAAACTTTCCCAGCTCCCTCCCTCTCTCCACCTTCAACTCGACAGCACCCCCATCTCCCTCTCTGACTCAGCCAAAAACCTCGGCGTTATCCTTGATTCCTCTCTTTCCATGACCAGCTTCATCTCCGCCACGGCCCAGGCATGCTATTTCCACCTCCTCCACATCAGTCGGATCAGAAAATACCTCACTACCGAAGCTGCCACCAAACTTGCTGTCTCTCTCATCCTATCTTGCATCGACTATTGCAACTCTCTCCTTTCCGGCCTCCCTCACTCCACCACTTTCACTCTCCAGCGTGTCCAGAACAATGCTGCCCGCCTCGTCCTCAGAAAGAAAAAATCCGACCACATCACTCCCCTGCTCAAACTCCTTCACTGGCTTCCCATCCCCCAACGCATCCAATACAAGATTCTGTCTCTCTACTACAAATCCCTGAGCAACTGTGCTCCTGCCTATCTCTCAAACTTACTTCACCCCTACACTCCTCCCCGCTCCCTCTGCTCCACCTCTGACCTTCTCCGCCTCCACGTCCCCCGCACCAAACTCAGCACTTTCGGGCCCCACTCCTTCTCTGTATATGGTCCATCTACCTGGAACACTCTCCCACTCTCTCTCCGTCAGAAACACTCTCTCTCCTCCTTCCATTCTGCCCTCAAAACTCACCTCTTTCAACAGTTCTAGCACTATATTACCACACCCCCCCACCCCAAGCTGACTGTGGTAATGTATTTCACTATTTGTGGTACGTGAGTCGTCGTCTGAAGCGTGCGCATGTGTGCGCGAGTTGTGAGTGCGCGCTTAGAGTTATAATTATTATAAGATAAGCGCATTATAAATACCGTAATTATTATTTATTATTATTATATTAGGCTGTTTGACTGAACAAAACAAGACAGTATGACACAGTAGGCTAGACAGGGCTGTATATTAGGCTGTTTGACTGAACAAAACAAGACAGTCTGAAAAATAGGCTGGACAGGGCTGTATATTATTAGGCTGTTTGACTGAAAAACAAGACAGTCTGACACAATAGGCTGGACTGCAGACAGGGCTGTATGTTAGACAGTATGACACAGTAGGTTGGACTGCAGACAGGGCTGTATTTTAGACAGTATGACACAGTAGGCTGGACTGTAGACAGGGCTGTATGTTAGTAGGCTGGACTGTAGACAGGGCTGTATGTTAGTAGGCTGGACTGTAGACAGGGCTGTAATTTAGACAGTATGACACAGTATGCTGGACTGCAGACAGGGCTGTATGTTGGTAGGCTGGACTGTACAGGGCTGTATGTTAGACAGTATGGCACAGTAGGCTGGACTGTAGACAGGGCTGTATGTTAGACTGTATGACACAGTAGGCTGGACTGTAGACAGGGCTGTATGCTAGACAGTATGACACAGTAGGCTGGACTGTAGACAGGGCTGTATGTTAGTAGGCTGGACTGTAGACAGGGCTGTATGTTATGACACAGTAGGCTGGACTGTAGACAGGGCTGTATGTTAGTAGGCTGGACTGTAGACAGGGCTGTATGTTAGTAGGCTGGACTGTAGACAGGGCTGTATGTTTTTAGGCTGGACTGTAGACAGGGCTGTATGTTAGTAGGCTGGACTGTAGACAGGGCTGTATGTTATTAGGCTGGACTGTAGACAGGGCTGTATGTTATTAGGCTGGACTGTAGACAGGGCTGTATGTTAGTAGGCTGGACTGTAGACAGGGCTGTATGTTATTAGGCTAAACTGTAGACAGGGCTGTATGTTATTATGCTGGACTGGAGACAGGGCTGTATGTTATTAGGCTGGACTGCAGACAGGGCTGTATGTTAGTAGGCTGGACTGTAGACAGGGCTGTATGTTAGTAGGCTGGACTGTAGACAGGGCTGTATGTTATTAGGCTAAACTGTAGACAGGGCTGTATGTTAGTAGGCTGGACTGCAGACAGGGCTGTATGTTAGACAGTATGACACAGTATGCTGGACTGTAGACAGGGCTGTATGTTAGTAGGCTGGACTGTAGACAGGGCTGTATGTTAGTAGGCTGGACTGTAGACAGGGCTGTATGTTAGTAGGCTGGACTGGAGACAGGGCTGTAGGACAAAAGTTGATCAACTCCTGTAACCCCACGGCCACATTTCCAAAATTTTTGTCGTGCATCAGTTGTAGGAGATGGATCCATCAAGGGTAGTGCCAGGTTAGCTTGGTGCCATCAGGCACTACCCTTGAATTATCATCTGCTGTAGTGTGATGGCTATATGCTGTAGGTGTTTGCCTGTGGATGGAGATTACTTCGGCGTGAACACCTCCAGTGGCAAGATCTGCCCAGCCAAGCTTTGCTTGCAGTGTGTTTTGCGCTGAATGTGTCGTAACAAGCCCTTACTTGGCATGCGCACTGGATCCAGATATGAACTCTAAGAAAATTTCTTGGTGGCAGAGTACATGTACAGAAAAGTGACTCGTTAGGAAAAGAGCTAACTTGTCTGGTTGCCATTTGTTGATGTTAGGGCAACACGGGTGGCAACAGTGCGAATGCTGTTGTTGAATGATTGTAACACTTGTAGTTTTGCTTACCGATATCAGTTCTATGTCATTATCAGAAGCCTGCTGTGTGTGTGTGTGTTCCAAAATTATCATTGCTGCTGAAATTTTGCTGGCTCAGCCCAGTGTTCCTTGTTGAATGATCGTCGCCTACTGGTTGTATATCATTGTTTAAAGTTTGCTGTGTGTGTGTTGCAGAATCATCATCACTCGGGTTACTGCTGACATTTCACTGGCCAAGCGTTCCTTGTTGAACAACCCCAGTAAGAGGGCCATCATGGAGCGCACCAACCCGCGCTCCTCAGGACTGTGTAAGTTCTCTTCATGGATCACAGGAATTATACACTGGTCCTGACCATTGTCAACCTGCAGCTTTAGCTTTATCTTTAGACAGTCAATGGACAGAACCGGTTTGTAATTTATGTTAGTCGACTGAATGATCACAATTTCTGGCAACTATACCTGACACTGGGTAGGACAAGGTGGATGTTTTGGGTTGCAGTGATCAGTGTGATGTAACTGTTACTAGGTAACTGTGTGATGTAACTGTTACTAGGTAACTGTTCGCTTCTTTTCTGGTTATCAGTGTGTGCGGTAGACGATCAAACATGCGTCAGGCGCCAAGCTAATCTGGCACTACCCTTGAGTTATCATGGTCACTCGTCCTTAGCTACGTAGGCTACTATCAAGTGTGACACCCAGATTCTTTACATGGTGGGGGGGGGGGGGGGGGGGGGGGGGGAAGAAGGGGACAGTGACACCACAGATTTGTAATGACTGGGGGAGTGTCAGCATCTTCGTCAACCTCGGGGAAGCAATGATGATGGCCTCGGTTTTTCCGTCATTCAACTGTAAGTTGTTTGAAGTCATCCACATTGGGACTAAGAAGATGATTCAGGTTCAGATGGTCGACAGTTGTGACAAAACAACCTTCTCAATGATCTTAGAGAGAAAAGGGAGGTTTGAGACAGGGCGGTAATTCTGTAGATTGTTAGCGTCTAGAGAGGGCTTTTTTTTTTTAGCAAAGGTTTAACAATGGTGGACTTGAAATCCGACGGAAAAACACCAGACCGCAGGGACTCGTTGACAACTTTGGTAATGACTGGAAGCACAACATCAATACACTCGTACAGCAATGTAGTAGGGAGTGGGTCTAAACCACAAGTCTTTGTGCAGTTCTTTTCAGCACAGTATGAAGTTCCTGTTCATTGACATGTCTGAAGGATGAGAGACACTGACCAGAAAAAGGAACGTCATACTGTGATGGAGACTGTGAAACAAGTCCATCAAGTCTATCACGAATGTTCTGAACTTTTGTCATGGAAGAAATTAGAGGACTGATCAGGCAGCTCTACGGCAAGAAAATGGTCGGGAGTGGAGATGGATCCCTTCTAGCAGTCAGTTTGTTGGTCACATTGTAGAGCTGCTTGCTGGTGGTGCACGCTGCAATCTTGGCATTGAAGAAAGCTTTCTTCGCCACGAGTACCAGACGAGTTACATATTTCTTAGCAGCCCTGAAAATCTGCTTGTGCACGGTAAGTCCAGTGGACAGCCACAGTCTCTCAGCTTGTCGTTGTCGCTCTCTCTGCATCGAGAAGCTTGCCTCCCACTGCGCTGAACCAAGATGAAGACGTCTGACACGACACTTTACGGTGAGCAGATGGAGCATGCTTGTCAAGTAGTGACCTCAGACCCCGAATTCAACTGTCCCGCAGAAGGATCAGGGTGTTCGCTGAGATATTCATGCAAATCAGCTTTCAAAGCCAGGCGATCAATAGCACGAATGTTTCGTTTTTGCACAAATACAGGCTGAAAGGGTGGCACTGAAACAACTAGATCAGCAATCACGCATAGATGATCAGACTTGAGTGCATATGACACATAAGTGGACTGAATGAAATTATCACTTGGTCGGTGTAGTAGCCAATCAAGAGTATGACCATGCTTGTGAGTTGGCTGACAGACTGTTCAAGGTCAAAAACACTCAAAAGATCCATTAGTTTTATAGTACTAGAGTTCTGCGGGCAGTCATAGTAGAAGTTGAAGTCTCCCCAAATAGGAAGGTTACCTGGGAGTGAGTTGCTGTATTCAAGTCGATCAGAAAACTTTGTTGCTACTGTGGTGCTTGCCGCCGCCTGAAGTCTGGCAATGCCTGCGCTAGGCAGATCAGGTTACGGCTATCGGCAAACTAAGTGGGTTAGCTAGGGGAAACTGCCGTGTAGTTCAAAGGAATGGTGTTCAAAGGCAAATGTGTTACAGGAGAAGTAGGGCACAAGGTCACCTTGAAAAATGATGGCAAGACCGCCACCCCAAGACGGACGTGGAATGACTTGACGGTGAAGCCAGCAGGGGCAAGTTCAGCATATTTCGCCTCGTCACCACCCACTTTTATCCACGTTTCAGTCAAAAACAAGACATCAATGTCATTGTCATATATAAAGTTGCTTATTTCATTTTGTTTCTCCGGAGACGCAACTAAACGTGCATTGAATAGAGTCGCTTTCAGTCCATTAATTTTGTGTGGACGATTGGACGTTGATACTTACTTACTTACGCCTGTCACCCCTACCCGGGTATAGGCCGTCAACGAGAGACCTCCAGCAACTCCTGTCCTGTGCTTCTTCTTCGATTCTACTCCAGGTGGTTCCCAGTCTCTTGATGTCTGCTTGGAGGTCTCGACGCCAGGAGTTTCTCGGCCTACCTCTTTTCCTCATTCCCTGGGGGTTCCATGACAATGCCTGCCTAGTGATACTGGAAGCTGGCTTTCTCAGACTGTGACCGATCCATCCCCATCTTCTTCGTCCAGTTTCATTCTCTGCTGTTATCTGCTCTGTTCTCTCCCAGAGTCTGACGTTGCTGATCTTCTCTGGCCAGTGGATTTTCAAAATTCTTCTAAGGCAACTGTTCATGAAGGTCTGTACTCTGTTGACTGTGGTTTTTGTCAATCTCCAAGTCTCTGCTCCATATAGGAGAACTGCTTTTACATTGGAGTTGAAAATCCGGACTTTGGTGTGTTGTGACAGCTCTCTGGAACTCCACACTTTTTTCAACTGGAGAAAGGCTGCTCTGGCTTTACCGATTCGTGCTCTGACATCTGCATCAGTGCCGCCTTTTTTGTCTATGATGCTCCCGAGATAGGTGAAGGACTCCACGTTGATAAGGGGATATGAATCGGGTTATCTTGACACACCCCTCTTGAATCCACGCGCTTTGTCTCTGATCTCGTTGTCACAAAAACAACTGGAATTCTCCTATCTTGACAACTGCGACCAGCCCTATAGGGACACTTTTTCTTACGTCGCCGACGGCTTAGCAGTGCAGAGGATCTGGATCTGGAGTGTCTGCAGAGATCCAGCACAGGGATTGTGAAACAGCATGCACATGATGGTTGAACGCCAGAAGTGCCTCTCTGCACAAAAGATGGACTCTAATTGTCAGCAACTGACAAGTGTGAAGCAGGATCAGTACACAAAGTACTGCAGTAGTCCGCATGACACACGTGACACACACACTGAAGTACTGCAGTAGTCCGCATGACATGTGACACACACACTGAAGTATTGCAGTAGTCCGCATGACACACGTGATGCACACACTGAAGTACTGCAGTAGTCCGCATGACGTGACACACACACTGAAGTACTGCAGTAGTCCGCATGACATGTGACACACACACTGAAGTACTGCAGTAGTCCGCATGACATGTGACACACACACTGAAGTACTGCAGTAGTCCGCATGACATGTGACACACACACTGAAGTACTGCAGTAGTCCGCATGACACACGTGACACACACACTGAAGTACTGCAGTAGTCTGCATGACACTCGTGACAAACACACTGAAGTACTGCAGTAGTCCGCATGAGACAATTGTATGTGTATACACTTGCCACACACTGAAATATTGCAGTAGTCCACATGAGACAGTTGTATGTGTGTACACATGCCACACACACTGAGGATGACGAGTACACCCTGAAGTAGGCCAGTCGCTGACAGATGTCGCAAGCCTCCAGTTGAAGTCAAGTGCAGTTGGACCGAAGGGTGCATGAGCACTGTTGAAGACAGGCACAGCTGTAGCATTGCAGTGCAGGGCCTGCGGTAACACAGGTGAACTAGTCTCAACCATGTCATAACTGTGCACTGCTATGGCAAACAGTTTCAGAAACACAAGTATTCACAGAACTGTCATGTCCGGTAATAAAACTGCACAAAAAGTACACCAAAATGTAGCCCACGACATCAGCAAAACGGTGGTGGTAGACGATCCAGTGCACCATTCAATAATCCAGATATAGAGACAAAAGATGGGAGACGACATTAAGCTGGCACAGCGAGTGAACACCAACTCGCCTAGATGTACCTTGGTCAGTAAATAGAGGGTGTATTAGACATACCTTGGTCTGATAATAGAGGGTGTATTAGACATCCTTGGTCGTCCACAAGACATCGTGAACACTGTCATGAGTTGTCGGCCAGTCTCCAGTAGGCTTATCAACGCCATTCAATATCACCATTGTACAAGTTTACGCCCCAACAACAGACTATGGCGATGAGGAAATAGAAGACTTCTATGACCAACTGCAAGAAGTCCTGGACCAGACCCCAAGAAAGGCATTCTTGTGGTCCAGGGAGACTGGAATGTCAAAATAGGAGAGGATGCTGCTAGGAACTGGAAAGGCACATGCGGACGCTACTGCAATGCAGAGACCAACGACAGAGGCTTAAGGCTCCTGGAATTTGCCAGTTCAAATGATATAAAGCTGATGAACACGTTTGGCTCGCACAAAGCATCCAGAAGGTGGACATGGCACAGCCCAAACGGAGAGCACCATAACCAAATTGACTACATCATGGTGAAGAGACACTTCCAAACCAGTGTGAACATTGCCAAGACAAGAAGTTTTCCAGGAGCAGACATTGGAAGCGACCATGACTTAGTAATGATGACCTTCCGACTCCGCCTAAAGAAGGTCAACAAGCAAGGTCCCTCCAGAATCAAGTTTGACCTCGAGAAGCTGAAAGACCCAGAGGTAGCGGAAGAAGGCAAAGATAGGAGGAAAATTTGCGCCACTGCTACTTCTAGGTGCAGAAGATGTGGATGTGGACACACTGATCGACACATTTAACACTACTGTAACCCAAACAGCCAGTGAGATCCTTGGCAAACACCGACAAGCAAAGAAACCTTGGGTTACAACCGACATCTTTGTTCTATGTGACAAGCGTCGAGAATTAAAGAAAAAGAAATCAGAGGTAGAAGGAGCTAAACAATACAGGGAAATTAACCAGGATATCAAGAAAAGCATGAAAAAGGCAAAGAATAAGTGGATTGAAGATCAGTGTAAACACGTAGAAGAAAATCTGAACATAAATAATAGCAAAAAAGCATACCAACTGGTGAAAGACCTGACCAGTGTAAAATAAGGACGCTCCTCGATCATTCAAGATAGTGAAGGGAACTGTCTTACGGAAGACCAAGACATACTGAAGAGATGGACAGAGTACTGCTCAGATTTGTACAACCACCGAGCTACAGGAGACCCAGGCATACTTGTCAACCCACCCGTGACCGACAATTGCAACTATCCCATCCTCTGAGAGGAAGTAGGGGATGCAGTGAAGTCACTGAAAAAAGGGAAGGCAGCAGGAGCAGACAACATCCCTGCAGAGCTAGTCCAAGAAGGGGGAGAAGACACGATAAGCGCCTTACTAACAATCTGCAATAAAATCTGGCAGTCAGGGGATTGGCCCACACCATGGACCCAATCACTTATAATAACTCTCCCCAAAAAAGGCAACTTACATCAATGCCAGAACTATCGCACGATCAGTCTTATATGCCACCCAAGCAAAGTCATGTTAAAGATCCTACTGAACAGGCTGAAGCCACAGGCAGAGGAAATCATCTGAGGAACAGGCAGGCTTCAGACCAGGGCGCAGCACAACTGAGCAAATCGTCAACCTGAGAGTTCTATGTGAGAGATACCTCCAGCACCAGCAGGACCTCTATCATGTCTTTGTGGATTTTAAGAAAGCGCTTGACAGGGTGTGGCATGCAGCCCTTTGGTCCACCATGAAGCTATACAACATCAATGCCAACCTGATCAAAGTCATAGCAAACCTTTACAACAAGGCCACTAGCGCAGTCTGCTTCAGTGGCAAAATAGGAAACTGGTTTAGGACTACAGTCGGAGTCAGACAAGGCTGCTTGCTCTCACCTACTCTTTTCAACATCTTCCTGGAAAGAATCATGACGGACGCTCTGAAAGATCATGAAGGAACTGTCAGTATTGGAGGCAGAATAATCACGAACTTGCGCTTTATGGATGACATTGATGGCCTTGCAGTAACAGAGAAGGAGCTAGCTCAGCTGGTGGAAAAGCTGGACAGTACAGCCATTGCGTATGGGATTTAAATCAGTGCAGAGAAGACCAACTTACTTACTTACGCCTGTCACCCCTACCCGGGTATAGGCCGTCGACGAGAGACCTCCAGCAAATCCTGTCCTGTGCTTCTCCTTCGATTCTACTCCAGGTGGTTCCCAGTCTCTTGATGTCTGCTTGGAGGTCTCGACGCCAGGAGTTTCTCGGCCTACCTCTTTTCCTCTTTCCCTGGGGGTTCCATGACAATGCCTGCCTAGTGATACTGGAAGCTGGCTTTCTCAGGCTGTGACCGATCCATCCCCATCTTCTTCGTCCAATTTCATTCTCTGCTGTTATCTGCTCTGTTCTGTCCCAGAGTCTGACATTGCTGATCTTCTCTGGCCAGTGTATTTTCAAAATTCTTCTAAGGCAACTGTTCATGAAGGTCTGTACTCTGTTGACTGTGGTTTTTGTCAATCTCCAAGTCTCTGCTCCATATAGGAGAACTGCTTTTACATTGGAGTTGAAAATCCGGACTTTGGTGTGTTGTGACAGCTCTCTGGAACTCCACACTTTTTTTAACCGGAGAAAGGCTGCTCTGGCTTTACCGATTCGTGCTCTGACATCTGCATCAGTGCCGCCTTTTTTGTCTATGATGCTCCCGAGATAGGTGAAGGACTCCACCTCCTCCAACGGGGTGCCAGCAAGCAAGACTGGTTCTTCCCTGGTTGTGTTCAGCCTCATTGTCTTTGTTTTCTGTTTGTGAATGGTGAGGCCCACTTGGGACGAGAGTGTCAGCAAGCCTCGTGGTCTTGTCCTGCATTTGTTGACGAGTGTGGGACAGTAATGCCAAGTCGTCTGCAAAATCGAGGTCGTCAAGCTGTGTCCACAGTGTCCACTGTATTCCACTTCGTCTGTGCTCTGTGGTCATCTTCATGACCCAGTCTATGGCCAGTAGGAAGAGGAACGGAGACAGCAGACACCCCTGCCTGACACCAGTTCTGACCTGGAGCTCCCTGGTGAACTGCCCTTCGTGGATCACGCTACATGTCATGCCATCATAGCTGCTCTTGATCAGGCGGACGAGCTTTGTGGGTACACCGTAGTGTCGTAGGAGTTTCCACAGAGTCTCTCGGTCCACGCTGTCAAATGCTTTCTCATAATCCACAAAGTTGACGTACAGCGGGGAGCTCCACTCCAGAGACTGTTCCACAATGATGCGGAGAGTGGCGATCTGGTCTGTACATGATCGGTTCTTCCTGAATCCTGCTTGCTGGTCTCTCAGCTGGGGGTCAACGGAGCTCTTCATTCTCTCCAGGATGATCCTGTTGAAGACCTTTCCTGGTACTGACAGCAAGGTGATTCCTCTGTAGTTGGAACACTTGCTGAGGTCGCCTTTCTTGGGAAGCTTGATTAGGTACCCCTCCTTCCAGTCAGCTGGCATCACCTCCTCTTCCCAGATCTTTCCAAACAGTGGGTACAGCATCTCCACTGTTGTCTCTAGGTCTGCTTTCAGAGACTCCGCTGGGATGCCATCTGGCCCTGCTGCTTTGCCATTCTTCAAAAATGCCACTGCTCTTCTGATCTCTTCCCGGCTGGGTCTGTCACAGCTGATGGGTAAGTCGGTCTCTGCCGGCTGGATGTCGGGGGGGTCGGGTGGGCTAGGTCTGTTCAGTAACTCTTCAAAATACTCGGCCCATCTGTCGAGTTGGTCTGCTCTGTCTGCAATAGGCTTGCCTTCTTTGTCTTTTACTGGTCTTTCTGTATGGCCATACTTACCCGACAATCTTCTGGTAATGTCGTAGAGCCGTTTCATGTTGCCGCTGCCTGCTGCCTTTTCTGCCTCTGCTGCCAGGCTGTCTGTGTAGGCCCTCTTGTCTGCCCTGATACTCCTCTTCACCTCGCGGTTGGCTTCCGAGTATTCCTCCTGTGCCCTTACTTTGGCTGCTCTCGTGCGACTGTTGTTGACCGCTGCTTTCTTCTGCTTCCTCGCTTCTATCTTCTTCAAGGTCTGTGCCGACAGCCAGTCCTTGTGGTGGTGTTTCCTGAACCCTACAGTGTCTTTGCAGGTTGAGTTCAGCGCCTCTCTAACTGCCTTCCACTGCTGCTCTGTGGTGACCGCCTCCTCTTCATTTACTTTCTCCTGTAGCACCAGTTTGAACTCTTCTCTAACTCCAGTTTCTCTCAGGAGGCCTACATTATAGCGCTGTCTTCTTGTTGTCTCTGTGCGGCTTTTCTTTACTCACAAACCAGATAGGTGAGGCTAGCGCTGGCAGAATTGTCAGTACTCAAACCAAGGGGAATCACAGCGCTGGACAGACAACAGTTAGATCCCCTGCCCCCGCCTATCAGGCACCCAATCGCCAGCCCACAGAGAAATACGCAGGTATAGAATAAGACAATCATTTCCACGCCAGCCCACAGAGAAATACGCAGGTATAGAATAAGACAATCATTTCCATCCGCAGGTATAGAATAAGACAATCATTTCCATCCTCTAGAGGATGGAAATGATTGTCTTATTCTATACCTGCGTATTTCTCTGTGGGCTGGCGATTGGGTGCCTGATAGGCGGGGGCAGGGGATCTAACTGTTGTCTGTCCAGCGCTGTGATTCCCCTTGGTTTGAGTACTGGCTTTTCTTTAGCTTGAGCTTCATTCTTAAGGTAAGCAGATGGTGGTCTGAGGCGACATCTGCTCCCCTCCTCACTCGACACCCCACCCGGGTCTGCCCTGGGGGACTTGGGTGGGGTTAGGTATTTTTTAGTTCCCAGGGTCACCCTGGTCAGCCCCACAGGGTGGGTTTTTCTCTCTATTCTGGGGCATGTGTTTCTGTCTACCCTTTGTCCATTCACCTGTATTTGCCTTTTTAAAACTCTCCCTACTGTCTGCACTGCCTGTAGCTCTTGATATTGGATGTGTGTTGCTAAATGGTCTTAGCTTTATTTAGGCCCCATGTGTTAGGTTTATTTAACGTATTTGACCGGCTGGCGACATACATTCAATGTTCTGTTTTGGGTTTTTTTCACAAGCAGTGCAGGCACGTCCTGAGAAAGCCTTGTTGCTGTCGGGACGTTAAGCAATGTACAATCAATCCCTCCTCACTCGAACATCTTGAAGGGATCTTCTAAATTTCTTGCTAATGCAGATATGGTCTATTTGGTTCTCTGTTGTATGGTCAGGTGAGACCCAAGTTGCTTTGTGTATTCTTCTGTGTGGGAAGATGCTGCCTCCAATGACAAGTCGGTTTAGAGCACAAAAGTCTACAAACCTCTCCCCGTTCTCACTCATCTCTGAGCCTAGTCCCTGTCTCCCCATCACCTCTTCGTATCCGGTGTTGTCCTCCCCTATTTTGGCATTAAAATCGCCCATGACGATGGTGATGTCTCGCTCCGCACATTTGTCCACGGCACTCTGGAGTCGGTCGTAGAACTCTTGTTTCTCTTCCTCGTCACTGTCATTGGTAGGCGCATAACACTGGATGACGTTCAGCTTGAGCTTTTTCTTGGTTCTAAAGGCTGCTGTGATAATTCTTGGCCCAAGAGGTTCCCAGCCCATCAGGGCTCTCTGTGCCACTGGTGACAGCATGAATGCTACTCCTTCTGTATGGGGGGCATTCTCCTCTTCATGAAGAGAAGACCAAACTGATGACAAATAACACCAGTGGCATTGGCACTGGCGTCATGTTTGGAAGCCCAAAACTGGAAACCGTTAATAAATTCAAATACTTAGGAGCCATTGTGACAGATGAGGGATCAAAACCAGAAATACTGTCCAGGATTGCGCAGACAACAACAGCACTGACAAGATTGAAGACCATATGGAAGGACAGAAACATCACACTCTGCTCCAAGATCAGACTGATGCGCTCCTTAGTCATCTCAGTGTTCTTGTATGCCTGCGAGTCATGGACCCTCACAGCAGACCTTGAAAGGAGGATACAAGCCACTGAAATGAGATGTTTTCGAAGGCTGCTTGGCATTTCATACAGAGATCACATCACGAACGAGGAAGTGGGAAGCAGAATCAGGCAAGCCATCGGGCCCTATGAAGACTTATTAGCCATTGGGAAAAAACGCAAACTGAAATGGTATGGGCATCTCACGCGTTCCAACAGGGCTTGCCAAAACAATCCTGCAGGGCACTGTGCAAGGAGGACGAAGGAGAGGAAGACAGAGGAAAAGATGGGAGGACAATATCTCAGAGTGGACAGGACTGAAGCTGGGCGATACGCTAAGAATGGCAGAGAACAGCTAGGAATGGAGGGAGCTGGTTGCCAAGTCATCAGTGGTGCCCCAACGGTCGGCAAGACTACGGGATATAGATGGATAGATAGGTCAGTAAATAGAGGGTGTATTAGACATACCTTGGTCTGATAATGGAGGGTGTATTAAACCTTTGCCAGTGGAGGTGTAGGTGATCCATCACGAGATGTGCTGTAACAGTGTAAGTGTTTCATGAAGTGTATATGCACGTCTGCCCTCGGCGTTGAGCCCAAATAACTAACTGTATAATTATGCAAGTGGAGGCACAAGGGATATAGCATCAGGTGCACTGTAAGTGGTATTGTATTTGCCAGTGGAGGTGATAAAGTGTCAGGTGTACCACCAGTGGAGGTGATACAGCATCAGGTGTACCACCAGTGGGGGTGATATAGCATCAGGTGTACCACCAGTGGAGGTGGAGGTGATATAGCATCAGGTGTACCACCAGTGGAGGTGATATAGCATCAGGTGTACCACCAGTGGAGGTGATATAGCATCAGGTGTACCACCAGTGGAGGTGATATAGCATCAGGTGTACCACCAGTGGAGGTGATATAGCATCAGGTGTACCACCAGTGGAGGTGATACAGCATCAGGTGTACCACCAGTGGGGGTGATATAGCATCAGGTGTACCACCAGTGGAGGTGGAGGTGATATAGCATCAGGTGTACCACCAGTGGAGGTGATATAGCATCAGGTGTACCACCAGTGGAGGTGATATAGCATCAGGTGTACCACCAGTGGAGGTGATATAGCATCAGGTGTACCACCAGTGGAGGTGATATAGCATCAGGTGTACCACCAGTGGAGGTGATATAGCATCAGGTGTACCACCGGTGGAGGTGATATAGCATCAGGTGTACCACCAGTGGAGGTGGAGGTGATATAGCATCAGGTGTACCACCAGTGGAGGTGGAGGTGATATAGCATCAGGTGTACCACCAGTGGGGGGGTGATATAGCATCAGGTGTACCACCAGTGGAGGTGATATAGCATCAGGTGTACCACCAGTGGAGGTGATATAGCATCAGGTGTACCACCAGTGGAGGTGATATAGCATCAGGTGTACCACCAGTGGAGGTGGAGGTGATATAGCATCAGGTGTACCACCAGTGGAGGTGATATAGCATCAGGTGTACCACCAGTGGAGGTGGAGGTGATATAGCATCAGGTGTACCACCAGTGGAGGTGATATAGCATCAGGTGTACCACCAGTGGAGGTGATATAGCATCAGGTGTACCACCAGTGGAGGTGATATAGCATCAGGTGTACCACCAGTGGAGGTGGAGGTGATATAGCATCAGGTGTACCACCAGTGGAGGTGGAGGTGATATAGCATCAGGTGTACCACCAGTGGGGGTGATATAGCATCAGGTGTACCACCAGTGGAGTGATATAGCATCAGGTGTACCACCAGTGGAGGTGATATAGCATCAGGTGTACCACCAGTGGAGGTGATATAGCATCAGGTGTACCACCAGTGGGGGTGATATAGCATGAGGTGTACCACCAGTGGGGTTGATATAGCATCAGGTGTACCACCAGTGGAGGTGGAGGTGATATAGCATCAGGTGTACCACCAGTGGAGGTGATATAGCATCAGGTGTACCACCAGTGGAGGTGATATAGCATCAGGTGTACCACCAGTGGAGGTGATATAGCATCAGGTGTACCACCGGTGGAGGTGATATAGCATCAGGTGTAACACCAGTGGGGGTGATATAGCATCAGGTGTACCACTAGTGGGGGTGATATAGCATCAGGTGTACCACCAGTGGAGGTGGAGGTGATATAGCATCAGGTGTACCACCAGTGGAGGTGATATAGCATCAGGTGTACCACCAGTAGAGGTGGAGGTGATATAGCATCAGGTGTACCACCAGTGGAGGTGGAGGTGATATAGCATCAGGTGTACCACCAGTGGAGGTGGAGGTGATATAGCATCAGGTGTACCACCAGTGGAGGTGGAGGTGATATAGCATCAGGTGTACCACCAGTAGAGGTGGAGGTGATATAGCATCAGGTGTACCACCAGTGGAGGTGGAGGTGATATAGCATCAGGTGTACCACCAGTGGAGGTGGAGGTGATATAGCATCAGGTGTACCACCAGTGGAGGTGGAGGTGATATAGCATCAGGTGTAACACCAGTGGGGGTGATATAGCATCAGGTGTACCACTAGTGGGGGTGATATAGCATCAGGTGTACCACCAGTGGAGGTGGAGGTGATATAGCATCAGGTGTACCACCAGTGGAGGTGGAGGTGATATAGCATCAGGTGTACCACCAGTGGAGGTGATATAGCATCAGGTGTACCACCAGTGGAGGTGATATAGCATCAGGTGTACCACCAGTAGAGGTGGAGGTGATATAGCATGAGGTGTACCACCAGTGGGGGTGATATAGCATCAGGTGTACAACCAGTGGAGGTGGAGGTGATACAGCATCAGGTGTACCACCAGTGGAGGTGGAGGTGATATAGCATCATGTGTACCACCAGTGGAGGTGGAGGTGATATAGCATCAGGTGTACCACCAGTGGAGGTGGAGGTGATATAGCATCAGGTGTACCACCAGTGGAGGTGATATAGCATCAGGTGTACCACCAGTGGGGGTGATATAGCATCAGGTGTACCACCAGTGGAGGTGATATAGCATCAGGTGTACCACCAGTGGAGGTGATATAGCATCAGGTGTACCACCGGTGGAGGTGATATAGCATCAGGTGTACCACCAGTGGGGGTGATATAGCATCAGGTGTACCACTAGTGGGGGTGATATAGCATCAGGTGTACCACCAGTGGAGGTGGAGGTGATATAGCATCAGGTGTACCACCAGTGGAGGTGGAGGTGATATAGCATCAGGTGTACCACCAGTAGAGGTGGAGGTGATATAGCATCAGGTGTACCACCAGTGGAGGTGGAGGTGATATAGCATCAGGTGTACCACCAGTGGAGGTGGAGGTGATATAGCATCAGGTGTACCACCAGTGGAGGTGGAGGTGATATAGCATCAGGTGTAACACCAGTGGGGGTGATATAGCATCAGGTGTACCACTAGTGGGGGTGATATAGCATCAGGTGTACCACCAGTGGAGGTGGAGGTGATATAGCATCAGGTGTACCACCAGTGGAGGTGATATAGCATCAGGTGTACCACCAGTAGAGGTGGAGGTGATATAGCATGAGGTGTACCACCAGTGGGGGTGATATAGCATCAGGTGTACCACCAGTGGGGGTGATATAGCATCAGGTGTACAACCAGTGGAGGTGGAGGTGATACAGCATCAGGTGTACCACCAGTGGAGGTGGAGGTGATATAGCATCATGTGTACCACCAGTGGAGGTGGAGGTGATATAGCATCAGGTGTACCACCAGTGGAGGTGGAGGTGATATAGCATCAGGTGTACCACCAGTGGAGGTGATATAGCATCAGGTGTACCACCAGTGGGGGTGATATAGCATCAGGTGTACCACCAGTGGAGGTGATATAGCATCAGGTGTACCACCAGTGGAGGTGATATAGCATCAGGTGTACCACCGGTGGAGGTGATATAGCATCAGGTGTACCACCAGTGGGGGTGATATAGCATCAGGTGTACCACTAGTGGGGGTGATATAGCATCAGGTGTACCACCAGTGGAGGTGGAGGTGATATAGCATCAGGTGTACCACCAGTGGAGGTGATATAGCATCAGGTGTACCACCAGTGGAGGTGATATAGCATCAGGTGTACCACCAGTGGAGGTGATATAGCATCAGGTGTACCACCAGTGGAGGTGGAGGTGATATAGCATGAGGTGTACCACCAGTGGGGGTGATATAGCATCAGGTGTACCACTAGTGGGGGTGATATAGCATCAGGTGTACCACCAGTGGAGGTGGAGGTGATATAGCATGAGGTGTACCACCAGTGGAGGTGATATAGCATCAGGTGTACCACCAGTGGGGGTGATATAGCATCAGGTGTACCACCAGTGGAGGTGGAGGTGATATAGCATCAGGTGTACCACCAGTGGAGGTGGAGGTGATATAGCATCAGGTGTACCACCAGTGGGGGTGATACGATTTTGAATTTCCAAAAAACTACAGTAGCTCACTTGAGCTTGCCCTTAGCACCACGTGAAAGTTCTGTGTTTACGTTCAGTGTGTGAGTGAATGCGCGTGATTCACGTGAGCATGCTTGTTGGGTTCAGTTCGCGGCGGCGCTTTGAGCCGATTTTCAATTGGGATAAAGCGCCTATTTAATGCGCTTATTATTATTATTATTATTATAGCATCAGGTGTACCACCAGTGGAGGTGGAGGTCCACCATCATTCCTGTTCCGAAAAAATCCAAAGTGTCCTCCCTAAATGACTACAGACCGGTCGCTCTGACCTCAGTTGTCATGAAGACGCTTGAGCGCCTCGTCCTCCGGTTTCTGAGAACATTTACCGACCCTCTGCTGGATTGTTTTCAATTCGCGTATCGCGAAAAACGTTCCGTGGAGGATGCGGTGTCGCTTGGTTTGTTTTATGTTTTACAACACCTTGAAAATCCCAAACACCTATGCCAGAATTTTATTTGTTGATTACAGTTCTGCTTTTAACACCATTATTCCATCCAAATTGTACCAGAAGATCCAGCAAATCGGAGTTCCAGAGACATTGTGCCTCTGGACCCTCGATTTCCTGTTGATGAGACCACAGGTCGTTAAAATTGGTGGAAATGTGTCATCCACCCTCACTTTATCCACGGGCACGCCTCAGGGGTGCGTGCTCTCCCCTATGCTCAACTCCCTGTTTACTTATGACTGTGCTTCATGCCATGCCAGTACTAAAGTTCTGAAATTTGCAGATGACACCACAGTGGAAGGGTGCATTACAAACTCAGACGAATCCGCTTACCGTAGTCAGGTTGAGACTCTAATTAGTTGGTGTAATAACAACAACCTTGAACTGAACTCTGGCAAAACAAAAGAAATGATTGTGGACTTTAGAAAGAAACAGTCCCCTCCCCCTCCCCCTCTTGTGATCAATAGTGAAATCATTGAAACAGTCCAGAACTTTAAGTTTCTTGGCACTACCCTGTCATGTGACCTGAAGTGTGAGGAAAACACTCGCCTTATCGTCCAAAAAGCACAGCAGTGCTTGTTCTTCCTGCGACGTCTGAAAAGTTTCGGTCTCGGTGCCCACATGTTGATGCAATTCTACCGAGCTGTGATTGAGAGCGTGCTCACCTTTTCGATCACGGTTTGGTATGGTTCCATCACGGCCAAAGAGAAAATCAGACTGAGTAGGGTGGTCAAGACCGCTTCAAAAATCATAGGCAGAGATCTTCCTAGCCTGGACTCACTGTACCAGCAGCGTCTCTTACGTAGAGCACGTCTTATCTCCAGTGATTCCACCCACCCCGGCAATGAGCTTTTTCAAATTTTACCATCAGGGCGCAGGTACAGGTCCATCAGTACCAGGACCAGCAGATTCCGCAACAGTTTTTTCCCTCTTGCTGTTCACGCTCTCTCTGATCAACCGGACTAATTGGAGAGAGCGCGAGTGGCGAGTGAGAATGATTGTGTACAGTCAGTTTTTAACTGTATCAGATGTTTCTCTCTCTCTCTCTCTCTCTCTCTCTCTCTCTCTGTCTCTCTGTCTCTCTCTCTCTCTCTCTCTCTGTGTGTGTGTGTGTGTGTGTGTGTGTGTGTGTGTGTGTGTGTGTGTGTGTGTGTGTGTTTAGTCTTAGTAACTGACATCAAGACAAATTCCAATGTTTTTATTGTTTTGTACATGGAAACATATGGCAATAAACCATCTTATCTTATCTCTTATCTTATATAGCATCAGGTGTACCACCAGTGGAGGAGTAGGTGATATAGCATCAGGTGTACCACCAGTGGAGGTGTAGGTGATATAGCATCAGGTGTACCACCAGTGGAGGTGTAGGTGATATAGCATGAGGTGTACCACCAGTGGGGGTGATATAGCATCAGGTGTACCACCAGTGGAGGTGTAGGTGATATAGCATCAGGTGTACCACCAGTGGAGGTGATATAGCATCAGGTGTACCACCAGTGGAGGTGGAGGTGATATAGCATCAGGTGTACCACCAGTGGAGGTGTAGGTGATATAGCATCAGGTGTACCACCAGTGGAGGTGATATAGCATCAGGTGTACCACCAGTGGAGGTGTAGGTGATATAGCATCAGGTGTACCACCAGTGGAGGTGATATAGCATCAGGTGTACCACCAGTGGAGGTGATATAGCATCAGGTGTACCACCAGTGGAGGTGTAGGTGATATAGCATCAGGTGTACCACCAGTGGAGGTGATATAGCATCAGGTGTACCACCAGTGGAGGTGATATAGCATCAGGTGTACCACCAGTGGAGGTGATATAGCATCAGGTGTACCACCAGTGGAGGTGGAGGTGATATAGCATGAGGTGTACCACCAGTGGAGGTGATATAGCATCAGGTGTACCACCAGTGGAGGTGATATAGCATCAGGTGTACCACCAGTGGAGGTGATACAGCATCAGGTGTACCACCAGTGGAGGTGGAGGTGATATAGCATCAGGTGTACCACCAGTGGAGGTGGAGGTGATATAGCATCAGGTGTACCACCAGTGGAGGTGATATAGCATCAGGTGTACCACCAGTGGAGGTGATATAGCATCAGGTGTACCACCAGTGGAGGTGGAGGTGATATAGCATGAGGTGTACCACCAGTGGAGGTGATATAGCATCAGGTGTACCACCAGTGGAGGTGGAGGTGATATAGCATCAGGTGTACCACCAGTGGAGGTGATATAGCATCAGGTGTACCACCAGTGGAGGTGGAGGTGATATAGCATCAGGTGTACCACCAGTGGGGGTGATATAGCATCAGGTGTACCACCAGTGGAGGTGGAGGTGATATAGCATCAGGTGTACCACCAGTGGAGGTGGAGGTGATATAGCATCAGGTGTACCACCATTGGAGGTGGAGGTGATATAGCATCAGGTGTACCACCAGTGGGGGTGATATAGCATCAGGTGTACTGTGAGTGGGGGTGATATCGCATCAGGTGTACCACATGTGGAAGTGCGGGTGATAGTGTCAGATTATTGTATATGGCAGGTTTTCTGGTATTTGTTTTGGCATGTCCCACTTTACTGGCGATCGGTCCACTTCCGTCAGTCTACATTCGCTGAGCGACAATAACTCGCCTTTTGGTCAATTTTCATAATTTTGAAGTGATATTTTGTCTTCAAACCTTGTCGGCAGTTTTATATATGCTCACGAACGACAAAGAGCTCGCGATCGTGAAGTATCACAGTGAGAAACGTTTATAAACCTATCATAATGGGAAGAGGGCGACTACGGTTTTGGAGGAAAACAGAAGCATTCGCTCGATAGAGACCGACACTAAAAAACTCCAAAATACCTAAAAGATTTGCAAACCTTTCGCAAATCACTCGATAACGCTGTTTACACATGGAACGCGCTCTCTTAAAACATCAGCAATGACATATCCGGAAAACATGACCGAAAAACGTTTGTCAAAAATAGATGTCGCTCGTAGAATTTGTAGTCTGATGCTGTCCGACCTGATTTGTAGTCGCTCCATTTCCCATCATGCATTTGCAGATGATACGCAGATGTACAAAAGTGATACTGTCGAGCGAGCTGTGAATGCCGTCCAAAGTATAAGCCAGTGCATTGACCATGTCAAATCATGGATGACCACCAACAAACTGATGTTAAATGATGGCAAAACTGAAGCAATGTTGGTAGCTAATCCAAGATTGTCTTCGTCCCTGCCTTTACCATCATCATTGTCTGTGGATGGAACACTCATTGGCTTCTCTGCGAGTGTGAGAAACCTGGGTGTTACACTTGACAGCGAGTTATCTATGTCACAGCATGTCAGTGCAGTGTGTAGATCCACTTATCTGGAACTTCGTCGTATTAGTTCAGTTCGTCACCTGCTGACCGTGGAAGCCACTAAAACACTAGTTTGTGCATTTGTGCTGTCCAAGCTAGATTATTGTAACTCTTTGCTTTGTGGCTGCCCTCAGTATCTCATTGATCGCCTCCAAAAAATTCAGAACAATGCAGCCCGGCTTGTTGTGAGAGTCCGTAAGACTGAGCATGTCACACCCATCTTGAAGTCCCTTCACTGGCTACCTGTGTCCTCACGTATTCAATACAAAGTTATGTCAATCTGTTTTAACTGCCTTTCAGGCACCAGCCCAGAATACTTGTCCTCTTTGCTGCATGTGTATACACCCTCTCGTGAGCTCCGCTCCTCTTCTGATAAACGGAAGCTGTGTGTACCTTCTGTCAAAACTAAAACATTTGGTCAGCGCACTTTTGTTTATCAAGCCCCAGTGTTATGGAATACACTTCCTCTTGAGGTCAGAAACAGTGAGTCTGTCTCTGACTTTAGGAGGTCGTTGAAAACTCACCTCTTCAAGCTTTACTTTGAATGACTGCCAGTGTTTGATGCCTTAGTTGTAGTTCTGCAATCCTCCTTGTTTAGACTGAATGTTAATTAGAATATAAATTATTATGTATGTATTGTTGTTTAGTTTATTGTAAAAGTGGTGTGTTCGGGCATTGTGCTTTGTTTGTTATGTGCATATGTCATTGTATTTTATTTTTGTGTACAGATTGTAAAGCGCTTAGAGCTTTTGAGTAAGATTAAGCGCTATATAAGTACCCATTATTATTATTATTATTATGCTGAGGTGAGTGAGCAATACTAATCAAAAAGGAAACCAAAACGGGGTTTAAGGCAATAATTCTACTTGAATCTTTTAGTTTTACAATTAAATTACACCTGAAAGCAAACAACCGGAAATCTAGCAAGCTCTCAGTCTCTTTGTTTACAGGCGATCTCGATCGATCGCTTTGAAGACTGACACACGTTTCGAACACGTGGGTGCTGAAAATAGGTCTAGTAGGTTAACAATCGTGTTATATCTGTGTGCTGAAGCCCGCAAAACCTTTGTCGAGGAGGTTGACGTTGAAATGAATTGAAGTGAAACAGAAACATGAGCGTTCAGGAGTATGCCGTGGTAAAATTAATCACACGCTTAAACTGCAGGAGAGTCTGTCGGTCTACATTCTTTCGAGCGGGATTGTAAAAACGCGATTTAAAATCATAAAATTAACACAATTCTTTCTTTATTGATTTATTTGTTAGTTCAAGTCACAATACATCACATATTCCCGACAAACACACACAACTGTTCATGTGATGCATGCATTCTTTGTCAGAAAATTGAAGTGTAGTTTTTGCAAAATACCAGAAAACCTGTCATACGATATGTGAAGTGTATTTCATTTGCCAGTGGCGGTGCGGGTTATATGTACTGTATGTGTTTTGTGCATGTTTCAGTAGCGGTGCGGGTGATGCCATGTACTGTATGTGTTATTTCAGTAGCGGTGCGGTGATGCCATGTACTGTATGTGTTATTTCAGTGGCGGTGTGGGTGATGCCATGTACTGTATGTGTTATTTCAGTAGCGGTGCGGGTGATACCATGTACTGTATGTGTTATTTCAGTAGCGGTGCGGTGATGCCATGTACTGTATGTGTTATTTCAGTGGCGGTGCGGGTGATACTATGTACTGTATGTGTTATTTCAGTGGCGGTGCGGTGATGCCATGTACTGCATGTGTTATTTCAGTAGCGGTGCGGGTGATACCATGTACTGTATGTGTTATTTCAGTGGCGGTGCGGTGATGCCATGTACTGTATGTGTTATTTCAGTAGCGGTGCGGGTGATACCATGTACTGTATGTGTTATTTCATTGGCGGTGTGGGTGATACCATGTACTGTATGTGTTATTTCATTGGCGGTGTGGGTGATACCATGTACTGTATGTGTTATTTCAGTGGCGGTGCAGTGATGCCATGTACTGTATGTGTTATTTCAGTAGCGGTGCGGGTGATATGATGTACTGTATGTGTTATTTCAGTAGCGGTGCGGGTGATACCATGTACTGTATGTGTTATTTCAGTAGCGGTGCGGGTGATACCATGTACTGTATGTGTTATTTCAGTAGCGGTGTGGGTGATACCATGTACTGTATGTGTTATTTCAGTAGCGGTGCGGGTGATACCATGTACTGTATGTGTTATTTCAGTAGCGGTGTGGGTGATACCATGTACTGTATGTGTTATTTCAGTAGCGGTGTGGGTGATACCATGTACTGTATGTGTTATTTCATTGGCGGTGCGGGTGATACCATGTACTGTATGTGTTATTTCAGTGGCGGTGTGGGTGTTGCCATGTACTGTATGTGTTATTTCAGTAGCGGTGCGGGTGATACCATGTACTGTATGTGTTATTTCAGTGGAGGTGCAGGCCGAGATAGAGCGGATATTTGAGCTGGCGCGGACGTTGCAGTTGGTGGTGCTAGACTGTGACACTATTAATCACCCATCCCAGCTGGCCAAGACCTCCCTCGCTCCTATTGTGGTCTACGTCAAAATCTCATCACCAAAGGTAAAACTCACTCTCCACACAAGGCTTTTCCTCTCCCCCCTTCAATCTCCACCTCTGTTGGTTTTTCCTACACACAATGTGTGCATCTGTTTTCCTGACAGTACATGGTTGAAGTGAGCGAGTGAAGTTGCAGTCAAAGGATGTAAGCCCTATGTTGCACCTGAAGGCAAGACGAGAAATGGTCAAGTGTTTGCAGTCTATCAACTGACATGCCACTATAGGTTGCCAACTGGCTGCAGTACAAATGCAGCGGCCAGGCCCACTCACTACAGTCACTATTTCAGGCATGGGAATTGTCCGCCTAAAGGCAAATTTCCGCCGAAATGATTTGCTCAGCCACCAAAAAAAAAATTGTCCGCCGAAAAAAAAATATTGGGGTGCAAAAAGTAACTGAGCACCGGTCATTAGACACTGAGAGGCATTCGTTCAAGTGATATGCCGCCCGCTGGAGTTATGCATCACCTATTGTGGCTTTAATGCAGTCATTACTTTACCATGCACGCGGGCAATGCAACACTGAACGCACTGTTTTCATGCTCGCTTCCCGTCTCGCGCACTGTACGTGGGGAAAATGGTGGTAGTCACCAGTTGTTGTAAATGGCAGTGAGAAAGGATATTGTTGAAGACAGAGTGCTGTTTAGTGTGCATATGATCATGATCTGGTAAGCACCACCCCCCCCCCCCCCCCCCCCCCCCCCCCCTGTCGTCGTTTGATTTTTTTGGCCGCTGAAATGAAGGACCACGCTACCCCCCCCCAACCCCCCTCCCCTGTTGTTTGATTTTTTTGTCCGCTGAAATTTCAGACTTTTTTCACTTTTCTAATTCCCATGCCTGCTATTTACAAAAGCCCAAAGAACTACCTTTAGTGGTTACTGTCACATAAGTTATATCAAAGAACTACCTTTAGTGGTTACTGTCACATAAGTTATATCAAAGAACTACCTTTAGTGGTTACTGTCACATAAGTTATATCAGCAAAGCTACTTGTGAATAGCATTTTCTATCATGATACAAATGCAAAAAAT
Source organism: Semisulcospira habei (assembly GCA_036245525.1). Classification (NCBI taxonomy): domain Eukaryota; kingdom Metazoa; phylum Mollusca; class Gastropoda; family Semisulcospiridae; genus Semisulcospira; species Semisulcospira habei. The sequence goes on along the minus strand of BTPG01000008.1, from coordinate 652,336 downwards.
GTATGAAATTTATGCAAATCATGTTTGATGGGGAATCTTGCAACTGAGGGCTGAATCCTGGACCATGTCAGACTAATTGGAGAGAAACTCACTGTTTACTGGTTTCCATTGTAAGTTTGTGCTGATTTGTGGCAATTGTATTTCTCTGTTCGAAAAGAATGTTTGTGTTGTTTTGTTTACTATGTAAGTTTGTTTAAAATGTAAGTTTGTTTGAAATGTAAGTTTGTGTGAAATGTCAGTTTGTGTGAAATGTCAGTTTGTGTGAAATGTCAGTTTGTGTGAAATGTCAGTTTGTTTGAAATGTAAGTTTGTGTGAAATGTCAGTTTGTGTGAAATGTAAGTTTGTTTAAAATGTAAGTTTGTGTGAAATGTAAGTTTGTTTGAAATGTAAGGTTATGTGAAATGTAAGTTTGTTTGAAATGTCAGTTTGTGTGAAATGTCAGTTTGAAATGTAAGTTTGTGTGAAATGTCACTTTGTGTGAAATGTCAGTTTGTGTGAAATGTCAGTCTGTGTGAAATGTCAGTTTGTGTGAAAAGTCAGTTTGTGTGAAATGTAAGTTTGAAATGTAAATTTGTGTGAAATGTCAGTTTGTGTGAAATGTAAGTTTGAAATGTAAGTTTGTGTGAAATGTCAGTGTGTGTGAAATGTAAGTTTGAAATGTCAGTTTGTGTGAAATGTCAGTTTGTGTGAAAAGTCAGTTTGTGTGAAATGTAAGTTTGAAATGTAAGTTTGTGTGAAATGTCAGTTTGTGTGAAATGTAAGTTTGAAATGTAAGTTTCAGAGATGAGAATCTTCGCCTTTTAGCGGAAATCCGCTCTTTCGGAAGGTCCCAGGTAATTTTTGAGATCGGTTTAAATCCGGTGAGAAAATTTTAGTGTATATGACTAGGGGGAGTTGTTGATTTTCGATCTCGCAGCTTATTCCCACTCGTCCCCATGCGGATTGTTGTCATTTGGTTCACTCTCACTTCGTTTCCGTCGATCCACCAAGCTTTCCTCCTTTTTGTCATTTTAGGATTCTCATCTCTGAAGTTTGTGTGAAATGTCAGTTTGTGTGAAATGTCAGTTTGAAATGTAAGTTTGTGTGAAATGTAAGTTTGAAATGTCAGTTTGTGTGAAATGTAAGTTTGAAATGTCAGTTTGTGTGAAATGTCAGTTTGAAATGTCAGTTTGTTTGAAATGTCAGTTTGTGTGAAATGTCAGTTTATGTGAAATGTCAGTTTGAAATGTCAGTTTGTGTGAAATGTCAGTTTGAAATGTAAGTTTGTGTGAAGTGTCAGTTTGTGTGAAATGTCAGTTTGAAATGTCAGTTTGTGTGAAATGTCAGTTTGTGTGAAATGTCAGTTTGTGTGAAATGTAAGTTTGTTTGAAATGACAGTTTGTTTGAAATGTCAGTTTGAAATGTAAGTTTGTGTGAAATGTCAGTTTGTGTGAAATGTAAGTTTGTTTGAAATGACAGTTTGTTTGAAATGTCAGTTTGTGTGAAATGTAAGTTTGAAATGTAAGTTTGTGTGAAATGTAAGTTTGTGTGCAATGACAGTTTGTTTGAAATGTAAGTTTGTGTGAAATGTCAGTTTGTGTGAAATGTCAGTTTGTTTGAAATGTCAATTTGGTGAAATGTCAGTTTGTGTTTTGTTGCAGGTGTTGCAGAGGCTGATCAAGTCGCGTGGCAAGTCGCAGAGTCGCAACATGAACGTACAGTTGGTGGCTGCTGACAAACTGTCCCAGTGTGCTCCAGTAAGTGCTTTTAACATTTGTCTGTGCGCATTCTTGTTGAGTTTTATAGGAATATTTGTAAAGCTTGTCTGCGCACATCGTTTTGTATTAAAGTTTGTAACACTTACCTGTGCACATTTTTGTCGAGTTTTATAGTAATATTAGTAAAGCTTGTCTGTGCACATTTCATTGTGTATTAAAGTTTATAACACTTGTCTGCGCACATTCTTGTTGGGTTCATAGTAATGTTTATGTATAATAATAAGTTCTCCCAATGTGCTCTGGTATGTCATGTCAATCTTTTGCAGTCATCTGTGATTGAGATATTAATGTGGTGTGGCTGTGCGTGTGTTACTGTTCATTCAGACATTTAAGGTGTCAGCACTGTGTATGTGTTATTGACATTCAGACATTTAAGGTGTCAGCACTGTGTATCTTTGCAGGAAATGTTTGATGTGATTCTGGATGAGAACCAGCTGGATGATGCATGCGAGCACCTGGCAGAGTTTCTGGAGGCCTACTGGCGTGCGGCTCACCCCCCTTCCGCCCACCAGTCCCCCCACGCTGCCCACCACAGTCTGTCCCCAGGCCCTGGCGGCCCCCTCTCCCGCCACAATACCATGCCCGCGCAGGCCCTGCACTCCCACAGTTTCGACCGCCACCACCCTCACTCCCCCCCCGATCATGAGCACGGACACGGCTCCGACTTTGAGAGAGACGCTCACCACCGCCGCATGTTCCACGGAGGAGGAGGGGACTACGACAGCTTCGCGCACGAGCACGAGGGTCGGGAGGGTCGGTCCCACGGGCGGGATCACGAACACTTAGACTCTAGGGACAAGCACGGATCTCCGCGCAGCTCCAAATACCCGCCTATACGCCAGGGTAGTATAGACATCTAGCGGGCTGCCTGCACACACACGCGCACTGTGTGCACTTCCAAAGCCAACAGGTGTTGTGACCACGCACCAATATACCCATGACACCCCAGCTTTACCACACCACCACGCGCACCCTGACCACTACAGGACCATCACACCCTCCTCCTGCAGTAGGCAAAGATTGTCGGGAGCGCCAGCAGCTGCAGGGACTCGTGGAAATCTTTTTCTCTTGCTTACGCGTGTCAGTTTAACCCTTTGGCTGTCGGTAGCTGTGTTTGTTGCTGTGATTCTGTAGGAAGAACCGCCACCGACAGCAAAAGGGTGAAGCTGTTGTCAGGTGGGGAGGGTGTGGGGGATGTCCGTCACAGACGCTTGTACGTGAAGATTGTGCAAAAGATGGAAGTAGTGACAGTGATGGACCCCGCGGGAATTTCCCTTGGTGCGTGGTGTGGTGGGTGCGACTCGTGATGCAGTCGAGGGTCTGCCACAAGCAGAGCTTGATCGTGATAACCATCTTCACACGTTTGTCTTCATTTAGTTGACCACTTCCCCACACCCCACCCCCTGTTGGGAGAAGCAATCTGTGTGAACTTGCTACTACAGCGATACCGTCATTTCCACCCAGTGTCTAATGTTTTGCTCAATACTGGAATAACGCCTTCACAGGGAAGCGGGCAGGATGATTGCAATGGAATCAGTGCAGTTGTTACATGACTTTCATCCCAGATGTCAGCGGGCTCCTGCCTGCGGAGGATGTTTGTAGAGATGTACAGAGACCTGTAACCGCGTGGTGTTGATGCATTGACGTTGGGCATCCACATGCGATGTTGCGTGTCCTCCCCATGGTTTGTTAGTGAGAGATAATGGTGAAGTGGATCAGGGCGTGAGCGACCTGCACTCACACAGACACCTGCCTTACTAGTCCCTCGACCACAGTTGGGTACAGATTGTCATCACCTGCTTTCATGGGATTGTGAAAATCTACGCTTCTTAAGAAATGAGACGGCTCCTCTGAGATAGGTGAGAGAAGTGGTTGTGCGAGTGACAGACTGCCAGGGAGCTTTCATGCTGGGACATCATCACCAGGCACGTACATCTGGACAGCATTGTTTTCAGTGGCATCGTACCTTTGGATGTTGGAGTGTCGACTAGCTAGCTCCACAGCGGGCCCTCCTAGGTGATCAGAAAGCCGCCCTCTGCTGCTAGATGGGGATGCCGACGGCTGAGGTAGAGCCTCAAAGCCTGTGTGCCTGCAACTGCTGGTATTGTCAACAGCTGCACGCACAGGGGGTCAAGCCTTTGTCTGTTGGCAGCAGTTTTTGTCACGATGATTCTCGCAGGAATCGTTAGGACAAAAATGGCATCCAACAGCCACAAGGTGAAGTTGCACTGAAGCTAATGGTGAATTGACAGACGTTGTGCAGTGTTGATGAAGGGCTGATGGTGAATTGACAGACGTTGTGCAGTGTTGATGAAGGTCTGATGGTGAATTGACAGACGTGCAGTGTTGATGAAGGGCTGATGGTGAATTGACAGACTTTGTGCAGTGTTGATGAAGGGCTGATGGTGAATTGACTGACGTTGTGCGGTGTTGATGAAGGTCTGATGGTGAATTGACTGACGTGCAGTGTTGATGAAGGGCTGATGGTGAATTGACAGACGTGCAGTGTTGATGAAAGCTGACGGTGAATTGACAGAGGTTGTGCCGTGTTGATGAAAGCTGATGGTGAATTGACAGAGGTTGTGCAGTGTTGATGAAGGGCTCACAGTGGAGTACCGGACACATCACCTCTCCACAACAGTCTAGCTGTGCTGTGCATTTGGTGCAGTGACTGATTTGACCGCCCGTCTGCCGTGTGTTGATGCGTGTGACTGTGATGAGAACGTGACTGTGTGACTGAGGGAGATGGTGTGTGCGTCGACTTCTGATACCACTCCAGCTTGCCTGTTACTGTATCTAACAAGCCACAAGTGGACTGACCGTCTTACCGTTGTTCACATCCACATTGTACTTGTATTGACCTTGTCCAACAATCTTACCGTCGACTTGTTTCCCCCCCCCCCCCCCTTCCGAGTGTTGTTCAACACACGTAATTTCCTCCAGTCAGTGCCCAACCACCACAGTGTACTCAAGTGATTCAAACAAGAACCAGCAAAAGAAGCAGCAGGCTTCAGAAGCACAAGCACAATAGTTTGGCAGACTGTCTTTGTGCTTGCCTTCCAAAGTGTGTTTCATTCTTAAGGTTTTTTCTTTGCATTGACACTCATGGCAGTGTGGACTTGTTGACTGACTGGACTGTGACCGACGAGTGTGAGAGTGTGGACTTGTTGACTGACTGGACTGTGACCGAGTGTGGCTGATAGTGTGGACTTGTTGACTGACTGGACTGTGACCGAGTGTGGCTGACAGTGTGGACTTGTTGACTGACTGGACTGTGATGTGTGTGGCTGACAGTGTGGACTTGTTGACTGACTGGACTGACGAGTGTGGACTTGTTGACTGACTAGACTGTGACCAAGTGTGGCTGACAGTGTGGACTTGTTGACTGACTGGACTGTGACCGAGTGTGGACTTGTTGACTGACTGGACGGTGACTGAGTGTGGCTGACAGTGTGGACTTGTTGACTGACTGGACTGTGATGAGTGTGGCTGACAGTGTGGACTTGTTGACTGACTGGACTGTGATGAGTGTGGACTTGTTGACTGACTGGACTGTGACCGAGTGTGGCTGACAGTGTGGACTTGTTGACTGACTGAACTGTGACCGAGTGTGGCTGACAGTGTGGACTTGTTGACTGACTGGACTGTGACCAAGTGTGGCTGACAGTGTGGACTTGTTGACTGACTGGACTGTGATGAGTGTGGCTGACAGTGTGGACTTGACTGACTGGACTGTGACGAGTGTGGCTGACAGTGTGGACTTGTTGATTGACTGGACTGTGATGAGTGCGAGCGTGTGGCTGTCAGCACCAGTTTTTGTCGTTTTTCATTTTGCTTCTTGGAAAGAGGCGTAACCTTGAGTTTGTGTGCAGATTTTGAGGAGTTGTACATTGTTTTGATTTTGAGGAGCTGGACATTGGTTTGACTATTGTTTCCTCTCATGCGATGCTGGCATTGCTGGAGGCTGCATGTAGAACTCGTGGCTGCTGTCTGCTGCTGTAGTGCGCGGTATCTGCATCCCTCTATTGATTGAACTGTGCTTACTGGTCATTAGCCTATTTGTGCACCCAGCCACCCAAACTCTTCCACAGGGGGGATAAACCATTCATCGATCATAATTTAAGGGAAGTGCCAGATTAGCTTGGCACCATCAGGCGCTAAGCTAATCTGGCAGTGCCCTTGGCCTTGGTCGATTGTTTTGCTGCTGTAGTAGTGCATCAGGGCCATGTGGGTTCACGACCCTAGGAAAAGTGCACTGCAGGTGAGAATGAAATGCCGTACTTTTCCCTTTGTAAGTGCAGATAGAGATAGGCGTTGAACACTCCCACATAGCATTTGCAGGTAGCTCATTTTGCAGTATATATTGAGAGATACTTAGACTTTGTGATTGTATCACGCAGCCAGAGCATGGGTCTCTTTGGGGGCATGTTATTTCATTGCACGAGTACTTGCTTCTCCCAGTATTATGGAAGATCGTAAGATACTGTTTATAGTGGGAGAAGAAGCCCACATTTTCTGGTTTGTTGGCTGATCAAGCTGTTTGAATCCCCAAGGCAAATGACAGCTGACTCGGCGTAAATGGGGCTTTATGCCTTTGGCGGAAATATTGCATCTGGAGGAGTGTGTTGAGATCTTTTTTTTTTGTAGTTAGAGTATGTCATCTGATTTTCCTTGTGTAACGTTCAGCCAGTTGCCTTTCAGAATGACGGCATGCTTTCCTGTGTTGTGTTTCTTCATGGCGTGTCATGATTTTCACCAGCGATTGGTACCCTGACAGTTAGACCTTGATTGGTACCCTGACAGACCTTGATTGGTACCCTGACAATTAGGCCTTGATTGGTACCCTGACAGACCTTGATTGGTACCCTGACAATTAGACCTTGATTGGTACCCTGACGGTGCTTGATTTGTAAGAGCATATCGTTGGTTGTGTAGGTTATGGTTAGTGATCGGAGTGGTTAGTCCTCGTTGGTTGTTTTGTCAGATCATACCTAGCGGCAACAGTTTTACTACATACCAACAACAGTGCAAAATGCACAGGGCAACAACGCTTGACAGATACAGATGTCATGGGAATGTAGACAGATACAGATGTCATGGGAATGTAGACAGATACAGATGTCATGGGAATGTAGACAGATTGCATTATCATAGTGGTTACCAGTATTTCTTCTTCTCGCTTCTGGTTGTGACTTGACTTGTAAACAGACCAGTCAGCAAATCAAAACCAGAGGGCTTCGGTGGCCCAAGATTTAGTGTGGCAAGTGAAGCGTGTCCGTGTGTGAGGTGTTAGTGTGCCTGGTATGCTAGGGAACGTGAGCATAGGACAGATGACCATTTTCCAGTGCTCAGCTGCGTGTGCGTTTCAGTCCTGGGCCAGCCGCTAGAAGACAAGAAGATATCCGCTACAGCAGCACCTTGCTTAGTGGTTTGGCCAGGACTTACGCCGACTCGCGTGACCGAGGCCTGGTGACAGGCACCATCAGCAAGGGTAATGAATATTCATAAGATGGGTGTGTCCTGATTGTTCACACCGTTTTTGACTGCCTTGTGCAGACGTAAGTGTTGTTTCTGAGGCTGATCTGCCTCGTGCACTTTTTCTACTTTTTGTGTGTGAATGTGATGGTGCGTGTGGGGCTGATGTGGACCGTTGAACGTTAACACTTATTGCTGTCCACCTTTTACTGCATGCAAAGTCATTTTCAGAATCATTTTGATGTTGCTATGTCCATGTCTCTTGTGGGTGCGTGTCCTACATACTGTACCATTTTATGTTGATCAGTGGGTGTGTACTGTAGGCCCTAGCGTTCTCCTGCTCATGGTTGTCTGATGACCAGTGGGTGTGTACTTTAGGCCCTAGCGTTCTCCTGCTCATGGTTGTCTGATGAAAGGACCGTTTGTACCATGTCTTTCAACTTCAGTCAATAACACGTGTTCCTTTCAACTCTGCCGCCGTGAGATGGCCTTAGTTGCCTGCTCGGCGTTTAACCCAAATAACTAACTACCTACCTTTCACCTCTGGTAACACCCTTCTACTTAATCATTTTAGTCATATAGGTAGCCAGCTGCTATGTCATCTAGGTAGCTAGCTGCTATGTCATCACCTTGAGAAAAGGTTTGGTCAGCAACAAGTCACGAGTAGTGGCATGAATTACGTCGTTCGTTCACAGAGAATGCTAACAATGAAAGAAAAAACAACACGCTTAGCAAAGACAGTGACAACTTGGTGTGTTGCATTTTGCAACTGTCATTTTTAAGTTTGTTTTTTTTTCTTTTGCACACGTGGCAGTCCCTTGTTTTGGGGCGGTCCGTGGCGCATTGGTTAAGGCGGCTGCCACCAATGCCAAAGGTGCGAGGTTCGAAAACGGGTTCCGGCGTCGGACTTTTCTCCTCTGGTAAGTGTCGCCGTTAATTCGGGCGGACCGTCGGGGGTTCTTTCTCTGGGTACTTTCACCCCCCACCCACCCACCCGCACTTTGGTACCGGTTTCAGGCCACTTTACAAATTTCAAATACAAGCGATCAAAAATCTCTGTAACTTCAGTAGCTGAACTGGCCCTTCGTCTGTCTTGTACTGTGTTTGTCTTAAATGGCGTAAATCCGTGTCTGTTACGTGAGTGTGCGTGTTGGGTTTCAGTTCGCGGCGCTTTGAGTCGATTCGCCCAAAAATTGAGAAAAAGCGCCTATATAATAACGGTATTATTATTATTATTATTATGTTTGGTTGGTATTCTGTCTCTACATTGTAGACACCACCACTTGTCACAAGCTCGGTCTATTACAGCCATTATGTAGGGGACGACAGAGGGCAGTGAATGTGTACTTTGCCCCGCTTTGTTGACTTTTCCCAGGCCCCTTTCTGACCCAAACTGAAAACTAGTTCAGAATAGTTCATTTCCAGAATGCAGACAACACATGCAGAATAAACCTCTCCACAGATGGTGGAGGGAAAATGTTCGTCTTTGACAGCAGTGCAAATTCAACATGGCATAATCCCATCAGCACAAGAACACCATTATGAATATGCGACTGTAATCTGCGATATACCAGGAGGCTCAGCTTGCTTTGTTGTCAGGTGATGACGCATGTGCATGGGTGACAGTCTTCAGTCCTGGAGACTGATTCAGCTTTTTCAAAATCACAGGAAACTGAACGTCAGCCTTTGGGTTCTGACAGCACCGTCACCGTCACCCACGCATGTGATTCAAACACTACTGGACTGTATTACTGCACAGTATGTACTGGTAGTCCTGTTTACCACAGTATGTACCGGTTACTAGAGTATGTACTGGTAAACACCGGTAGTCCTGTTTACCACAGTATGTACTGTTAGCCCTCTTTTCAGCGGCCTGCCGAACAGACACGGGTACAGTTAATGTGGGGAACAGTAACGGCTGCACAAACTAGAGATAGTAACACGACAAGGAATTACTCCGTGAGAAAACACAATTGCATTGCATTATCTGTAGTGTGATGGTAATGGGATTCAACTCTTCTGTGTGTGCAGGATGTGTCGTGATTGTCTTGCAGGCTGAAATGATAGCTCACACCCGAAGGTGGACACAACAGGTTACTAAAATAGTAAACAGTTCTGGTGATGGCGGTGTCATGCATGTTTTTGTTTCCATTTTCTCCCCTTGGGTCTGTTTTGCCATCTAGTAGGAACTGTTCTGTTATCTAGTAGGAACTGTTCTGCCATCTAGTAGGAACTGTTCTGCTATCTAGTAGGAACGGTTCTATCTAGTAGGAACTGTTCTGCTATCTAACTGTTCTGCCATCTAGTAGGAACGGTTCTGCTATCTAGTAGGAACTGTTCTGCCATCTAGTAGGAACGGTTCTATCTAGTAGGAACGGTTCTGCTATCTAGTAGGAACTGTTCTGCTATCTAACTGTTCTGCCGTCTAGTAGGAACTGTTCTGCCATCTAGTAGGAACGGTTCTGCTATCTAGTAGGAACTGTTCTGCTATCTAGTAGGAACTGTTCTGCTATCTAACTGTTCTGCCGTCTAGTAGGAATTGTTCTGCTATCTAGTAGGAACTGTTCTGCTATCTAGTAGGAACGGTTCTATCTAGTAGGAACTGTTCTGCTATCTAACTGTTCTGCCGTCTAGTAGGAACTGTTCTGCTATCTAACTGTTCTGCCGTCTAGTAGGAACGGTTCTGCTATCTAGTAGGAACTGTTCTGCTATCTAGTAGGAACTTCTGCTATCTAACTGTTCTGCCGTCTAGTAGGAATTGTTCTGCTATCTAGTAGGAACTGTACACTGTATGGTTGACACGCGGCCTGCAGAAGCTGGTGGCACTTGTTCCTAAGCCGACCAATGTTAACTTGCTGAAGGTGTCCATAAGGACAAGCTCCTCAGGCTGATGTGGGCGTTACACACACAGGCCGTGCACAGGCCAAATACAGCTGACATCGGCGTGAGAAAGGTTTGCTTGTTGGGTGAGCGCTTGATCTGGATGCTGGCTGTTCAGGTTACCGAGATAGGTAGATATCATAACGTACTACCAAATCAAAAAGCTTTAATTAATCACTTGTATCTGTTGATTATGAAGGGTGGGCAACTGCGTCGAGTCTGCATGCTGTGGTTTACTTTTGACTGGATGTTTTCCTCGTACTCGCGGTGTAGTTTCCGATACGCACACTCGTGCACTAGTAGACATTTTTCACTAATGCATCGCAATGTTTCCAAACTTCTTGTATTTATGGTTTTCCTAGTTATGCCAGTTACTAAGGTATGGGGTACATTATACATTGTATACACGTAATGAGAAGACTTTCCTCCAAAATGTGCATGTTTTTAAGTCATGATAAGGACACTGCACAGTATGGCACAGGTCTTGTTTGAAATCTCACTTCGCTATGTGCGATTGTAATGGTGCAATATGTATGTGACCATTTTCTTTTAATGAAGTCACCTGCCTAAACTATACTCTTTTTACTTTTTGTTTCTAACTGTTTACATTTCTGCCTGATGGAAGGAGCGTTTTTTTGTTGAGTTTTTGGTTGACATTATTGTTTTTGTTGAAGCTGTGACGTTTTGTGGGCGATGTGCAATACTCAGGTTTGACTCTAGTCTCAAGTGCCCATCGAAAACAAAGCACCTGTGAATTTAGCATTTCCGTCACTTTGTTTCCGTGAAATTTGACAGATTTTCTGACTCTGTGACATTATCCCACTGGTCGGAGACATTCAGTCACAATAGTCGCAGGTCAGTAGATGAACATTGAATTTGGATGCCATCTGAAGTCAGCAAGAGGCAAATAACGTGATTGGTCTCCACAGCTGTGGGGGCCGACATGGTTCTTTGCCCCCTGCACTTGAGATCTCCATATAGTTTGAGAACAGTTTATAGCACAATATCACAGTCTGCAAGCTGATCTGTACAAAGAAGAGACAGAGTATCATCAGCCCCTGTAGTTGTCTCTTGCCAAGGAAGCGGCCAAATTACTTTTACAAAAGTGACGTTGGTCAACGTTGGTGGTATCTGTGTACCTGTGCCACAAAAAGTACTGCCTACAGCCAAAGGGTGGTTATTGAAAAGGAAAATGTACAATGATTTTCCAGGGACAGCGCATTATATGAGCTGCTAACCAGCATGCACAAGGTGTTTGGACTGGCGTCGGCTGCAGTTGGCCTTTTCATAGCCCTGTGTGCAGGTCTGAGACACCTATATGAGCTGCTAACCAGCATGCACAAGGTGTTTGGACTGGCGTCGGCTGCAGTTGGCCTTTTCATAGCCCTGTGTGCAGGTCTGAGACACCTATATGAGCTGCTAACCAGCATGCACAAGGTGTTTGGACTGGCGTTGGCTGCAGTTGGCCTTTTCATAGCCCTGTGTGCAGGTCTGAGACACCTGTTGATCACCATCACCACATTTCCCACATTTTGGCGGTGTTGCCTATACCTAACCATGCACCAGTCGCAGGAGGCAGGTCGACCATGGTCATTTAAGGGTAGTGCCAGATTAGCTTGGTGCCATCAGGCACTAAGCTAATCTGGCACTACCCTTGAATGACTATGGTCGATCAATCTCATGCTGCATTGCATGGGTGCTAAATGGGTGAATCGGTCCACTACACACGGGCTTCATGCGTGCATTTCCTTTGATTTAGGTCAGACGGTCTACTGGAGAGGCATCATGTCTGCATCCACATTCAAACCTATTGGTGCAGTGTGGATTATTCCAGGTCGGCTGTTATGTTCTGTCCACTAGCCAGGAGGGTTTGTGTCCACGGACGATGGAGGCGTGATCCATTTAGCAAGGTTTGTGTAACTGTAGTCACATTCTTCCTATGGAGTTTGTATTGTTTAAGGCCCAGTTTGTGTATCATGGTCCTTGCTTACTAAGTTCTTCCTCGGCAATTGTTTTGTGAAAGGCTGAATGAATGCGACAGTCTCAAGGCGTTTGGAGTACATTACATTGTCAACAGTATTACGAACACAAGCTGTGGCTAAAACCCTCACATACTTTACCACTCGGTTTGTTTCAAACATCCAGAATCATAGCGTGACTCCTTGACCTTTTGTTCCTAACGTTGTCAAGGTTTGTTGCTTTGTCCCCATTTTGCTTGATGTTCCAAATTGTTCAAGACATCTGGTAAAAAAAAAATTTAAAAATCAGAAATCAAGAGCACAAATAAGCTCTGAGAACATGAGACTGCATTTGTTTTTTTCTTTTCATAACCATACAATATTCTGTTTTGGATTCTTTCACTTCCAGTGCCAATATTATGTAGATTGCAACTCTCAAAGGGGGTGCCTGATCGGCTTCGACAGTTCAAGGATAGTACTTTGATCGTTTAAAGTTATTGATGGATGAGCTTGGCACAGAGGTGCCAAGCTCATCCACCACTAGCCTTGAACCATCCTAGTCCAGCTCTTGTCTTGCATGTTGAGGCTGATTGAATGGGGCGCTGGAAGCGAGGGTTGTTTTGACTTTGTGAGTTTTGTCAGCACCATTTTGCACGTTGTGGATATTACATAAAGCATGTGGCCTGCATCCCACTTGAGTATTTTGATTACTCACACCCCCCCCCCCCCCCCCCCCCCCCCCCCCCCCCCCCGATTGGTTGGATTTGACTTTTGACCCTGTTCAATAACCAATTATAATTCTACATACTACACTACACTATATATTTATTGTGGGGGCCATTGCCCCGCCTTGCTCCTTGGTTATTTCACCACCTCTCTTCAAGTTGTTGGATTTGTAAATAAAACTTTTTATCTCCTAACTTTCCTTGTGGACTCGATGTTTATGGCGGTGAACCGTGCGTGTGTGTTTTGATGAACACAGATTCAAAGTGGTTGCAACAAGAGGTGTAGATCCTCATGAGCTCCTGCAACTGCTGGGACTCGCAAGGGTCTACACCTCTGGCATATGGGTAGTGCTCACATTTTCTCGCACTGAATGGATTAACTCTTTCTAGACGTGCTGCATAGCAGCTTTACACCGCAAATCCGGATGCGGCATACCTCGAAAGAGTTAAGCTTCACTGTAAAACAAAACATCGCGGTGCCATTATTCAGTGTATTGCATGTATTCAAACGCCAAAGTTCATGAGATTGTGGGAAATTGCTGTCAATCGCATAAACGGTGATAATTTCTGTATAAAAGGGTTGCTTTCAAATGGACACTACGTGTACACGCACTGCTGAACTGGTCACTCACGCTGGTCACTTGCATGCACAAGCAGCTTGTAAATAATTACTAGTCATAAATTATGGTAAAGCTCTTCCCATAGCTCAAGTTCTGAAAGCGCTGGGTACCCTGCTTAATCAGAAATTACATGGTAGTCTCCCTTTCTATGGCAGATGGATCATTTTAAAACGAAAATGCAAAGCAGGAAACGGATCAATCTTGACAGCTTCAAAGTAATGCCTAATCACCATCCTTGAGCAATGACGGAGTTAGTAAGTCATATTCACCCTTAGCACTTTCGAGACATGTCGCATCTGGATTCGCGGCTTTAGGCCGCGAATCCGGATGCGGCGCGTCTCAAAACTCTGGCTGTCGGCTGCACTCTTTGTTGCAATGATTCATGATCAAAAGCTCTACCGACGGCCACAGTGTGAAATGCCCATGTACTGTACACACAAAGACGGCAAGTTCCATACACGATCAGTAAGTGTTCACCGGCACGTCTCAGGATCCTGGAGAGCGAAGGTCAAACACTCGCGCCGTACCGTCCTCTGATGCCGACACCAGGCAACTCTCGTCTCTGTTACACACACCAGGAGAATGATCAGTGATGATAAGTTACAAGTGGACCAACAAGATAAGGCTCTCATTACAGAAAAAAAATGAGAACAAAGCCACTTGCAGTATAATCACCATAAAATATTAGCCTCATCAATGTTGGTTAAAAAAAAAATCTCTAAAACCGTGGCAGGTTCCCTGTTGGATAACTCAAAAGAGTGTCATGGAGCACATGGACATGAAGCAGGTCAGTAAGAGGCAGAGGTCCTGATAAGACCCTGCAGTTGGGCGCTCATGAGGGTCTATGTCTCTTGCACATAGTTGGTGTCTGTTTAGTCTGGCAGTAAAGGGTTAAAAACACTATACCCCAGACATTAAACACATCGAGGACATTAAAGACATCCTGGGCAGTGTTTACGGTAGATACAGACTTCCTGGGCAGTGTATAGATAAAGGCATGGTCACAATACACCCACTCCATAGTTTTCCCTTCTTTGACACATGTATTGATATATTCTATTACAAGCAAATTTAATATTTATGAACTTGCTTGATATACTTTCCTTCCCCAAATCCCTTGCGCACCAAGAAGACTCGATCTTGATGATACTTGCATTTTTCAAAACGGAAAAGCGAAACATTTTCATATTGCAACATTAACAAGCTCTGTATGTGCAGTAGTAACGAAATACTTTTTAATGTGTACGGACGCTCAAAATTTATATCCTTTACACACACACGAACAGAGAACAGACGCCAGTCGCTGCACTGACTAGTGAAATTGATGTCAGCTGGCGATATCGACAACCAGAGAAAAGAACTAAATAAACAAACCTGCTGGCATTTTCTGCAATTATGCCTGATCTACTTACAAGTAGAATTTACTCAGTAACACGCACGGTTATACAATGCTCTGATGTTTTCATAGTCAGACGAAACCTATGGGCCGAGTCGACAGCGATATGCAGTCGTCTGCCATACGCGTGTTTTGTCTGAACACCGCAATCAGCTGCAAAATGAATGACACGAGGCACAGTTTTGTTTTGGACTGGGTACATAAATTATATTGAGCAACATTTTGCTTGATATAGTGCCAATAACCGACAGATGTGATTACTTGACCCGAATCAAAATGTCCTCATCTTACAACTCGGACATCAAAGTCACATTTCATCATCTCATCTGGCCACATCAAAGTCACATTTCATCATCTCACCTGGCCACATCAAAGTCACATTTCATCATCTCACCTGGCCACACCAAAGTCACATTTCATCATCTCACCTGGCCACAAAGTCACATTTCATCATCTCACCTGGCCACATCCAAGTCACATTTCATCATCTCACCTGGCCACATCAAATTCACATTTCATCATCTCACCTGGCCACATAAAAGTCACATTTCATAATCACACCTGGCCACATCAAAATCACATTTCATCATCTCACCTGGCCACATCAAAGTCGAGAATGCTCCTGTACCTGGCATGGCCCGTCCACACCCATTTGATGGCTCCACTCCGTGTGTCCCACGCCCGCATGACGCCATCCAAACACGCTGTGTACAATATGGGGACTGATGGCGACCAGCGTAACTTGCACACACCCTCCTGAACAATGACAACCACACACAATCATGACGACACACAATCATGACAACACACAATCATGACGACAAACAATCATGATGACACACAATCATGACAACTCGCACAATCATGACAACTCACACAATCATGACGACGCACACAATCATGACGACACACACAATCATGACAACTCGCACAATCATGATGACACACACAATCATGATGACACACACAATCATGACAACTCGGACAATCATGACGACACACACAATCATGACAACTCACACAATCATGACGAAACACACAATCATGACAACTCACATAATCATGACGACAAACTAAAATCTGTCAGCCGCGAGAGCTTCTTCGACGAAGCTGTCGACCTTCTCTCGGACCCCGCCCCCTCTCCCGATCTTGCATCCCATTTCGATTCCTCCCTTCGAAAACTTCTAGACACCCATGCCCCTGTCACCACCTGCTCCATACCCAACCGACTCCCCTCGCCCTGGCTCACTGATGATATAGCTGAGGCCAAGCGCGAGCGCCGACAAGCGGAACGCCTCTGGCGCTCAACTGACCTCACCGTTCACAGACAGATCTTCCAAACAACTAGATCCAAAGTCTGCAAAATGATCTCCGAATCTAAACGCAAACACCTTCAAAACCAAATCCTGGAATCCACCTCTTCCAAAACCCTCTACGCCACCATGAACACACTCCTAGGCACTTCTAAAGACTCTCCTCTCCCCAACACACACAGCAAAGAAGAACTCCCGTCTGCTTTCTCTACCTATTTTTCGGACAAAATCCAAAATCTGCGTGACACACTCGACACCCTGCCTCCTCCGCCTTGCCCTCCCGACCCCACCTTTTCCGGCACTCCCCTCTCGTCCTTCCGCCCCGTCTCTCAGGATGAAGTCCTCAAGACCATAAAGTCCATGCCCTTCAAAACCTGCGAACTTGACCCCCTCCCAGCTTCTCTCTACCATGACGGCCTTCCAAAACTTCTACCCTTCATTACCGACATCATCAACGCATCTCTAGAAAACGGCTCCGTCCCCGATATCTTCAAGTCCGCCATCGTCCGTCCTCTCCTCAAAAAACACAACCTCGACCCAAATGAACTCAAGAACTATCGCCCAGTCTCCAATCTCTCTTTCCTGTCCAAGCTTCTTGAGAAGGTTGTTCTCAACCAGCTCAACCTCCATCTCACCGACAACAACCTCCTCAGTCCATTCCAGTCTGCCTATCGCAAACATCACAGCACTGAAACAGCCCTTCTACATATCTTAAACGAGCTGCTTCTCTCCACCGACTCTGGCAACATCTCCCTTCTTACACTACTCGATCTCTCTGCCGCCTTTGACACTATAGACCACTCTATCCTCCTCCACCGACTCCACCACTCCTTCGGCATCACCGACTCTGCTCACTCCTGGTTTCTCTCCTACCTCTCCGACAGACAGCAGTACGTCACCATCAACGGCGTCTCTTCCAACCCGGTAACGCTCTCCTGCGGAGTTCCACAGGGATCCGTCCTGGGCCCGGTCCTTTTCACACTCTACACCTCTCCTCTGTCCAACATCATCCAGTCTCACCGCATACACCACCACCTCTACGCTGACGACTCACAACTGCAAGACAATGACAAACTCGACAACACTCAGTCACTACTGACTCGCACGGCTGACTGCTACGAAGACGTGAAAAACTGGATGACAGCAAACAAACTGAAACTGAACGACGACAAAACGGAAGCCATGCTGGTTGGCACTCGCCAAAAACTCTACCAGCTCCCTCCCTCTCTCCACCTTCAACTCGATAGCACCCCCATCTCCCTCTCTGACTCGGCCAAGAACCTCGGCGTCATCCTCGATTCCTCTCTGTCCATGACCAGCTTCGTCTCCGCCACGACCCAGGCATGCTATTTCCACCTCCGCCGCATCAGTCAGATCAGAAAATACCTCACTACCGAAGCTGCCACCAAACTTGCCGTCTCTCTCATCTTATCTCGCATCGACTATTGCAACTCTCTCCTTTCCGGTCTCCCTCACTCCACCATCTTCACTCTCCAGCGCGTCCAGAACAATGCTGCCCGCCTCGTCCTCAGAAAGAAAAAATCCGACCACATCACACCCCTGCTCAAACTCCTCCACTGGCTCCCAATCCCCCAACGCATCCAATACAAAGTTCTGTCTCTCTGCTACAAATCCCTGAACAACTGCGCTCCTGCCTATCTCTCTAACTTACTTCACCCCTACACACCTTCCCGCTCTCTCCGCTCTGCCTCCGACCCTCTCCGCCTCCACATCCCTCACACCAAACTTAACACTTTCGGCCCCCGCTCCTTCTCCGTCTACGGTCCATCCACCTGGAACACTCTCCCACTCTCTCTCCGTCAGAAACATTCTCTCTCCTCCTTCCAGTCCGCCCTCAAAACTCACCTCTTTCAACAGTTTTAGCACTATATCACCACACTCCCCACCCCAAGCTGACCGTCGTAATGTATTTCACTGTTTGTGGTACGTGAGTCATTGTCTAAAGCGTGCGCATGCGTGCGCGAGTTGTGAGTGTGCGCTTAGAGTTATAATTATTATAAGATAAGCGCATTATAAATACCGTAATTATTATTATTATTATTATGACACACACAATCATGACGACACAAAATAATCATGACGACACACACAATCATGACAACTCTCACAATCATGAAAACACACAATCATGACGACACACACAATCATGACAACTCGCACAATCATGATGACACACAAACCATGACGACACATAATCATGATGACACACACAATCATGATGACACACACAATCATGATGACACACACAATCATGACAACCACACACAATGATAACTCACTCAATGACAAATACAGTCCTCACCACTGGGATGAATTCACATGTACTTCTTTGAAATGAAAAGCTTTGTGATTGCACAATAGAATATTGGCACTGTCAAGTACACTGAAGGTCACTAGAATAACAAATACCATGTCTGAGTGCAAAACCTTAGAAACGTTGGACTGACGCAGTGCCGGCCTTATTAACCTTAGAAACGTTGGACTGACGCAGTGCCGGCCTTATTAACCTTAGAAACGTTGGACTGACGCAGTGCCGGCCTTATTAATCTTAGAAACGTTGGACTGACGCAGTGCCGGCCTTATTAACCTTAGAAACGTTGGACTGACGCAGTGCCGGCCTTATTAACCCTTTGCAGTGCCGGCCTTATTAACCCTTTGCAGTGCTGGCCTTCTTAACCCTTTGCAGTGCCGGCCTTATTAACCTTAGAAACGTTGGACTGACGCAGTGCCGGCCTTATTAACCCTTTGCAGTGGCAGCCTTATTAACCCTTTGCTGAACGCAGTGCCGGCCTTATTAACCCTTTGCAGTGCCAGCCTTATTAACCCTTTGCAGTGCCGGCCTTATTAATCCTTTGCAGTGGCAGCCTTATTAACCCTTTGCTGAACGCAGTGCCAGCCTTATTAACCCTTTGCAGTGCCGGCCTTATTAACCCTTTGCAGTGGCAGCCTTATTAACTCTGCTGAACGCAGTGCCAGCCTTATTAACCCTTTGCAGTGCCGGCCTTATTAACCCTTTGCAGTGCCGGCCTTATTAACCCTTTGCTGAACGCAGTGCCGGCCTTATTAACCCTTTGCAGTGCCAGCCTTATTAACCCTTTGCAGTGCCAGCCTTATTAACCTTAGAAACGTTGGACTGACGCAGTGCCGGCCTTATTAACCCTTTGCAGTGCCGGCCTTATTAACCCTTTGCAGTGCTGGCCTTATTAACCCTTTGCAGTGCCAGCCTTATTAACCCTTTGCAGTGCCGGCCTTATTAACCCTTTGCTGAACGCAGTGCCGGCCTTATTAACCCTTTGCAGTGCCAGCCTTATTAACCCTTTGCAGTGCCGGCCTTATTAACCTTAGAAACGTTGGACTGACGCAGTGCCGGCCTTATTAACCCTTTGCAGTGCTGGCCTTCTTAACCCTTTGCAGTGCCGGCCTTATTAACCTTAGAAACGTTGGACTGACGCAGTGCCGGCCTTATTAACCCTTTGCAGTGGCAGCCTTATTAACCCTTTGCTGAACGCAGTGCCGGCCTTATTAACCCTTTGCAGTGCCAGCCTTATTAACCCTTTGCAGTGCCGGCCTTATTAATCCTTTGCAGTGGCAGCCTTATTAACCCTTTGCTGAACGCAGTGCCAGCCTTATTAACCCTTTGCAGTGCCGGCCTTATTAACCCTTTGCAGTGGCAGCCTTATTAACTCTGCTGAACGCAGTGCCAGCCTTATTAACCCTTTGCAGTGCCGGCCTTATTAACCCTTTGAAGTGCCGGCCTTATTAACCCTTTGCTGAACGCAGTGCCGGCCTTATTAACCCTTTGCAGTGCCAGCCTTATTAACCCTTTGCAGTGCCAGCCTTATTAACCTTAGAAACGTTGGACTGACGCAGTGCCGGCCTTATTAACCCTTTGCAGTGCCGGCCTTATTAACCCTTTGCAGTGCTGGCCTTATTAACCCTTTGCAGTGCCAGCCTTATTAACCCTTTGCAGTGCCGGCCTTATTAACCCTTTGCTGAACGCAGTGCCGGCCTTATTAACCCTTTGCAGTGCCAGCCTTATTAACCCTTTGCAGTGCCGGCCTTATTAACCTTAGAAACGTTGGACTGACGCAGTGCCGGCCTTATTAACCCTTTGCAGTGCCGGCCTTATTAACCCTTTGCAGTGCCGGCCTTATTAACCCTTTGCAGTGCTGGCCTTATTAACCCTTTGCAGTGCCAGCCTTATTAACCCTTTGCAGTGCCGGCCTTATTAACCTTAGAAACGTTGGACTGACGCAGTGCCGGCCTTATTAACCCTTTGCAGTGCCGGCCTTATTAACCCTTTGCAGTGCCGGCCTTATAAACCCTTTGCAGTGCCGGCCTTATTAACACTTTGCAGTGCTGGCCTTATTAACCCTTTGCAGTTCCGGCCTTATTAACCCTTTGCAGTGCTGGCCTTATTAACCCTTTGCAGTGCCGGCCTTATTAACCCTTTGCAGTGCTGGCCTTATTAACCCTTTGCAGTGCCAGCCTTATTAACCTTTTGCTGAATGCAGTGCCAGCCTTATTAACCCTTTGCAGTGCCGGCCTTATTAACCCTTTGCAGTGCCGGCCTTATAAACCCTTTGCAGTGCCGGCCTTATTAACCCTTTGCAGTGCCAGCCTTATTAACCTTTTGCTGAATGCAGTGCCAGCCTTATTAACCCTTTGCAGTGCCGGCCTTATTAACCCTTTTAGCCCCAACATGATTGATTGATTGTACATTGCTTAACGTCCCGACAGCAACAAGGCTTTCTCAGGACGTGCCTGCACTGCTTGTAAAAAAAACCCCAACTAAACAGAACATTGAATGTATGTCGCCAACCGGTCAAATACGTTAAATAAACCTAACACATGGGGCCTAAATAAAGCTAAGACCATCTAGCAACACACATCCAATATCAAGAGCTACAGGCAGTGCAGACAGTAGGGAGAGTTTTAAAAAGGCAAATACAGGTGAATGGATTGGATTGGATTGGATTGTACATTGCTTAACGTCCCGACAGCAACAAGGCTTTCTCAGGACGTGCCTGCACTGCTTGTGAAAAAAAAAAAAAAACTAAACAGAACATTGAATGTATGTCGCCAGCCGGTCAAATACATTAAATAAACCTAACACATGGGCCTAAATAAAGCTAAGACCATTTAGAAACACACATCCAATATCAAGAGCTACAGGCAGTGCAGACAGTAGGGAGAGTTTTAAAAAGGCAAATACAGGTGAATGGACAAAGGGTAGACAGAAACACATGCCCCAGAATAGAGAGAAAAACCCACCCTGTGGGGCTGACCAGGGTGACCCTGGGAACTAAAAAATACCTAACCCCACCCAAGTCCCCCAGGGCAGACCCGGGTGGGGTAGCCCCAACATGAGATGGATCAACCATGATACATGTAGTTCAAAGGTAGTGCCAGATTAGCTTGGTGCCAGCTGGCACCAAGCTAATCTGGCACTACCCTTTATTTATTATGGTCGATCCAGCCTCTGCAACTGTTACCTAGTTGTTCAAAGACACCTCTAAAATGGTCGATCTAACCTCTCCAACTATTATCTACTTGTTAAATGACGCCTCTACAATGGTCGATCCAACTGTTACCTAGTTAAATGACACCTCTAAAATGGCCAATCCAACCTCTGCAACTGTTACCTACTTGTTCAATGACAACTCTAAAATGGTCGATCCAACCTCTGCAACTGTTACCTACTTGTTCAATGACACCTTTAAAATGGTCAATCCAACCTCTGCAACTGTTACCTACTTGTTGAATAATACCTCTAAAATGGTCTATCCAACCTCTGCAACTCTTACCTACTTGTTCAATAACACCTCTAAAATGGTCAATCCAACCTCTGCAACTGTTACCTACTTGTTGAATAACACCTCTAAAATGGTCTATCCAACCTCTGCAACTGTTACCTACTTGTTCAATGACACCTCTAAAATGGTCAATCCAACCTCTGCAACTGTTACCTACTTGTTGAAAAACACCTCTAAAATGGTCTATCCAACCTCTGCAACTGTTACCTACTTGTTCAATGACACCTCTAAAATGGTCAATCCAACCTCTGCAACTGTTACCTACTTGTTGAATAATACCTCTAAAATGGTCTATCCAACCTCTGCAACTCTTACCTACTTGTTCAATAACACCTCTAAAATGGTCAATCCAACCTCTGCAACTGTTACCTACTTGTTGAATAACACCTCTAAAATGGTCTATCCGACCTCTGCAACTGTTACCTACTTGTTCAATGACACCTCTAAAATGGTCAATCCAACCTCTGCAACTGTTACCTACTTGTTGAATAATACCTCTAAAATGGTCTATCCAACCTCTGCAACTCTTACCTACTTGATCAATGTCACCTCTAAAATGGTCTAACCAACTCTTATCTACTTGGTTAACGACACAAATACAATGGTGGATCCAACTGTTACCTAGTTGTTCTGGTGGATCCAACTATTACCTAGTTGTCCAATGACCCTTCTCAAAATGGTGGATCCAACCGTTACCTAGTTGTCCTGGTGGATCCAACTATTACCTAGTTGTTCAATGACCCTTCTCAACAATGGTGGATCCAACTGTTACCTAGTTGTTCTGGTGGATCCTACTACAGTGGAGTCCAGTTAACACGAACTCTCTTTACACAAATTTCCGGTTAACACGAACCGTTTTTGCGTTCCTGGCTGACGTCCTTCTTATTCTGTATTAAAATTTCACTGATAACACGAAATGCTTAACACGAAATTTCGCTTTCGCTGGTTTCGGTTCCCAACCAGGGCAATTTCACTATTTTTCACCTGTTTAACACGAACACAGATACCATTCACCGAAAACCAATTCACGTGTCGCTCTCGCGCTGTAGTACACATGACAGATCAGAGCAAACTCTAGTCTGTGATTGGCTGAATAGCCTCTGGCTGTTGTAATCCGTCTTTTCATTGGCTAGCGTTTCTGAACTGTATTCATGTTGTTTGCATCATTCGTGTACCAACACAACCCTTTTACCGATGCGGGATTGTACTTCAGCCTGTGTTGCTTTTACCTGATGGATTGTAACTTACTATGGATTTTACCCGATGGATTTTACATTAAATATGCGAGCTGAACATGTTTCCTTGTGTTTTCCTAGCGAGCTGAAGGTATGCATATAAAGTACGACCCATACGATAATGTGCACTTTTAACCTCGTACTCATTCACGCACACATCTCTTACACACTTTCTCTTTGAGGGCCGTGATCAATTTTGAGGCCATGTTGGTTAACACGAAATATGTTTAACATGAAGTGATTTTCCCTTCTCTACAATGGTGGATCCAACCATTACCTAGTTGTTCAATGACGCTTCTCTACAATGGTCAATCCAGACCAAAAAGGTGACTGCCAAGCGTGTGAAATGCAAAGAAGTACCCAACGGAGAAAGAAACACCCTTAGAAAAAAATGGTACAACACAATTTATTAATATTTCGGGTAAATACCCTTTGTCAAAATAGACAAACAAACAAACAAACTTTCTCCGTTGGGTACTTCTCTACAATGGTCGATCCAACCGTTACCTAGTTGTTCAATGACCCTTCTCAACAATGGTGGATCCAACTGTTAACTAAAATGTTCAATGACCCTTCTCTACAATGGTGGATCCAACCATTACCTAGTTGTTCAATGACCCTTCTCTACAATGGTGGATCCAACTGTTAACTAAATGTTCAATGACTCTTCTCTACAATGGTGGATCCAACCGGTTACCTAGTTGTTCAATGACTCTTATCAAACAATGGTGGTATCCAACTGTTATCTAATGATTGTACATTGCTTAACGTCCTGACAGCAACAAGACTTTCTCAGGACCTCTCTGCACTGCTTGTGAAAAAAACAACTAAACAGAACATTGAATGTATGTCGCCAGCCGGTCCAATACGTTAAATAAACCTACGACATAGGGCCTAAATAAAGCTGAGACCATTTAGCAACACACATCCAATATCAAGAGCTACAGGCAGCGCAGACAGTAGGGGGAGTTTAAAAAAGGAAAATACAGGTGAATGGACCAACGGTAGACAGAAACACATGCTTCAGAATAGAGGGAAAAACCCACCCTGTGGGGCTGACCAGGGTGACCCTGGGAACTAAAAAGTAGTTAACCCCACCCAAGTCCCCCAGGGCAGACCCGGGGGGGGGGGGGGGGGGGGGGGGGGCAACTGTTATCTAGTTGTTCAATGACTCTTCTCTACAATGGTGGATCCAACCGTTACCTAGTTGTTCAATGACCCTTCTCTACAATGGTGGATCCAACCGTTACCTAGTTGTTCAATGACCCTTCTCAACAATGGTGGATGCAACCATTACCTAGTTGTTCAATGACCCTTCTCAACAATGGTGGATCCAACTGTTAACTAAATGTTCAATGACCCTTCTCTACAATGGTGGATCCAACCGCTACCTAGTTGTTCAATGACTTATCAACAATGGTGGATCTATTTGGGGCGGTCCGTGGCGCAGTGGTTAAGGCGCCTGCCACCAATGCTAAAGGTGCGAGGTTCGATTCCGGGTTCCGGCGTCGGATTTTTCTTCTCTAGTAAGTGTCACCGTTAATTCGGGCGGACCGTCGGGGGTTCTTTCTCCGGGTACTCCGGCTCTTCCTCCCCCTCCACTTTGGTATCAGTTTCAGCCAACTTAATAAAATTTCAAATACAAAAACGATTTCCAAATACCGTCAGTAGCTCGCTTGAGCTCGCCCTTAGCACCACGTGAATCTTCTGTGTTTACGTACAGTGTGTGAGTGAATGCGTGTGATTCACGTGAGCGTGCTTGTTGGGTTCAGTTCGCGGCTACATTCTGCGCATTGAGTTATATTATAAATATGAGAAATGCGCCATATAAATGCTATGCATTATTATTATTATTTATCTAACTGTTGTCTAATGATTGATTGTACATTGCTTAACATCCCGACAGCAACAAGACTTTCTCAGGACGTGCCTGCACTGCTTGTGAAAAAAACAACTAAACAGAACATTGAATGTATGTCGCCAGCTGGTCCAATACGTTAAATAAACCTATGACATAGGGCCTAAATAAAGCTAAGATTATTTAGCAACACACATCCAATATGAAGAGCTACAGGCAGCGCAGACAGTGGGGGGGGGGGGGGGGGGGGGTTTAAGAAAGGAAAATACAGGTGAATGGACCAAGGGTAGACAGAAACACATGCCCCAGAATAGATTGATTGATTGATTGATTGTACATTGCTTAACGTCCCGACAGCAACAAGGCTTTCTCAGGACGTGCCTGCACTGCTTGTGAAAAAAAAAACTAAACAGAACATTGAATGTATGTCGCCAGCCGGTGCAATACATTAAATAAACCTAACACATGGGGCCTAAATAAAGCTAAGACCATTTAGCAACACACATCCAATATCAAGAGCTACAGGCAGTGCAGACAGTAGGGAGAGTTTTAAAAAGGCAAATACAGGTGAATGGACAAAGGGTAGACAGAAACACATGCCCCAGAATAGAGAGGAAAACCCACCCTGTGGGGCTTACCAGGGTGACCCTGGGAACTAAAAAGTAGTTAACCCCACCAAAGTCCCCAGAATAGAGGGAAAAACCCACCCTGTGGGGCTGACCAGGGTGACCCTGGGAACTAAAAAGTAGTTAACCCCACCCAAGTCCCCAAGGACAGACCCAGGTGGGGGCCAACTGTTATCTAGTTGTTCAATGACCCTTTTCTACAATGGTGGATCCAACCGTTACCTCGTTGTTCAATGACCCTTCTCTACAATGGTGGATCCAACCGTTACCTAGTTGTTGAATGACCCTTCTCTATAATGGTGGATCCAACTGTTACCTAGTTGTTTATGACCCTTCTCTACAATGGTGGATCCAACCGTTACCTAGTTGTTCAATGACCCTTCTCTATAATGGTGGATCCAACTGTTATCTAGTTGTTCAATGACCCTTCTCTACAATGCTGGATCCAACCGTTACCTCATTGTTTATGACCCTTCTCTACAATGGTAGATCCAACCGTTGCCTAGTTCTTCATTGACTCTTCTCTACAATGGTGGATCCAACCGTTACCTAGTTCTTCATTGACTCTTCTCTACAATGGTGGATCCAACCGTTACCTAGTTCTTCATTGACTCTTCTCTACAATGGTGGATCCAACTGTTACCCAGTTGTACATTAACCCTTCTCTACAATGGTGCACTGGGGTTAACTGGGTTAAAAGGGACATAACTAAAGTAAGAGTGCAGCCACTGTGAGTCACATAATGACTTGCCTAGTATCACATAATGACTTGCCTAGTATTGCCACACAAACAGTGCACAGCTAATGCTAGCCACTGTGAGTCACATAATGACATGCCTAGTATAACACAATGACTTGCCTAGTATCATATAATGACTTGCCTAGTATCACATAATGACTTGCCTAGTATCACACAATGACTTGCCTAGAATCACACAATGACTTGCCTAGTATCACATAATGACTTGCCTAGTATTGCCATCCAAACATTGAACAGCTAGTACTAGCCACTGTGAGTCACATAATGACTTGCCTAGTATCACATAATGACTTGCCTAGTGTCACATGACTTGCCTAGTATCGCCACACAAACAGTGCACAGCTAATGCTAGTCACTGTGAGTCACATAATGGCATGCCTAGTATAACATAATGACTTGCCTAGTATCGCACAATGACTTGCCTAGTATCACACAATGACTTGCCTAGTATCGCATAATGACTTGCCTAGTATCACACAATGACTTGCCTAGTATCACACAATGACTTGCCTAGTATCACATAATGACTTGCCTAGTATCACTACACAAACAGTGAACAGCTGCACATTGTAACACAAGTCAACAGTAGTGAAAATCTCACCGGGTGTTGCAGTGTATGTCTAATGACCGACGTCGGCAAATCCCAGATCTCCACTGCTCCACTGTTGGTGGCTGTTGCAGCATACGGTGTGCTAAAAACATACAAGTTGTTGTATTTGTGAGAGTGGGAGAGTTAAGTGGATGTCGCAGAATATGGTGCGCTGAAACTACAAGTGTTGTATTGTGAGAGTGGGAGAGTAAGTGATGTCGCAGAATATGGTGCGCTGAAAACATACAAGTTGTTGTATTTGTGAGAGTGGGAGTTAAGTGGATGTCGCAGAATATGGTGCGCTGAAACATACAGTTGTTGTATTGTGAGAGTGGGAGAGTTAAGTGGATGTCGCAGAATATAGTGCGCTGAAAACATACAAGTTGTTGTATTGTGAGAGTGGAGAGTTAGTGGATGTCGCAGAATATGGTGCGCTGAAAACATACAAGTTGTTGTATTTGTGAGAGTGGGAGAGTTAAGTGGATGTCGCAGAATATGGTGCGCTGAAAACATACAAGTTGTTGTATTTGTGAGAGTGGGAGAGTTAAGTGGATGTCGCAGAATATGGTGCGCTGAAAACATACAAGTTGTTGTATTTGTGAGAGTGGGAGAGTTAAGTGGATGTCGCAGAATATGGTGCGCTGAAAACATACAAGTTGTATTTGTGTGAGTGGGAGAGTTTTTTTTTTTTTTTAGTGGATGTCGCAGAATATCGTTTATATGGTGTGCTAAAAATGTATTTTTCATTAAAATGTATTTTTTTGAAAAATACTTACCGATGGTATTACTTTAAGGAAAATGGTTTCTTAGCTAGTCTAATTTTAACCCAAAATTGTTGTGTACGAGTATGGTCACGATGGCAGGTGAGGGGCACCATAGCCTAGTCGGAAACCCGGTAGCCTCCCTTCTGGTTGAACCACGCATGCGCCACACTGCTCATACGCCAGTCAGTTTTCTTTGCGGACCAGCGGCAAGCGGGGCAGGTGGGAGGGACCTTCGAGTAATACCATCGGTAAGTATTTTTTAAAAAAATACATTTTAATGAAAAATACATTTGTTTTCTCAAAACACATTACCGATGGTATTACTTTAAGGAAGAATCCCGAGGAGGAGGCGGGTGCCGCTATAACGCCCCAATCCCCTGCCATCCTGGCTGCTCGAGTCGGCCATCCCTCCCGCAACCTCCCTCTAATTTTAGCAAAGATACTTACGGCGCCTAGGGCGCCGGGAGGGAGTGTTGCTCCGCCACAATGTCCCCCACCAGCGATAGGTTCTGGCGCTGGATGGAGAGGTCCCTCAGGTAGAAGCGTGCGAAGGTGGTCTCCGCTCGCCAGCCCACGGCCGCCACAATGTCTTTGACCGCACAGTTTCGGTCGAATGCTAGGCTTGTGGCCATGGCTCTGATCTTGTGCGCCCTGATGCTCATGCGTTTGGCTGTATCAGGGGCAAGCTCCTGGTAGGCAGATCGAATCACCCACCGGAGCCAGGAGGATATCGTTTGGGCCGAGATGTCGTTTCTACCTGGGGACAGAGGAAGGAAAAGGCGGGTGCGTTCCCTGCGTATCAGCTTGGTCCGGCGCAGGTACACCCGTAAGGCTCGCACCGGGTCCTGTTGTCTGGACTCCGGGGTGGAGCTTGGGTCTCGTAATGGTTGAATGGTGACCAGTTGAGGGGCCGTCAACGGCGATCTGGTCTTGGCTAGGAAGGCCGGGTCAGGAAGCAGTTGAACCGAGCCGTCAGCCCGAAACTGTAAACAGGCGGGGCGTGCTGAAAGGGCGTGCAGCTCGCTGACTCTGGAGGCTGACGCGAGGGCCAAAAGGAAGCAGGTCTTCCGAGTCACGTCCGGCAACCGCGCCAACTGGATCGGCTCGAAACGGGGCGAGTTGAGCCAAGTGAGCACCCAGGACAGGTCCCATCGTGGCACCAGGGATCGGAGGGCAGGACGTTGTAGACCGAAGTGGGCCATCAAGTCGGCAAGTTCTTTGCAGGAACCCGGATCGGGCAGTCCCAGGTGTCTGTACGTGTCGGCAATCATGGCCAGGTAGTCCCGGATGGTAATCGGTGCTAACTGCTGGTCGCTGAACAGCCAGATGAAGAAATCTGCCAACTGGGGAGTTGTCAAGCCAATGGGGTGAAGGTGTCTGTCGTCACACCAGGCGCAGAGGACTCTCCACTTGCCTTCGTAGACTCGTCTGGTTGAGGCTCGACGAGCTGTAGCGATCGTGTCCACTGCCGCACCTGAGAAGCCTCTAGCTGCGAGGGCTTGCCGGACAACCTCCAGGCGTGGAGGAGGAGACGCTCGGGGCACGGGTGGAACAGCTGCTGTCGTGGTTGCTTGAGCATCGTCCGCGGTGTGGGGAGCGGCAGCGGGGGGGCCGTGGCAAGGTTCAGGAGGTCGGTTGTCCACGAATTGGTCCAGCAAAATGGCGCCACCAGGAACAGGATCGTGTTGCACCCTCTGAGCTTGAGTAGGACCTTGGGGACAAGCACAGTGGGCGGGTAGGCGTATGCGACCAGACCGTCCCAAGAGATGGATAGAGCATCGACTGCCCAGGCCAGAGGGTCTGGAATGGGTGAGACGAAGAGGGGAAGCTGTCGATTCCACCTCGTGGTGAAGAGGTCGATCATGGGTTTCTCCCAGGTTGCGGCGATCAGTCGAAAGATGTCGGGTCGCAGCGCCCACTCTGTATGGAGCAGCTGGCCGCGTCGGGAGAGGGAGTCGGCCAGTACATTCAGATGACCCGGAATGTGACGTGCGCGAAGAGAGATGTCCCGATCCTCGCACCAGCGGAGCACCTGGTAGAGTAGTATGCATAGTGATGGAGAGCGGGTCCCGCCTTGCTTCTGGATGTACGAGACAACCGTGGAGTTGTCCGAGAGAACCAACAGTTCCTGATGTCGGATGCGGGGCTCCCAGGCCAGGAGGGTTTGCCATACTGCCTTCAGTTCTAACCAGTTGACGTGTCGGGACAGCGATTCCAGGGGCCACAGGCCGGAGGCAGTCTCGAACGATGGAAGGAGGTGAGCTCCCCAACCGGCGAGGCTTGCGTCGACGCAGAGAGAGAGCGTGGGCGGCGGTGATGACAGCGGCACTCCCGTCGCGAGCCAGGAAGGATCCGCCCAGCGCAGCAGGTGGGGACGGAGCATGGTAGGGACTGGAATCGGGGCCTCGAGGTCGGCCGACGACGGTCGCCAGTGAAGGAGGAGATGCAGTTGCAGAGGACGGGAGTAGAGACGTCCTAGCGGTAGCAGGTCCGCAGCAGCGCTGATCAGACCCAAAAGCTGAAGCCACTGTCTGGCTGGGAGCGTCGTCAACTGGGACACCTGCCGAGCTAGAGTCGCCAACTTCTGTATGCGCTTCTCCGGCAGTCTGACGGTATTGTGGTCGGTGAAGAACTCCATACCGAGGTGAATGAAATGGCGTGCGGGAAGGAGGTCGGACTTGCCAAGGTTGACCAGGAAGCCCAGGTTGTCGAGAAGTTGAAGCAGAGCATCTCGGTCTTCCTTCAGGGAGTGCTCGTCCTGGTTCCTCAAAAGCAGGTCATCCAGGTAGTTCGACGTCGGGCTTGTGGAACTTCGACGGGCTCTGGCTACCACTGCGTCCATAAGGCGAGTGAAGACCCAGGGGCTGAGGTTGAGGCCGAAGGGGAGCGCGCAGAACTGATAGACGACACCCTCGAAGGCGAAGCGTAGGTAACGTCTGGAAGCAGGATGCATGGGCACGTGCAGGTAAGCATCTGAGAGGTCCAGGCTGACCGCAAAGTCCATCGGCTGTACCGCTGAGCGAAGGGCCCGGGCAGTCTCCATGCGGAAGGCCGGAGCGACGATGAACTTGTTCAGCGCCGAGAGGTCTATGACGGGGCACCACTTGCCGCCCGGCTTGGGCACCACAAAGAGCCGACTGTAGAAGGCTGGGGAGTTGTGCCGGACCACCACCTCCGTGGCGGACTTCTGAAGCAGGGAGGAAACTTCGCCGCGGAGAGCTTCGGCTCTGATCTGAGATGGTCTGAAGGTACTGTAGTCCACATCGGGCTCCGGCGCAAGGGAGGCGGGGACCGGAAGGAGATCAGGAGTCCCTGGGTAATGGTAGAGAGAATCCACGGGTCGTCTGGAAACAGTGAGCGCCAGGCTTTGCTGTGAAGCGCCAGCCTCCCGCCGACAGGAGCTCCGGACGAGATCGGCGGGGGCCGGAGGGGGAGAAAGTCAGGGCGCCCGGCCCCGCCCGGGGCGCCGGGCTGGTCTGGGCCAGGTGCGGGCGGGGGAGGGGGGGGGGGGAGGGGGAGGCTCGGAACTGGGGAAAGGGCGGGCGCGAGGAAAGGCTGGAGCTCTGGGGGGTAGGCGACCCCCTCTGGTGAAGGGGCGGGCGTTGGGTCTAGCAGTCCGCAGGGGGCGACCCGGGGCCTTGCGGATTGGTCGAAAGGAAGCTGGAGCTGGGTGGTTGGGCCAGGCGTCCTTATTAGCTTCCTTCACAGCGAGCCAGGTGGGGCCGAACAGAAAGTCACCGCCGAGAGGCGCCTGCCGAAGCTGAGTCTTCACATCCAGCGGGATGGGACAGGAACGGAGAACGGCATCTCGATGCAGTAAGTCACAGTTTGACGCGGCTGCCATGGAGTTGACAGCGACATGATAAACAGCGCGGTTCCCCGAAACCGCTAGGGCGAGCAGGTCTCCCAGCAGAGGTGAAATTGACGGATGCCAGGCGTCCTCTACACGTCGAACGATGGCTTGCGTGACCAAATCTAGGAATCCCGCTGCTGCCAGGGTGTTCCTAATGAGAGTTGCGGTCTGTTCTACCCTGGGGAGGAGAGACTGACGTAAGGAAGTCCCAGAGAACGCCACTGCCGCGGGGTCCGCCGTCGGTAGAGGGCAGGAGAAGTGCTGTGTATGGCCCGCATACCATGACTGCCGGAAGGCGATGTCTATACCAGTCGGCCACTTGGAGTCTGAGAAGAATCCTGTACCACATGCCCCTTGTGCGAGATGAGCAGAAAACGCATCACGTAACTCCCGGAAACCCGGCGGCTGGGGAGAGACTTGAATCGCTTGGCCTGTCGTTCTGCGTCCACAAAGGCGGAAGCTTTCCTTTTAAGGACTGGAGAGGGAGGGCAGTCTTCTGCAGGCAGGCAAGCCGCGATAAGCCGCACCGCTTCGTCAAGGGCCCGCAGTGTCTCTAACCTATGTCCAATGGCAGCCGGCGGGAATTCCTCGTCGCTACCCGAGGGATTGGACGGGGCGGGGCTGGCCACCTTTAGCAGTGCCGACATCGATTCCTCAGGGTTCAGGCTAAGGGTGTCCTCTTCTGCCGGGACTGAGTGGGGAATCGGGTCCACTCCCAGACGAGGTGGAAGACTCCCCTCGCCGGGGCGGGGAAAGGTCGTAGCCGGTGGAGGCGATCTTCTCACTGGTGAGTGGCGCCGCCAGTGTCTGCTAGATGAATGGTCCCGTGAATCACTCGACGCTGAGCGGAAAGCCCGAAGTCCTGACCTGCGACGGTGTCGAGGGCACCGAGCGGCACTACGCCGAGCGGAGCGTGAACCGGAGCGGGGGCGGCGCCGTGGGGACCGGGAACGTCTGACGTGGCGCGAAGCTGAATGAGAAGCAGAGTCGTGCCTGTACTGTGTCCGCGGATGTCGGCTGGAATCCGAATGGTAGGAGGTGATCCTCGGGCGAGTCGACCTGTCGCTAGAGCGTGAACGATGTCTAACAGCTGAGGTTCGCTCGGACTGAAGACGGGGAGTAACTCGCACCGCAGCAGAGCGGAGTCAACTGCTTCGTACCCGAGAGCGGGAGCGTGACCGGCGAGAAGACTTGTCTGAACTTGACGCCCGGACGGAAAGAGCTGGGCGGGGCGCTGGCGTTCCGCGCTGGTCCCTAGCGGAGAACGAGGAAGCGGAAGCAGCAGGACGAATCTGTGGTGAGAGCTTGTCAGCTACCTGGAGATCCGTATTAGTCAGGCCCGCAACCAGAGCGGGTGTAGGAGCCTGTATCGGTTCCTTATCAGGTGCCTGCAAAACCGTTGCTACCGGGTAGAGACCACTCGACTGGACTGTGGTGGCTACCGGAGTCTTGTTTAGAGGCCTAGCCCGAGGCGCTCTAG
Organism: Semisulcospira habei; assembly: GCA_036245525.1. Classification (NCBI taxonomy): domain Eukaryota; kingdom Metazoa; phylum Mollusca; class Gastropoda; family Semisulcospiridae; genus Semisulcospira; species Semisulcospira habei. The sequence goes on along the minus strand of BTPG01000008.1, from coordinate 619,209 downwards.
GATCCTTGACCGCACATAGACCACTCGACTGGACTGTGGTAGCTGACGGTACTAGAGCACGTGCACGCGGCCGAAGCCGCTGATTCGAGTGCTCACTCGGTCAGGGCCACTCGACTGAACTGTGGCGCGTACCGGTGTGGGATCGTTCTTCCGTGCTTGTGTAGGTTTCTTGTGGCCGTAGAAACTCCACAGCTGGGTCCACTGTTCCTCCAGCCATGGGGCGCAGACCGAGCACGGACGCGTGGAGGCACAACCGGAACAGGGCAGGCAAACCAGATGTTCGTCACTCAGCCACTGGAATTGCCCACATCGAGTGCATGTGCGGACTTGCCAACTGCAAAACATAATGTACAATGAAATGCGAGCGAGCGTGCCCCCGTGGGCCCGCACCGAATCCGCGTGAACGAACAAAGTGTACCGTGCAAGCCTACGCCCGGCGCTCCACCCCTACCCTTGAGCGCCTGACGTAGGCAAGCAGAGATATTACCTGGCCATCCGAAGAAGTGAGGCACGAACCCGGTCGAAGACCCACCAGAATGGCTAGAACGCAGACACGGCCAGCGTCGGAAGGAGACCAACGTGAAGCTGATGCCGAGAGAAGCCACTGGCGCCAGGAAAAGCGCCGAAACGAAGTCTCCGCAACAGCAGGCACTCAGAGCAGGCTGAAGAGCGAAGCAGAAGTTCTCGGCACACACGGCACTAGGCCCGAACGGTCCCAGGGCGTGAGCACAGTTCAATGGCGCCGCCGTGCCCGGTAAACAAGATGGCGACGACGGGGAAGAATTCCACAAGTAAAGTTCACTAGGAACAAGAGTTCCTAAGTCCGTAGACCGACGGAAACCCCAAGCCAGGTTTCCCACCTTGAACAAACAGCTTCCTTCTTTAGTCTTACTTCTCGAAGCTAGAGTCCTATCGAACAGAGAGAGTCCACGTACACAACCTTCTGTGACTAGCAGAGAAAACTGACTGGCGTATGAGCGGTGTGGCGCATGCGTGGTTCAACCGGAAGGGAGGCTACCGGGTTTCCGACTAGGCTATGGCGCCCCTCACCTGCCATCGTGACCATACTCGTACACAACAATTTTGGGCTAAAATTAGACTAGCTAAGAAACCATTTCCTTAAAGTAATACCATCGGTAATGTGTTTTGAGAAAACAAACATACAATTTGTATTTGTGCGAGTGAGGGAGTTTAGTGAATAACTCTGGCCACCAGTTCATTTCCCGTGTTGTTGGCTATTTATGGTGTGCTGTGTTGTTGGCTATTTATGGTGACTGTAAACACTATTAACCCTTTGGCTGTCAACAGTGTGTTTGGTCAAGGTGATTCCTATAGGAAAGAAGGGTGATTCCTGTAGGAAAGAACGGTGACACATGTTTAATATCAACACACAATGCAACCAAGCCTACACTGCCAGAAGGAACCCACAATGTTTAATATATCAACACACACTGTAACCAAGCCTACACTGCCAGAAGGAACCCACAATGTTTAATATATCAACACACACTGTAACCAAGCCTACACTGCCAGGAGGAACCACAAAGTTTAATATCAACAGACACTGTAACCTGGTCTACACCTGCCACGAGGAACCACAATGTTTAATATCAACACGCACTGTAACCTAGTCTACATCTGCCAATAGGAACCCACAATGTTTAATATCAACACACACTGTAACCTGGTCTACAGCAGGACCCCACAATGTTTAATATCAACACACACTGTAACCTAGTCTACACCTGCCAGGAGGAACCACAATGTTTAATATCAACACACACTGTAACCTAGTCTACATCTGCCAACAGGAACCCACAATATTTAATATCAACACACACTGTAACCTGGTCTACAGCTGCCAACAGGAACTCACAATGTTTAATATCAACACACACTGTAACCTGGTCTACAGCTGCCAGGAGGAACTCACAATGTTTAATATGAACACACACTGTAACCTAGTCTACAGCTGCCAACAGGAACTCACAATGTTTAATATCAACACACACTGTAACCTGGTCTACAGCTGCCAGGAGGAACTCACAATGTTTAATATGAACACACACTGTAACCTAGTCTACAGCTGCCAACAGGAACCCACAATGTTTAATATCAACACACACTGTAACCTGGTCTACAGCAGGACCCCACAATGTTTAATATCAACACACACTGTAACCTAGTCTACAGCTGCCAGGAGGAACTCACAATGTTTAATATGAACACACACTGTAACCTAGTCTACAGCTGCCAACAGGAACCCACAATATTTAATATCAACACACACTGTAACCGGGTCTACAGCAGGACCCCACAATGTTTAATATCAACACACACTGCAACATACAAAGCTCATACAACAATACATAGATGTGTTACTTACACAGGACAGAAGGCCACAGCTTCTACAGAGTTGTCTTTCCCTCTGTTTACAGCACAGTTGAATGCTGATATAAGCTGAAAACAAGGAGAGAAAAATCGCAGCCCATTGACCTCATGCTGATTAATGAATCAAACATCAAAATCTGACGAGAGACATGAGACTCTTGACAAATCACCAACATGCAGATCAGATGCAAACAGGCTTGCAACAGGAAGACAAATCTGACATAATGTGTGTGTACAAGTGCATGCTGGTACATGTGTGTGTCGTTTTCTTACAAAGGTTATTCACTGCACAAAAGTGTGCCAGGTTCTTTTGCCCCTTGTGCACACAGTCACTACTACAGTGTGTGTGTGTGTGTGTGTGTGTGTGTGTGTGTGTGTGACATACCTGTCAAGTCTCCCGATTTTGGTGGGAGTCTCCTGGCTTTGCCACCCATCTCCCGCTTTCTTCCTACCTCCCGCTTTCACGACTTTTACTCCTGCTGATGACTTTTACTCCCGATTCTCATGACTTTTACTCCCGATTCTCATGACTTTTACTCCCGATTCTCATGACTTTTACTCGCGCTTTCATGACTTTTACTCCCGCTGTTACGACTGTGGTTGTGTTGTTCCGTGAGAGCATACATGTATTGATCGTAAGAAACGATCTGATATTTATTTGAGCTATTATGGTTGCGTATCACGTACCTTTTCAGTAAGATTCTCTATCGTTCGCGCAGAGAGCAGATTTGGTTTTGTTATGATACGCTAAGATCAGTCTGGAAGTTTCTAGCAAAGTCGCACGGAGAAGAGCGGTGAGTTTTTGTAATGCGTAGATTCGCTGAGAATAAACCAGAACTTTCGAGCAAAATCGCGCTGTCTAGTGACCTCGCATGTGTGACGTCGAAGTGTAGGTAACATTTTGCAACACAGTAGTAAAGCCGCTCTAATATTTATGGTCATAGTTGTTTTCTGTACGCGTGAATTTAGCAGCCGGTCAGTGCGTATTATGAAAGGTCGTGAACGGTCTGCCATACTCTTGTGTGACGTCATTACACACTGGGATTTGGGGTAGAAATTAGCAGTCAAATTTTTGTAGACTATTGTAGTTTATTCTAGAAAGTTCTTTTTATTTAATATTTATGAGTTTCGGTTACGTGTTCCGTTCTGATTGGTTGCGTTGTGTGAATTCCTTGGATTATTCTGGAAAGCTGTTGTACTATAAAAGTTTGTGCTGGGAAACACGTGTGTACATTGTCATACATTGTCAGTTGTAGGGACACACAGTTTATCATAGGTACGTGGCCCGTATAGGGTGTACATTGTGAGAGACACAGCGTAACGGTGGTGTACGTTGTATGAGAAAAGCATTGTGTCGCCAGTGTTGACATTTTGCAGAGGAGACATTGTATCAGTGTTAGTGCATTTGGGAATGCATTGTGTGGAGATCGCATCGCTGAATTAAAATATTGTTGGAACTGTTACTCCAGCGTAGTCTACATCAAGGGTTGATAGTCATTACTTTTTTTCTTTAATGAAATAACTTTTCTTTAATTCTGGTAAAAGGTTAAAGAAATATATTTTCTTCACTTTTTTTGGAAAATTAAAGAAATAAATTTTCTTTAATTTTTCTTTTTAATGAAATAAATTTGCGTTAAATACATGAATGATCATTTATTGCTCAGCTCAGACAAAAAAAGTGGCATCCATTTGAAAAGTGACACGCCACCAGATTTCCTTCTCTACCCACTATCTAAAACACTACCTGGCCAGATACATGCAGTAGTTATGAGAAGGGGGAAGAAAGAAAGAAAAAAAACCTCGGAAAACTGCACAGCGCAAGAAAAAGTCATGCGGCTAAAAATGGAACAATTCAGGCTTGTTTGATCTTATTTCGCGCTGCTGACAAATCCACTCATCTGCAAGAGCCATAGATCCTCAAGAACCCCAGCAGTCTTGGATGGGGGGGGGGGGGGGGGGGGGAGGGGGCGGAGGGTTGGTGGGTTAATGACGATCTATGCCTACTACTATTAAAAATGTAAGCATGCACCCGTTCAGGTTTTCACCTGTGCTGTCCAATCGTTGCTGTACCATCTGCCTTCTCACTCCTGAAACGAAAACCACCCAACTGTAAGAGGCATAGATCCTCATGAGCCCCCACAACTGCGGGGGCTCATGAGGATCTATGCCTCTTGCTGGGATAATCTGCGCTCTTGTTTCGCTCAAGCAAAGTGGATCCCTTAAGTTTTTCACTCAGAGGCATAGATCCTCCAAACCGCCTCAAACCGGATGCAACTGGGTCAAAAAGGCTTTGCGCATAGGCACCTGTTGTTCGTGGCGGAAAAACGAACTGAAGTAACAAAATTTTTAACGAAAGAAATCGATAATCGTTACTTTTATTTTTTAATTCGTTAATTTTCTTTCACTTTTTAAAAACATTAACGTGTTAAATTTTCTTTAACCAAAAATTTAATTTGTTAAATCATTAAATCTTCCAACCCTGTCTACATCCTTAAGCCACGTGTGACGGGTTGCAGCTGAAAGAAGTTTCTTTAAAAAGAACCTTATATGCGTGTGTCTTGTGTGATATACTACGACTACGACTCAACACGTAACACGCGCTTTCATGACTTTTACACGCGCTTTCATGACATTTACCCCTGCTTTCATGACTTTTACTCCCGCTTTCATGACTTTTACTCCCACTTTCATGACTTTTACTCCCACTTTCATGACCTTTACTCCCGCTTTCATGACTTTTACTCCCGCTTTCATGACTTTTACTCCCACTTTCATGACTTTTACTCCCGCTTTCATGACTTTTACTCTCACTTTCATGACTTTTACTCCCACTTTCATGACTTTTACTCCCGCTTTCATGACTTTTACTCCCACTTTCATGACTTTTACTCCCACTTTCATGGCTTTTACTCCCACTTTCATGACTTTTACTCCCAATTCCCATGACTTTTACTCCCGCTCGTGTCTGGTGTGATATACTACTACAACTACGACTCAAAACATAACGCGCGCTTTCATGACTTTTACTCGCACTTTCATGACTTTTACTCGCACTTTCATGACTTTTACTCCTGATTCTCATGACTTTTACTCCTGCCTTCATGACTTTTACTCCTGCCTTCATGACTTTTACTCCCTCTTTCGTGACTTTTACTCCCAATTCCCATGACTTTTACTCCCTCTTTCATGACTGTTACTCCCAATTCCCACGACTGTTACTCCCGCTTCCATGACTCTCACTCCCGCTTTCATGACATTTACTCCCACTTTCATGGCTTTTACCCCCACTTTCATGGCTTTTACTCCCTCTTTCATGGCTTTTACTCCCTCTTTCATGACTTTTACTCCCAATTCCCATGACTTTTACTCCCCCTTTCATGACTTTTACTCCCTCTTTTCCTGACTTTTACTCCCAATTCCCATGACTGTTACTCCCGCTTTCATGACATTTACTCCCGCTTTCATGACTTTTACTCCCACTTTCATGACTTTTACTCCCACTTTCATGGCTTTTACTCCCACTTTCATGACTTTTACTCCCACTTTCATGGCTTTTACTCCCACTTTCATGACTTTTACTCCCACTTTCATGGCTTTTACTCCCACTTTCATGACTTTTACTCCCAATTCCCAGGACTTTTACTCCCGCTCGTGTCTGGTGTGATATACTACTACAACTACGACTCAAAACATAACGCGCGCTTTCATGACTTTTACTCGCACTTTCATGACTTTTACTCGCACTTTCATGACTTTTACTCCTGATTCTCATGACTTTTACTCCTGCCTTCATGACTTTTACTCCTGCCTTCATGACTTTTACTCCCAATTCCCATGACTTTTACTCCCTCTTTCATGACTTTTACTCCCAATTCCCATGACTTTTACTCCCTCTTTCATGACTTTTACTCCCTCTTTCATGACTTCTACTTCCTCTTTCATGGCCTTTACTCCCAATTCCCATGACTTTTACTCCCTCTTTCATGACCTTTCCTCCCAATTCCCATGACTTTTACTCCCTCTTCCATGGCTTTTACTCCCTCTTCCATGGCTTTTACTCCCTCTTTCATGACCTTTACTCCCAATTCCCATGACTTTTACTTCCTCTTCCATGGCTTTTACTCCCTCTTCCATGGCTTTTACTCCCTCTTCCATGGCCTTTACTCCCTCTTCCATGGATTTTACTCCCTCTTTCATGGCTTTTACTTCCTCTTCCATGGCCTTTACTCCCAATTCCCATGACTTTTACTCCCTCTTCCATGGCTTTTACTCCCTCTTTCATGACATTTACTCCCAATTCCCATGACTTTTACCCCCTCTTCCATGGCTTTTACTCCCTCTTTCATGACTTTTTACTCCCAATTCCCATGACTTTTACCCCCAATTCCCATGACTGTTACTCCCGCTTTCTTGACATTTACTCCCTCTTTCATGATTTTTACTCCCAATTCCCATGACTTTTACTCCCTCTTTCATGACTTTTACTCCCACTTTCATGGCTTTTACCCCCACTTTCATGACATTTACTCCCCCTTTCATGACTTTTTACTCCCAATTCCCATGACTTTTACTCCCTCTTTCACGACTTTTACTCCCTCTTTCATGACTTTTACTCTCAATTCCCATGACTGTTACTCCCGCTCTCATGACATTTACTCCCTCTTTCATGATTTTTACCCCCAATTCCCATGACTTTTACTCCCTCTTTCATGACTTTTACTCCCACTTTCATGGCTTTTACTCCCACTTTCATGACATTTACTCCCACTTTCATGACTTTTACTCCTGCCTTCATGACTTTTACTCCCTCTTTCATGACTTTTACTCCCTCTTTCATGACTTTTACTTCCAATTCCCACGACTTTTACTCCCGCTTTCATGACTTTTACTCCCTCTTTCATGACTTTTACTCCCAATTCCCATGACTTTTACTCCCTCTTTCATGACTTTTACTCCCTCTTTCATGACTTTTACTTCCAATTCCCACGACTTTTACTCCCGCTTTCATGACTTTTACTCCCTCTTTCATGACTTTTACTCCCAATTCCCATGACGTTTACTCCCTCTTTCATGACTTTTACTCCCTCTTTCATGACTTTTACTTCCACTTCCCACGACTTTTACTCCCGCTTTCATGACTTTTACTCCCTCTTTCATGACTTTTACTCCCAATTCCCATGACTTTTACTCCCTCTTTCACGACTTTTACTCCCTCTTTCATGACCTTTACTCCCAATTCCCATGACTGTTACTCCCACTTTCATGGCTTTTACTCCCACTTTCATGGCTTTTACTCCCACTTTCATGGCTTTTACTCCCTCTTTCATGACTTTTACTCCCAATTCCCATGACTGTTACTCCCGCTTCCATGACTCTCACTCCCGCTTTCATGACATTTACTCCCACTTTCATGACTTTTACTCCCACTTTCATGGCTTTTACTCCCACTTTCATGGCTTTTACTCCCGCCTCCATGGCTTTTACTCCCTCTTTCATGACTTTTACTCCCGCTTTCATGACCTTTACTCCCAATTCCCATGACTGTTACTCCCGCTTCCATGACTTTTACTCCTGATTATCATGACTTTTATTCCCACTTTCATGACTTTTATTCCTGCCTTCATGACTTTTACTCCCTCTTTCACGACTTTTACTCCCAATTCCCATGACTGCTACTCCCAATTCCCATGACTGCTACTCCCAATTCCCATGACATTTACTCCCGCTCCCACGACATTTACTCCCGCTTTCATGACTTTTACTCCCGCTTTCATGACTTTTACTCTCGCTTTCATGAATTCTACTCCCGATTCTCATGACTTTTACTCCCGCTTTCATGACTTTTACTCTCGCTTTCATGAATTCTACTCCCGATTCTCATGACTTTTACTCCCGCTTTCATGACTTTTACTCCCGCTTCTCATGACTTCTACTCCCGCTTGCATGACATTTACTCCCGCTTGCATGACATTTACTCCCACTTTCATGGCTTTTACTCCCACTTTCATGACTTTTACTCCCACTTTCATGGCTTTTACTCCCACTTTCATGGCTTTTACTCCCACTTTCATGACTTTTACTCCCACTTTCATGGCTTTTACTCCCACTTTCATGACTTTTACTCCCACTTTCATGGCTTTTACTCCCACTTTCATGGCTTTTACTCCCACTTTCATGGCTTTTACTCCCACTTTCATGACTTTTACTCCCGCTTTCATGACTTTTACTCCCGATTCTCATGACTTATGCAAATTTGAGTCATACAAAAACCTTCAACACGTATCTCGTTGGCAGTTTTGTTTTCTTTCAGCTATTTTGGAGCGAAGGAAGATCACCCACGTGTTCCAGTTATTTCCATTTACTTCTGCTTTCAATCGACCAAAGAAATTGTCTGCTATTCCTAAAACGCAGAGGCAAAATGTGGATGGACCTAGTGAGAGACAACGGCGAGTAAAGAAATCAAGCAGTTACTATCAGATTCTATTCAGTACAACGTATGAAAGGCTTTTCGACAAAATACAGAAGGATCTAGCGATAGTTACTATCTGATTGTATTCAGTATGTGTGAAAGGATCTAGCGACAGTTACTATCAGATTATATTCAGCACGTGTGAAAGGATCTAGCGACAGTTACTATCAGATTGTATTCAGCACAAAGTGTGAAAGGATCTAGTGACAGTTACTATCAGATTGTATTCAGCACAAAGTGTGAAAGGATCTAGCGACAGTTACTATCAGATTGTATTCAGTACAAAGTGTGAAAGGATCTAGCGACAGTTACTATCAAATTGTATTCAGTACAAAGTGTGAAAGGATCTAGCGACAGTTACTATCAGATTGTATTCAGTACAAAGTGTGAAAGGATCTAGCGACAGTTACTATCAGATTGTATTCTGCATGTGTGAAAGGATCTAGCGACAGTTACTATCAGATTGTATTCAGCATGTGTGAAAGGATCTAGCGACAGTTACTATCAGATTGTATTCCGCACAAAGTGTAAAAGGCTTTTCAACAAAATATATGCAGCGGAGTGCTGCACCCAACAGCAAGTCTCACAACAGGCATTTTTCTTTGTCTCAGTTTGGTCTTACACAGAGCCTATTCCGAACGCTGGTATCAGCAGGCAGACATACAACCTGCACGCATGTCTTTTTCCAATCAGTTCAGATGAATTGGAATATAATGAATGTAGGAAAATCGTTTCTAGTCTCAATATTGACATTTTTCAATACGGAAGTATCAGTGTTACTGGAGCTGTGCTCTTTTTCTGCATGCTCCAGTTTTACTGAGGCCGAGTTGGTATACCTCGCTCTGTGCCTAGGTTAAATGCACCAGCAGCGCCTTTGTTTGCTATTTTCGCACCAGACCGGTCGCTCGGACAGGTCATGTGCACCAGATCAGTTTAGACCGTGTGCTTTCTGTACCTCTAATGAGCAATCTCGAATAAAGAATCACCTGACGTTTGATTGCTGCAAAATAAGATGAATAAAGAATAAACCCTTCCCATATGCAATCCGGCAATATTACACGGAGAAACGAAATACACAAGAAACGAAACATTTTCATTGCATTGCCTCCTCCGCACACGCAGAAACAAGGTGAAACTGAATTTATTTTGATTGGTACAGGGGAGGTAACTCATCACAGACACTTTCTCTGGTTGTATTGGTGGATATCGGGTCATATTTCTGACTACTGACGCTTAAAAATTCAACATATAAGACAGGTGTGCATTCGCTTACACAATACAAGTGAATTCCCGACCATATTGAATAAACTTAAGAGCTTTTGAATGCGTAAACAGGGATGGTTCAAGTGAATCGAGGCTGTCACCATCTCGAAGCAATAGCCACCATCTTGTAGGCTTCACAGCGAAAGTTCTGGTGCACATGACCAGTCTGAGCGACCGGTCTGGTGTGAAAATAGCAACAATGGTGCCGCTGGTGCGTTTAACCTAGGTACAGGGCGCAGTATACCAACTCAGCTTTACTGTGTGCACATCAGATAGCAGCAGCAGATTCAGAAATGGGAACTAATTCAAATAAAATCACATTATTTTTAGAGATTTTCACATAAAATGGAATATTTAATGATGCTCTATGACTTTATTGTAACAAGAAGGGCAAAGCCCTTATGGCTCACATGTATGACCGATCCACACGTCTGACAAAAAATAAACTTCTGCACTAACAAAATCCATGTTTTCTCAAAATTTAATCAGTTTTCACACATCTGTGAAACCCCCATGACCCTTAACCTTTGCGATGAGTTGACTAAATTAGGATACATAGGAAGGTCTTATCATCAGCTACCGTTGTGCCAAATTTGATTGAGAAGTTTGCAAAAATATAGATAATAACTACAATTATTGACATTTTATACACATTTGTCGACCTATTGTCATCCTTGACCTTTTCCAAGGGGTCATCCAAATTAGTATGCATAGATAGGTCTTACCATGAGGTATCTCTGTAGCAAGTTTGGGTTTGAAGTTGTGAATAGTAATTTAGAAAAAACATTTCTTGTCAAAATATGGCTATTTTTTAATCTATTTCCTGAGTTCTTGTGACCCTTGACCTTTCTGAGGGGTTATCCAAATTAGTATGCATAGATAGGTTTTACCATCAGTTATCTCTGTAGCAAGTTTGGGTTTGGAGTTGTAAATAATAATTGAGAAAAAACATTTTTTGTCAAAATATGGCTATTTTTTACCCATTTCCTGAGCTCTTGTGACCTTTGACCTTTCTGAGGGGTCATCCAAATTAGTATGCATAGATAGGTCTTACCATCAGGTATCTGTGTAGCAAGTTTGGGTTTGAAGTTGTGAATATTTTTGGAGAAAAAAAAACATCTTTTGTAAAAATATGGCAATTTTGGACCTATTTCTTGAGCTCTTGTGACCTTTGACCTTTCAGAGGGATCAACCAAATTAGTATGCATACAAAAGTCTTACCATCAGGTATCTTTGTACCAGGTTTGGGTTTGAAGTTGTGAATAGTATTCGAGAAAAAAAAAAAAAAACATCTATTGTAAAAATATGGCTTTTTGAGCCTATTTCCTGAGTTCTTGTGACCCTTGACCTTTCCGAGGGATCACCAAATGAGTATGCATATAAAGGTCTTACCATCAGGTATCCTTGCACTATTTGAGTTTGAAGTTGTGAATAGTATTTGAGAAAAAATAAATTATGTCCAAAATAGCTATTTTGATATATTTCATGAAACATGTGACCTTGACCTTTGTGAGAGGTCACTGAAATGGGTATGTTTGGACAGATCTTGCCACAAAGTATCCGTGGGCCAAGTTTAAAGACTGTAACTTGAATAGTCTCCGAAATAATGCCAATTTTAAAGTTTACACAGACAATGGCGGATGGCCGACAGACGACTGGCGGACGACCACTGGCCAAGAACATAGACTCCCTTTTGCTTCGCACGTGAGCCAAAAATGCAACAAACACACAAACTTAAAAAGTAATAATCTTAATATAATCAGAGCTGCCAACCCCCAAAATTAATTTCAGTAATGGAAAATCAGAATTTCAGTAATTTTCCAAGGAACTTCAGTAATTACTTCGTCACTTCTACAAGTTCGTCTCTACTCTTGTGCCGACAGCCTTCGCAATGGCGCTGAACATCATTAAATCTCCATGTCGAATGCTGAATTCGCACAAACATCACATATCACGTAATCCGGTTTCACTGTACCTCTCTAAACCTGGCCCGTGGAACGCGTTTTCTTTTTTTTTTAATTTCCCCCAACACTGGCATCACATTTTCGCTTCGCCAACTTCTTTTTAATACAGAACAGTGACGTGATTACAGAAATACGATTGGCTGCTAAAAAATACAACTCGAGCACTGATTGTTTATTAAGTTGTCTTCCGTCACAAGCTATACGCGTGATCGGTTTGGCGCACAAAGCCGAAGGTATGCATAGGCGCCGGAGCAAACAAAATAAATAAAAAATAAATAAATAAATAAATTTCCGTTAAAAAATCACTCATTTCCGTACTTCTGTAACCAAAACCAATTTCAGTAAAAACAATTACGGACCTTCCTTAAGAGTTGGCAGGTCTGTATAATGTGTGCACACTTTTTATGTTAGTTGGCAGGTCTGTATAATGTGTGCACACTTTTTATGCTGATAGTTCTGTCAGTTGTAAGAAATAGCCATGCCACCAAAAAAAAAAAAAAAATGCCATAAAAAAAATCACCAGATTTCCCAGGTTCCAAAACTTGACAGGTAGGGGGAGAGAACTTTGTACACAGGACTTGAGAACAGACATGCACCCCAAGTCTCACCTTGCCAGAGGCCGTGTTAAAGATCAGACATGCACCCCAAGTCTCACCTTGCCAGACGCCGTGTTAAAGATCAGACATGCACCCCAAGTCTCACCTTGCCAGACGCCGTGTTAAAGATTTTGGCGGTAGCGTCTGCACACCCCGACATGACCAGGGAGTTATCTGCGCTGCAGTCCACACACAAAATGGCCACAGGACTAGTGGCACCCCCAGCATCTTCATCTCCCACTGCTCCTCCCCCCACGTTTCCATCGTCACCAGCATCCTGCATGCTGTCTTCCTCTGGAGGACATGAGATTTGAGGGACACACTGTAACACAGACATCTGGCACCACCCTTAAACTATCATCGTCACCAGCATCCTGCATGGTGTCTTCCACTGGAGGACATGAGATTTGAGGGACACGCTGTAGCACAGGCAGACCAACCAGGATAGTTCAAGGGCGTCTGCAGGTACCGAGCTATTCTGGCACCACCCTTGAGCTATCATGGTCATCGCATCCTGCATGGTGTCTTCCAATGGAGGACATGAGATTTGAGGGAGACACTGTAGCACAGACACCTGGCACCACCCTTGAACTATCACAGTCATCAATCTTTTGAATGACAGCTAGTCTTTCCAAGACCACTAAATTTCAAACTGAAAATGACAACCCATGTCTTCAATGCGTTCCAGAATTACTGCAGAGGTTCAGCATGGCATCACACAACAGCCACAGATGAATTGAACAATGTCCAACTTGTCTGCATGACATCACGGAACAGTCACAGATGAATTGAACAATGTCACCTGTGTCTGCATGGCAGCACACAACAGTCACGCATGAATTGACCAATGTCCAACTTGTCTGCATGACAGAACACAACAGTCACACATGAATTAAAACATGTCACCCTTGTCTGCCTGACATGACACCAGTCACACATGAATTGAACAATGTCACCCTTCTCTGCATGGCAGCACACACCAGTCACATATGAATTGACCAATGTCCACATGAATTAAAACATGTCACCCTTGTCAAAGCCCAATCCTTTAGGGAAATTTTATGCATAAAAAAACATATGCATGAAAAATAGTCTACTGAACGGTCCGACCAGAACAGATACAAGAAAGTAAACACACCGACAGCTGGCGTGTACATGTATAGAAGCTGTGTAAAATATGGACAGTACCTGGAGGGACTGTGTGTTGCCAAGTGTGTAGGGGTTTGCCAGACTTCAAATCCCAAAGCTTCACTGTTCCATCTCCGTAACCTACACACGCACTCTTACCTGCATAGGAAACATGTACGTTGATGGGTGAAATTCATAAACAAAGAGTGACTTTTAACTTTTACCATTCGGAATACACCAGTGTGTGAAATAAGTTGGATTAAAATAGTTCAAGGGTAGTGCCAGAATAGCTTGGCGCCTCTAGGCGCCAAGCTATTCTGGCACCACCCTTGAACTAAAGCCATTGGTCAATATCCTTATCTGTAAGTACTGTAATGTAGCTTGCATATGACAGTGTACAAATTGGAAGCTTTTAGCCTAGGTATGATATGACAGTGTACAAATTGGAAGCTTTTAGCCGCAGTATGACAGTGTACAAATTGGAAGCTTTTAGCCGCAGTATGATATGGGGTAAACAATTGCACAGACCTGTATTAAAAATGAATTCCTTCACTGCCGCCAGCCAGAAGCCGATGTCTTTGAAACTATGGCAAATCTTCTGAGGTCCATTTACATGTGTTCCTTGGAAGGATGGAGTATTGGAGCAACCATCCAAGGAACACAGACATTAATGGAGCTCGCAGGAAGCAAAGAACTTCATGAGATCCCACACTTGCAGTTGGTTAGTGAACACACTATAATTTTTTAGAACCTTTCAAGATCACTTTGACATAGACAGCATCCCCACACTACATGTGATAGTCTTTACCGCCCTAAGATGTCGGGGATATTATAAGTTATTGGTCAGAGGGGTTTGCTACACGGACCCTTGTAGGCCTGAGGGAGGTCAAAGGAAACATTGTACCCCGAAGGCCTGAGGGGTACAATGGTTCCTTTGACTTCCCGAAGGCCAACAAGGATCCATTTAGCGAACCCCTGCTACCAATAACGTATTTGTTTTCATTCCTCCACTATTTTCGTAAAAGAAATCAAGAAGACATCTTGCGACCTGGATCACGCCAGGCATGACTGACATCAAAGGAATATACATTTATACATCATAGACTTGTGAGGTAATTTAAAATATGTCATGACGTTGCCGTCTCCAGTATTGAGTGTGCTTGTTGTTTCGAACAACACTAAGTAACTTTGTACTTTAGAACGTTTGGCGATCTTTTATAGAACAAAACTGGCATCCAAGACGCGTCATCAAGAGGGCTACAAAACGTCCGCCATTTTTCGCTACAGGGGTTTTTATATCACGGTCTCATGGTACGGCTTGCGCTAAAGTGACTGGTCGTGTGACGTAGGGAGGAAAACAAATATATATATATATATATATATATATATATATATATATATATATATATATATATATATATATATATATATATATATATATATATATATATACTCAATCAGAATATCTCCAAGGGACATAATTTTTTTATAAATTCTGAGAATGCTCTTGCTGTGCTAACGCCATGGAATTCCAGGCTGGTAAGCTTGCATTGTGTCATCAGGACATCAGCTGCCCTTTTTATGACTGCATCGCCCACGAGATCTAGAAAGAAAGGGTAGTGAGAGAGAAGGAATGACAGACCTATTCTCCAGCGGATTGCGGCGCGCCTGGGGGTAGTCCCTATTGCTGTATGCAGTAGGTGTTCAGTGGAAGGCTAAAAATAATAGGTATGTCATTCCTTTCCCCCCCCCCCCCCCCCCCCCCCCACTACTTTGGTACCGGTCTCAGGCCACTTTACAAATTTCAAAAACAAGCGATCAAAAATCTCTGTAACTTCAGTAGCTGACTGGCCCTTTGTTTGTCTTGTACTGTGTTTGTCTTAAATGGCGTAAATCCGTGTCTGTTTCGTGAGTGTGTGTGTTGGGTTTCAGGCGCGGCGCTTTGAGTCGATTTCCCCAAAATTGAGAAAAAGCGCCTATATAATAACGGTATTATTATTATTATTATTTTTATAAAAAGGGCAGCTGATGTCCTGATGACACAATGCAAGCTTACCAGCCTGGAATTCCATGGCATTAGCACAGCAAGTATATATATATATATACACATACACATAGCTGCCAACTCTGAGGCAACAAAAATCCGGAGTTGCCTCCATGACGCTAGCCCTTGCTTCCAGGGGCCGAAAAATCAAACAACGGGGAGGAGGGGGAGGAGGGGAGGGGGCGGCAGGGGGTGGTTGACGCTAGACCTTGGCCGAAGAATCAAACAACAGGGAGGGGGGGGGGGGGGGGAGGGCACGCGACACCTTGCTCCGGCCGGAGTACATGCAACAAATAGCTCCGGCCGAATAATCACTACACACGGCACATTTTGCACTTTCTCGATTCGTCGATGTAAAGAAAGGAACACTTGTAGTCCGGATGAAACTTCACCAACCACTTCTGCTTCTTTGGAGGCATGATTTTCTTGAAAATCGAAAATATAAATCGCTAATCATGTGCTCCAGACCAGCCAATTTCAAAGCTTGAAAATCTAAAAATTCGGGAGAAATGTACAAAAAAAAGGAGAATAGGGACTTGAAAAAAAATCGGGAAATTCCTGATAAAATCGGGAGGGTTGGCAGCTATATATATATACACACACACGTGTGTTCTATGCAATCCAGCATGCCCCATGCAGCACATTGTTTAGACCAACCATCAGGCAGTATTTTGCCACACTGTGAGGGTGCCCCGTGTGACTGGAAGGTCTTGCAGTCCCCGCTTGGAATTTTCCACATCCACACCTCACCGTCCAGAGTGCCCGCCAGCAGAACGTGGGCCGCATGGTGCCATTGCAACCACTGTCACAAACACAAGGCAGTCAGTCAGACGGGTGCCACTGTAAACACTGTCACAAACATGAGGCTGACAGGTGCCACAGTAACCAATCACAAACACAAGGCAGTCAGACAGGTGCCATTGCAGCCACAGTCACAAACACAAGGCAGTCAGACAGGTGCCATTGTAACCACTGTCACAAACACAAGGCAGTCAGACAGGTGCCATTGCAGCAACTGTAACAAACACAAGGCAGCTAGACAGGTACCACTGTAACCACTGTCACAAACAAGGCGTGTCAGTCAGACAGATGCCATTGTCAGAAACACAAGGCAGTAATAATGAGCAGTCACAAACACAAGGCAGTCAGACAGGTGCCACTGTGACCAGTCACAAACACAAGGCAGTCAGACAGGTGCCACTATGAGCAGTCACAAACACAAGGCAGTCAGACAGGTGCCACTGTGACCAGTCACAACCACAAGACAGTCAGACAGGTGCCACTGTGACCAGTCACAAACACAAGGCAGTCAGACAGGTGCCACTGTGACCAGTCACAAACACAAGGCAGACAGGTGCCACTGTGAGCAGTCACAAACACAAGGCAGTCAGACAGGTGCCACTGTGACCAGTCACAAACACAAGCCAGTCAGACAGGTGCCAATGTGACCAGTCACAAACACAAGGCAGTCAGACTGGTGCCACTGTGACCAGTCACAAACACAAGGCAGTCAGACAGGTGCCAATGTGACCAGTCACAAACACAAGGCAGTCAGACAGGTGCCAATGTGACCAGTCACAAACACAAGGCAGTCAGACAGGTGCCAATGTGACCAGTCACAAACACAAGGCAGTCAGACAGGTGCCACTGTGACCAGTCACAAACACAAGGCAGTTAGCAAGCATTGGAATTGCCCAGCAAAAATCAGCCTGATACAAAAGGCCTCCACGATGCTAGACCTTGCTCCCAGAGGCCGAAAAATCAAATGGCAGGTGGGTGGGGGGTGGGGCCGCACCTTGCTTCCAAGGGCCAAATAATCAAACACAGCACGACACACTCAGACAGTGACCAGTGCGGGCAGCGGACAATTCCCTGATACCCGAGTCTTGTTGTCTGCTTTGCTATTAGATGGCGGCAACGCAAATAAAATCCGCTTCCAGAAAATGTGGGGTCACGTGATTCGGAAGAGGGTGAAAGAATTTTTTTTTTTTTTTTTTGAGGATTCCCCCCCCCCCCTCCCCCCCACCCAAGGAATGTGAAATTATTTTCCGCGGAAAACCGCGGATCCGAGGACAATTCCCATGCCTGAGTCAGACAGGTGGCACTGTGACCAGTCACAAACACAAGGCAAGTTAGCTACTGACCACAATATCTGATCCAGTTTCAAAGAACCAAACTTCCGCCTTGCTTGCACTTCGCCACACTTTCACCAGTCCATCCAGGTCAGCCGACGCCACAAACACACCGTCATGGCTGAATGCCACACACGACACAGAGTTCTTGTGGCCTGTACAAACAACACAGAAATCAACAACAAGCCTCAAACTTATTTTAAACGTCACCGAGAAAAACCGAGGGTCGAAACAAGACATTGTATTGACTATTGCAGTACATTGTATATTACACCTTTATTTTTGTCAGCCAAAATAACCGTACACAGCCACCCTCTTGACATACCCGCCTAGCACCATCCTTGTCCTATGTAATTTTAATGGCCAGCCTCCACAACCACTTTTTGTTCCAATCCCCCTCCCCTTTTCTCCCCCCCCCCCCCAACCCGCCCCTCCCCCCCTGGATTCCTGATCAACTTATATAATACCTGTACACCTGAAGACCACCTGACCTGCGGTGATGTTCCAGACGTACGCCATGTCATCATCCCCCCCTGACCCCTCCCCCCCCCCCCCTTTCACAACTGACACCCCGCCCCCCTTCCTCACCTAATGATCAAAGAATACCTGTACACCTGAAGACCACCTGTCCTGTAGTGATGTTCCAGACGTACGCCATGTCATCCCGGCCCCCTGTCACCACGAGACCGCTCAGTGATGGGTCGATGTGAACGGCATACACTTCCGGTGGTTCATCATCAGGGTGTGGATTTTCTGTGGAAACAATGCCGTGAGTAACGATAATGCTCAGGATATTTAGGCTATGGTCAGTGAATAACTATAATGATCAGGATATTTAGACTACTGTTAATAACTAATGATCAGGATATTTAGACTACTGTTAATAACTAATGTTCAGGATATTTAGACTACTGTTAATAACTACTGATCAAGATATTTAGACTACTGTCAATAACTACTGATCAGAATATTTAGACTACTGTCAATAACTAATGCTCAGGATATTTACACTACTGTTAATAACTAATGCTCAGGATATTTAGACTACTGTTAATAACTAATGATCAGGATATTTACACTACTGTTAATAACTAATGCTCAGGATATTTAGACTACTGTCGATAACTAATGCTCAGGATATTTAGACTACTGTTAATAACTAATGATCAGGATATTTACACTACTGTTAATAACTAATGCTCAGGATATTTAGACTACTGTCGATAACTAATGCTCAGGATATTTAGACTACTGTTAATAACTAATGATCAGGATATTTAGACTACTGTTAATAACTAATGATCAGGATATTTACACTACTGTTAATAACTAATGCTCAGGATATTTAGACTACTGTTAATAACTAATGATCAGGATATTTACACTACTGTTAATAACTAATGCTCAGGATATTTACACTACTGTTAATAACTAATGATCAGGATATTTAGACTACCGTTAATAACTACTGATCAAGATATTTAGACTACTGTCAATAACTAATGTTCAGGATATTTAGACTACTGTCAGTAACTAATGTTCAGGATATTTAGACTACTGTCGATAACTAATGTTTAGGATATTTAGACTACTGTCGATAACTAATGTTCAGGATATTTAGACTACTGTCGAAAACTAATGTTCAGGATATTTAGACTACTGTCAATAACTAATGTTCAGGATATTTAGACTACTGTCGATAACTAATGTTCAGGATATTTAGACTACTGTCAGTAACTAATGTTCAGGATATTTAGACTACTGTCAATAACTAATGTTCAGGATATTTAGACTACTGTCAATAACTAATGATCAGGATATTTAGACTACTGTCGATAACTAATGTTCAGGATATTTAGACTATCAGTAACTAATGTTCAGGATATTTAAAGTGAGTGAGTGAGTATAGATTGCTTTACGTCCCGCAAGCGACAAAGGCCTTCTCAGGACATGCCTGCGCTAAATGAAGAAAAGAACTGCAAGAAGCGCAGACAGGAGGGAGAATTAATTTCAAAAGAAAAATACAGATGAATGGACCAGAAAGACAGAAATACAAACCCCCAAAAGAGTAGAACCCACCTTGCAGGTGTTAGACAAGGTGGCCCTAGGAACTAAAAAGTAGACAACCCCAAGGTCCCCAAGGGCAGACCCGGTGGGGGTACAGGATATTTAGACTACTGTCAATAACTAATGTTCAGGATATTTAGACTACTGTCAATAACTACTGATCAGGATATTTAGACTACTGTCAATAACTAATGTTCAGGATATTTAGACTACTGTCAATAACTACTGATCAGAATATTTAGACTACTGTCAATAACTAATGTTCAGTATATTTAGACTACTGTCAATAACTAATGTTCAGGATATTTAGACTACTGTCAATAACTAATGATCAGGATATTTAGACTACTGTCAATAACTAATGTTCAGGATATTTAGACTACTGTCAATAACTAATGATCAGGATATATTTAGACTACTGTCAATAACTAATGTTCAGGATATTTAGACTACTGTCAATAACTAATGTTCAGGATATTTAGACTACTGTCAATAACTTAAATATGCAGGTCAACAACTATAATGGTCAGGATATTTAGACTACTGTCAATAACTAGTTCAAGACAGAGTCCGGGTTTACATTTGCAGAAGACTGTGCAAGTTAGCTGGAGCTTGACGCAGGTGCAGCATGACGTTCAGCAGTTTTTAATGCAGGTGTAAGTTCAAGACAGAGTCCGGGTTTACTTTCAGCCTCAGCAGGTACAGCGGGTACAAACCGGAGCCTTCTGCCCTCCACCCATAGTCCAGTGGGTTAATGTCATCAGCAGGTACAGTGGGTACAAACCAGAGCCTTCTGCCTTCCACCTGTAGTCCAGTGGGTTAATGTCATCAGTGGGTACAGTGGGTACAAACCAGAGCCTTCTGCCCTCCACCCATAGTCCAGTGGGTTAA
The DNA here is from genome assembly GCA_036245525.1 of Semisulcospira habei. Classification (NCBI taxonomy): domain Eukaryota; kingdom Metazoa; phylum Mollusca; class Gastropoda; family Semisulcospiridae; genus Semisulcospira; species Semisulcospira habei. The sequence goes on along the minus strand of BTPG01000008.1, from coordinate 598,264 downwards.
TGTCATCAGTGGGTACAGTGGGTACAAACCAGAGCCTTCTGCCTTCCACCCATAGTCCAGTGGGTTAATGTCATCAGCGGGTACAGTGGGTACAAACCAGAGCCTTCTGCCCTCCACCCGTAGTCCAGTGGGTTAATGTCATCAGCAGGTACAGCGGGTACAAACCAGAGCCTTCTGCCCTCCACCCGTAGTCCAGTGGGTTAATGTCATCAGCGGGTACAGTGGGTACAAACCAGAGCCTTCTGCCCTCCACCCATAGTCCAGTGGGTTAATGTCATCAGCGGGTACAGTGGGTACAAACCAGAGCCTTCTGCCTTCCACCCATAGTCCAGTGGGTTAATGTCATCAGCAGGTACAGCGGGTACAAACCAGAGCCTTCTGCCTTCCACCCGTAGTCCAGTGGGTTAATGTCATCAGTGGGTACAAACCAGAGCCTTCTGCCTTCCACTTGTAGTCCAGTGGGTTAATGTCATCAGTGGGTACAGTGGGTACAAACCAGAGCCTTCTGCCTTCCACCCATAGTCCAGTGGGTTAATGTCATCAGCGGGTACAAACCAGAGCCTTCTGCCCTCCACCCATAGTCCAGTGGGTTAATGTCATCAGCGGGTACAAACCAGAGCCTTCTGCCCTCCACCCATAGTCCAGTGGGTTAATGTCATCAGCAGGTACAAACCAGAGCCTTCTGCCCTCCACCCATAGTCCAGTGGGTTAATGTCATCAGCAGGTACAGCGGGTACAAACCGGAGCCTTCTGCCCTCCACCCATAGTCCAGTGGGTTAATGTCATCAGCAGGTACAGCGGGTACAAACCAGAGCCTTCTGCCCTCCACCCATAGTCCAGTGGGTTAATGTCATCAGTGGGTACAGTGGGTACAAACCAGAGCCTTCTGCCCTCCACCCATAGTCCAGTGGGTTAATGTCATCAGCGGGTACAGTGGGTACAAACCAGAGCCTTCTGCCCTCCACCCGTAGTCCAGTGGGTTAATGTCATCAGTGGGTACAGTGGGTACAAACCAGAGCCTTCTGCCTTCCACCCGTAGTCTAGTGGGTTAATGTCATCAGCGGGTACAAACCAGAGCCTTCTGCCTTCCACCCATAGTCCAGTGGGTTAATGTCATCAGCGGGTACAGTGGGTACAAACCAGAGCCTTCTGCCCTCCACCCGTAGTCCAGTGGGTTAATGTCATCAGCGGGTACAGTGGGTACAAACCAGAGCCTTCTGCCCTCCACCCATAGTCCAGTGGGTTAATGTCATCAGTGGGTACAGTGGGTACAAACCGGAGCCTTCTGCCTTCCACCCATAGTCCAGTGGGTTAATGTCATCAGCAGGTACAGTGGGTACAAACCAGAGCCTTCTGCCCTCCACCCATAGTCCAGTGGGTTAATGTCATCAGCGGGTACAGTGGGTACAAACCAGAGCCTTCTGCCTTCCACCTGTAGTCCAGTGGGTTAATGTCATCAGCGGGTACAAACCAGAGCCTTCTGCCCTCCACCCGTAGTCCAGTGGGTTAATGTAATCAGCGGGTACAGTGGGTACAAACCAGAGCCTTCTGCCCTCCACCCATAGTCCAGTGGGTTAATGTCATCAGTGGGTACAGTGGGTACAAACCGGAGCCTTCTGCCTTCCACCTGTAGTCCAGTGGGTTAATGTCATCAGCGGGTACAGTGGGTACAAACCAGAGCCTTCTGCCCTCCACCCGTAGTCCAGTGGGTTAATGTCATGTGGCGATGGTGAGCTGGCGGCCTGCCACATCTGATGACGGGCACGAAGTGGGCTTCGACTTGGTGCCGCTGGTGGCAGGCTGCAGAGCTTGGCCGCAACATGTCTTGTACCAGCTGTTGTCCTCCTGATGATACCGGCCCGTATTTCTGTCACACTTTTGTCAGGTTCCTGGCCCTACAACATAGCTGTATACCGCAAACAGGCGTGAATCACATCTTGTTTCATGTAAGAAATGCTCCCCAGCTTCAACACACCATTGAACAACTCAAGATTTTGTCGTTTCCCCAACAAAGTAGGACACATTGTCACATCCTGTCAGTGCTTGTACCGCGGGTACGTTGGGCGTGACTCTAAGTGAGTGAGTATAGATTGCTTTACGTCCCGCAAGCGACAAAGGCCTTCTCAGGACGTGCCTGCGCTAAATGAAGAAAAAAACTGCAAGAAGTGCAGACAGGAGGGAGAATTAATTTCAAAAGAAAAATACAGATGAATGGACCAGAAAGACAGAAATACAAACCCCCAAAAGAGTAGAACCCACCTTGCAGGGGTTAGACAAGGTGACCCTAGGAACTAAAAAGTAGACAACCCCACCAAGGTCCCCTAGGGCAGACCCGGTGGGGGCGGGCATGACTCTGGCGCTGCTGCACAACATTGTTCACGCTAAGCACGCCTGAGATGTCAACCTTGGAAGTTGATTCCACTGTGACAGCGAACACTTGTTCTGTGGTGCAGGTGATGCGCCAGTGCCACAAACACAGCTGTGTCATCTGACACAACCCTGATGCTTTAATGTCCGGCCCTGGCTTCCTCAACAACAGTGTATGCTATCAGCATGTCAACAACAGTGTATGCTAAAAGCATGTCAAAAACAGTGTATGCTATCAGCATGTCAACAACAGTGTATGCTATCAGCATGTCAACAACAGTGTGTGCTATCAGCATGTCAACAACAGTGTGTGCTATCAGCATGTCAACAACAGTGTATGCTATCAGCATGTCAACAACAGTGTATGCTATCAGCATGTCAACAACAGTGTATGCTATCAGCATGTCAACAACAGTGTGTGCTATCAGCATGTCAACAACAGTGTATGCTATCAGCATGTCAACAACAGTGTATGCTATCAGCATGTCAACAACAGTGTGTGCTATCAGCATGTCAACAACAGTATGTGCTATCAGCATGTCAACAACAGTGTGTGCTATCAGCATGTCAACAACAGTGTATGCTATCAGCATGTCAACAACAGTGTATGCTATCAGCATGTCAACAACAGTATGTGCTATCAGCATGTCAACAACAGTGTATGCTATCAACATGTCAACAACAGTGTATGATCAGCAAGCCGGCCTTTAGTGTCCGGCCCTGGCTTCCTCAACAACAGTGTATGCATGTCAGCCTTTAGTGTCCAATGCCGTGAGATGGCCTTAGTCGCCTGCTCGGTGTTAAACCCCAATAACCTTTAGTGTCCGGCTCTGGCTGCCTCAACAACAGTGTATGCTATCAGCATATCAGCCTTTAGTGTCCAGCCCTGGCTGCCTCAACAACAGTGTATGCTATCAGCATGTCAACAACAGTGTATGCTATCAGCATGTCAGCCTTTAGTGTCCGGCCCTGGCTGCCTCAACAACAGTGTATGCTATCAGCATGTCAACAACAGTGTATGCTATCAGCATGTCAACAACAGTGTATGCTATCAGCAAGCCAGCCTTTAGTGTCTGGCCCTGGCTTCCTCATCAACAGTGTATGATCAGCAAGCCGGCCTTTAGTGTCAGGCCCTGGCTTCCGCAACAACAGGGTATGCTATCAGCATGCTGGCCCCTTCACGAGTGAGGACAGTTGGAAGAACAGCTTGGCGCAGTAGTATAGGATATGGATAGTGACTATGATGCGTTTGTCAGGAGGGGCCACTGTGCTGAGTTTCGTCACAATCACTGCCATGATCTGCGTCTTGTTGTCAATGACATACGGAATGACTGCGTGCTGTCGTAGCGGTGACGCCCCTGATCTGCGTCTTGTTGTCAACGACATACGGAATGACTGCGTGCTGTCGTAGCGGTGACGCCCCTGATCTGCGTCTTGTTGTCAACGACATACAGAATGACTGGGTGCTGTCGTAGCAGTGACGCCCCTCATCTGCGTCTTGTTGTCAACGACATACAGAATGACTGCGTGCTGTCATAGCGGCGACGCCCCTGATCTGCGTCTTGTTGTCAACGACATACAGAATGACTGTGTGCTGTCGTAGCGGTGACACCCCTGATCAATTGTACACATGGCACATGCCTCGCTGTCATGCTGACCAGCAGCATGACTTGGAGCTATGCGCGAAGTACCGGTAAAACACCACATGGGTCACTGCAGATGCACTGTCGTCTTGTCTCACCGACAGTCATCCACCCGTGCTGGTGGGGCCGGCCATGGCGCAGTCCACAACAAAGCACATGCATTGAGTATAACGACAGCTGGGTGATCCTGACCATATATTCCTTGTATGAATGTAACAGACTTTGCTGTAGTTTGCATTTGCCCCCTTTCATCAAACAATGGGATGCTGTGCTAACTCGTGGGCACAGGGAGACAGTATCGCTTGAGACAGCCATGATCTCTGGAACCATTACATACATGAACTCAGGATTAACGGTTCCATGATCTTTCACATCAGTCTTTGAGAACTTCACTTTCGTGTTGATCTTGCGGTGAAAACCGGCTGGTGATAAACAATCTGCTGTGGCTGTGAGACTTCCATGCACGTCAGTCTTTGAGAACTTGACTTTCGTGTTGATCTTGCGGTGAAAACCGGCTGGTGATAAACAATCTGCTGTGGCTGTGAGACTTCCATGCACGTCAGTCTTTGAGAACTTGACTTTCGTGTTGATCTTGCGGTGAAAACCGGCTGGTGATAAACAATCTGCTGTGGCTGTGAGGCTTCCATTCACGTCAGTCTTTGAGAACTTGACTTTCGTGTTGATCTTGCGGTGAAAACCGGCTGGTGATAATCTGCTGCGGCTGTGAGGCTTCCATGCACGTCAGTCTTTGAGAACTTGACTTTCGTGTTGATCTTGCGGTGAAAACCGGCTGGTGATAAACAATCTGCTGTGGCTGTGAGACTTCCATGCACGTCAGTCTTTGAGAACTTGACTTTCGTGTTGATCTTGCGGTGAAAACCGGCTGGTGATAAACAATCTGCTGTGGCTGTGAGACTTCCATGCACGCCAGTCTTTGAGAACTTGACTTTCGTGTTGATCTTGCGGTGAAAACCGGCTGGTGATAAACAATCTGCTGTGGCTGTGAGGCTTCCATTCACGTCAGTCTTTGAGAACTTGACTTTCGTGTTGATCTTGCGGTGAAAACCGGCTGGTGATAAACAATCTGCTGCGGCTGTGAGGCTTCCATGCACGTCAGTCTTTGAGAACTTGACTTTCGTGACCGGCTGGTGATAAACAATCTGCTGTGGCTGTGAGGCTTCCATTCACGTCAGTCTTTGAGAACTTGACTTTCGTGTTGATCTTGCGGTGAAAACCGGCTGGTGATAAACAATCTGCTGCGGCTGTGAGGCTTCCATGTCCAGAGCATTGTAAATATTGACAGCAACTTCATCCACGATACGTCCAGTGTAGATGTTGATAAGCCCGGCTACGTCCAGTGTAGATGTTGATAAGCCCGGCTACGTCCAGTGTAGATGTTGATAAGCCCGGCTACGTCCAGTGTAGATGTTGATAAGCCCGGCTACGTCCAGTGTAGATGTTGATAAGCCCGGCTACGTCCAGTGTAGATGTTGATAAGCCCGGCTACGTCCAGTGTAGATGTTGATAAGCCCGGCTACGTCCAGTGTAGAGGTTGATAAGCCTGGCTACGTCCAGTGTAGATGTTGATAAGCCCGGCTGGGTGTTGTTCTGTCTCCAAGACATCAATGCAGGTGCAGAGCGTCTCTCTTATCCTCGCCCTGTAATCAGCAGGCTTCTTGTTGCCGCTATGTTGACCTTCTTTGTGAACTGTGATGAAACTTTATGCTCATGCATAGTGTTCACACATTAGGTTTAATACGGTACGGTTTTTGTTAACGGTTTGTTTTGTGCCGATAGTCCGTATCGCACGAGACCCACGTGAAATCTTTAGGACATGGTTAGCACGGGGAGTTTAGTGAGTAGTAGGCAGAGCTTAGTCTGGCAGAGCAGTAAATACGGTAGTACGGGCTTTCTTGTCAGAGGAAACAGATGTGTTTGAGATACCTAGCCCGTATTCCAAGACTCTGAAACCTAGAATTCAGGTATGTTTCTATTATATGTATTATTGATAGTTGCTTAGTTAAAGATGGTATGCGTTGTAGTGTTGACCAGTTTGGTTCAGTTATGTTGGTTTGGAATTCACTGAGGTAACCGGTGGTTTTCATATACAGTTATTTACCGAGATGGATAACTAAGGAATGTGAGGTGTGTATGCCAAGTCGCTATGAAGGTAGTACGTGGTTGGTTAAGCGTAGTCTTTTCCAGGGTAGAGAATAGTGTATGGCGAGAGTGTTAGGTTATAGTCTGTTTCAAGGTAGTGACAGTTATGGGGGTGTTACGAAAGTAGTTCGGGTTATGAAGCACGGGTGTGTGTGAATGAACGCGTGAGTTGTTGTATCAGCCAGGTTACGTAATGTTTCTCATATTATCCAATATGTGTGTGTGTTTAGCAAGTGTTACGATTTGTGTCCTTGTTGTTGTTTAGAGTGCTTGTTGTGGAAAGAGAAAGAGACGGACGCCGAGACGTCAGTCACCAGGACCTAACGCGAGGTCATATCTCCAATTCTTCACTAGGGGAGTGAGCGGCCGGTGCTAAGACACGAGGGTCACAGCGAAGATACAGTATGCATAACGAGGACGTCCACGACTCGATTGATTGATTGTACATTGCTTAACGTCCCGACAGCAACAAGACTTTCTCAGGACGTGCCTGCACTGCTTGTGAAAAAAAACTAAACAGAACATTGAATGTATGTCGCCAGCCAATCCAATATGTTAAATAAACCTAACACATGGGTCCTAAATAAAGCTAAGACCATTTAGCAACACACATCCAATATCAAGAGCTACAGCCAGCGCAGACAGTAGGGAGAGTTTTAAAAAGGCAAATACAGGTGAATGGACAAAGGGTAGGCAGAAACACATGCCCCAGAATAGAGAGGAAAACCCACCCCGTCCACGACTCGAGAGACAGGATGACTCGAGGAGCGTACAAGAAAGGACTTGCACGCCTAGACGTGAAAGGACTGACAGTAACCAGGCAAGAACACCAAACAGGTTGGAGACTGTGAGAAACTAATACCTAGCCTGACAGTGGTATTGTGTATGTGTATGTGATGTTTGGATGTAGTGGGGAAGGTGTAGTGTGAATAGTTGATAATCTTTTTAAGCGTTTGCTCTATTTATTGTGTATAAAAGTTCCGTTAGAAAAGAAGCCCGTGAGTTGTGTTTTACCGAATGAATGTGCCTGTCTGAGTCAGTGGCGGTGTATGCGTCCGTTGTGCGAGAGTCTGTGCGTACGACTGAGGGCAAGTCTGCGTGCGTTACAGTGGTGACCCTGATTTAGCGGTAGGTTAGAGTAGCTGCGGGCGATAGTGGAGTAGTGGATTTAGGGCAACGTTTTATTGCTATGTGCGTGTTTGGTTGTTTGTGTTAGATTCCCCTCTCCGATTCTAGGGGGTAATTCCTGTAGTTTTCTGGATCTTACGAGGAGCTAGTTCTTGTTTCTTCCTTTTGTATAGGTAGTATTCTTCTTCCTTGCTCTTCTTTCTATCTTTCTTTTTTTTCGTTCCATCTGGACATCAAAGTAGGTCACTGTTTTCTGCGTAGCTTGTTATTGTGGGAGTTTAAATTTTTAAGTTTTTGTCGTTGATTTGTATTTTTACGTTTTCAATTTTTTTGAGAAGTTGTAGTAAATATGGATTCGGACCCTGTAGAGGCTTATATTAAGCAAGGTGAGAGGTTAGGGCTTAGAGATGAGAAACTTTTTGAGTACGTTGAGAAATGTAACGATGGGGAGGACAGGGCGAGAGAAAGAGAAGCTCTGAGGGAGAGAGAAGAGAGAGTACTTAAGAGAGAGGAACTAGAAGTTCAGAAAGCCTTAAAGGAGAAGGAGTTAGAAGTTCAGAGAGAAAGAGAAGAGAAAGTACTTAAGAAGGAGAAGTTAGAAGCTCAGAGAGAGAGAGAGAGAGAGAGAGGGAAGAGAGAGTGCTTAAGAAAGAGGAGTTAGAAGCTCAGAGGGCGTTTCAGAGAGAGAAGGACGAGAGGGAACATGTGTTAATAATAATGAGTACTTGTATAGCGCCTAACCTCAGATTAGAGCTCTAGGCGCTCAACAAAAACTAATGTACAAAAATAACTAATTACAAAAATGCAATTTACAAAAAGTACAAAATACAAAACATACTGTAAACAAGCTATAAAGTCACCATTCAAAAGTGCTACGCTTATGGACTCATACTGGCATTCACACACACACTCACACACACACACTACTTTTAACATAGATAGAGATGACATTAACATGACAGGTGTGTGACAAAGTCATTTGTAGCTGACAGAAAAAATATGGGTCTTTAGGGCTCGCTTGAATGCCTCTCTCGAATCCACGTATCTCAGTTCGCGTGGGAGGTCATTCCAAACAACTGGGCTTTGGTATCTGAATGACCTCTCACCAAACGACTTTGTTTTGACAAGAGGGATACGTAAAACTCGAGAGTCGGCAGCAGAGCGCAAACTCTGTCTTGAGGGCGTATACAGCTGGAGAAGAGAGGCAAGGTAGTGTGGGCAGGAACAGGTAATACAACTGTGAGTCATGCATGAAATTTTGTACTGTATCCTAGCTGTTACAGGTAACCAGTGAAGAGCAGACAGATGGGGTGTGATATGATCTGATCTAGGGACTCTAAGAATCAACCTAGCAGCTGAGTTTTGAATTTTCTGGAGTTTGCCAATCAGACACTGGGAACAGCCAGCCAAAAGAGCATTGCAGTAGTCTAATTTAGACAAAACAAAAGCGCAGACAAGTACTTTAGTTGCTTCAGGTGTCAGATAGTGGCGGACTGAAGCAATACGTCGCAGTTTAGTATAGGCGGATCTGCAAACGTTGTTCACATGAAGGCGCATGGACAGGTTATTATCAAGTGTGACACCCAGATTTTTTACATGGGGGGAGAAGGGGACAGTGGCACCACAGATTTGTAATGACTGGGGGAGTGTCAGCGTCTTCGTCAACCTTGGGGAAGCAATGATCATGGCCTCAGTTTTTCCGTCATTCAACTGTAATTTGTTTGAAGTCATCCACATCTTAGTATCCAAGACACACTCCTGAAGGCTCTCGATTGTGTCCATGATCTGATCAGGTGAACATGAGTCATGGAGTTGAGTATCATCTGCAAATGCATGATGTGATATAGAGAAACGGTTAAAGACACTGGCCAGTGGCTGTACATACAGGGTAAAGAGGACTGGTCCAAGAACTGAACCTTGTGGGACGCCAAAGCGCACGGTGGATAGGCTGGATAGTTTATCATTAACAACTATGTACTGAGTTCTGTCTGTCAGATATGATCTAAACCACAATAAAGCAGTTTCATGAATGCCATACACAGAATAGAGACGTTGTAGCAAAATGTCATGGTCAATCGTATCAAAGGCAGCAGATAGGTCTAACAGTGCGAGAACAGATACTTTGCCATCATCAAGAGCCTCGAGGAGGTCATTCAGAATTTTTGCAAGCGCAGTTTCAGTGGAATGACCTGCACGGTACGCAGACTGATTGGGACTAAGAAGATGATTCAGGTTCAGATGGTCGAGAAGTTGTGACAACACAACCTTTTCAACGATCTTAGAGAGAAAAGGGAGGTTTGAGACAGGGCGGTAATTCTGTAGATTGTTAGGGTCTAGAGAGGGCTTTTTTAGCAAAGGTTTAACAATGGCGGACTTGAAATCCGACGGAAAAACACCAGACCTCAGGGACTCATTGACAATGTTGGTCATGACTGGAAGCACAACATCAATACACTCGTACAGCAATGTAGTAGGAAGTGGGTCTAAACTACAAGTCTTTTCTGCAGTTCTCTTCAGCACAGCATGAAGCTCCTGTTCACTGACAGGTCTGAAGGACGAGAGACACTGACCAGAAAAGGGAACGTCATACTGTGATGGAGACTGTGAAATAAGTCCATCAAGTCTATCACGAATGTTCTGAACTTTTTCATTAAAGAAATTTGAGAACTAATCAGGCAGCTCTAATGGTGAGAAAATGGTCGGGAGTGGAGATGGATCCCTTCTAGCTGTCAGTTTGTTGGTTACATTATAAAGCTGCTTGCTGGTGGTGCATGCTGCAATCTTGGCATTGAAGAAAGCTGTCTTCGCCACGAGTACTAGACGAGTTACATATTTCTTAGCAGCGCTGAAAATCTGCTTGTGTACGGTAAGTCCAGTGGACAGCCATAGTCTCTCAGCTTGTCGTCGCTCTCTCTTTGCAGCGAGAAGCTTGCCTCCCACGGCGATGAACCACGGTGAGGATGTCCGACATGACACTTTCCGGCGAGCAGATGGAGCATGCTTGTCAAGTAGTGCTCTCAGACCCGAGTTCAACTGTCCCGCAGAGGGATCAGGGTGTTTGCTAAGATATTCATGCAAATCAGCTTTGAAAGCCAGGCGATCAATAGCAAGAGAGAAAGAGCTAGAGTACCAGAGAGAGAAAGAAGAGAAGGATAGGAAGGTACAACTACAGTTAGCTCGAGATGCGGGGTCTAGAACAGCTCCAGATACTGATTCAGTAGGCCGGGGCATACGTAATTTTCCTAGACTGCCAATGTTTAAGGAGTCTGTGGACTCCACTGACGCTTTTCTGTGTCGTTTTGAGGCTCACGCGCAGGCGTTGAGTTGGCCTTCTGCCAACTGGCCCGTTTTGCTTTCGTCTGTGCTAGAAGGTCAGGCCTTGAGTCTTTTCCATAGCTTGAACGTTTCGGGGAACGTAGATTACGAGACGTTGAATGAGTGTCTTTTACAGAAGTTCCAGTGTAGTGCGGAGGGTTTCAGAGAACGCTTGAGAGCTTGTCGGCCAGAGACAGGGGAATTGTTTGTGTCGTTTGGCAAACGGTTGTCCCATTTGCTCGTACGTTGGGTCGAACTGTCAAAGATCGACCACAGGTACGAGGCATTGTTCGATCTCATGTTGGCGGAACAGTTCTTTGGTAGCTTTTCCAAGGATCTAGCGGTATTCTTGAGGGAGCGTAACCTCAAGACTACAGACGAGTTAGTTTAGAACGCGGAGGCTTTTCGGCTGGCGCATCCGACGAAAAACCTAGCGCGTAGGACTGAGTCACCGCCAGTCGGGTTGATCGCCGCTAACACGACTGGGGGTTAGCGGGGCGTCAATACCTTGCATGGAGCTCAACTGCTTAATGGTAGAGGTATTTTGCGTTCTCGACGCGGGGATAGATTTGACAGCAATGGCGGTCGCGATCCGTACGCACGAGGAGAAACATCTGGGCGTGGGTATGGTCGTGGTCGTATTGCAAATTCGGACACTCAGTGCTTTGCGTGTCGTGGGTACGGGCACTTCAGTCGGAACTGTCCTTACAGTAGTTCAGGCGCGCAGTATGTTGGTTATCAAGAACACGGCCATCTGGCTCATCAATGTCCTAACAGTCCTGGTATGGTGGAGGGGGGGCGGAACAACCCATTCACATGGCCAGTTTTGCAGTCCCAGTCGGGGAGGAACCACAGCTGGGCGCAGTGTGTTCAACTGACGGAGGTGGTTGCCTACCGCTGGTGGACGGTGTTGTAAACGGATGTCTTGCTTCTGTTCTCCGTGACTCGGGTACAACGACCGAAGGGGTCAGACGTAGCCTTGTTAGAAAAGATCAGTTCACAGGGGAGACACAGAAAGTGATTTGTTCGGGGGGAAGGTAGAAGTTTTTCCTTTGGCTAAAATAGAGGTTGACACGGAGTTTTTCACAGGTGATCTGATCTCTTGTGTCATTGACAAGCCAGTAGTGGATTTAATCCTGGGTAACATGAAGGGTGTGCAGCCAGTCATCAGTAGGGTCAGGGCGATGAAACGGCGAGCTCACGTTCCTCGTGGTGCAGTCGCATCAGTCGCGACGGAAGCTCAGAACAAGCGTGCTCGTGAGCAGAAGGACCGTGTTATTTCCGTCCAGAATCAGGGGATCGGTCAGCGGGTTTGGTCCACCAGTCAGGTTGGTCTGAGATGGCATAGTTCTGTTGCGGACAGAAATGCCACTCAGCACCCAATATGTAGGTAGGTCGGAGGCTGGGGTCTCGCGATTGTGTGTGGGAAGTCGTTAGATCGTTTTCATTTCTGGAGGTTTTAGCGCGTTAGTTCCGTTTTCGAGTTCGCTGTGCGATCCGAGTGTGTGCGTTGAGGTTTAAGGCTGTTTTATTTTCTTTCTTTGGTTCTGTGATAGGATAGTGTATTGCGTCAAGTAGTCTTAAAAAGAAACTCGGTCGTTCTTTTTTTTCCCCGAGGAAGGGGGAATTGTGATGAAACTCTATGCTCATGCATAGTGTTCACACATTAGGTTTAATACGGTACGGTTTTTGTTAACGGTTTGTTTTGTGCCGATAGTCCGTATAGCACGAGACCCACGTGAAATCTTTAGGACATGGTTAGCACGGGGAGTTTAGTGAGTAGTAGGCAGAGCTTAGTCTGGCAGAGCAGTAAATACGGTAGTACGGGCTTTCTTGTCAGAGGAAACAGATGTGTTTGAGATACCTAGCCCGTATTCCAAGACTCTGAAACCTAGAATTCAGGTATGTTTCTATATATAATAATAATAATAATAATTACGGTATTTATAATGCGCTTATCTTATAATAATTATAACTCTAAGCGCACACTCACAACTCGCGCACGCATGCGCACGCTTTAGACAATGACTCACGTACCACAAATAGTGAAATACATTAGGACGGTCAGCTTGGGGTGGGGAGTGTGGTGATATAGTGCTAAAACTGTTGAAAGAGGTGAGTTTTGAGGGCGGACTGGAAGGAGGAGAGAGAGTGTTTCTGATGGAGAGAGAGTGGGAGAGTGTTCCAGATGGATGGACCGCATACTGAGAAGGAGCGGGGGCCGAAAGTGCCGAGTTTGGTGCGAGGGATGTGAAGGCGGAGAGGGTCGGAGGCAGAGCGGAGGGAGCGGGAAGGTGTGTAGGGGTGGAGTAAGTTGGAGAGATAGGCAGGAGCGCAGTTGTTCAGGGATTTGTAGCAGAGAGACAGAATTTTGTATTGGATGCGTTGGGGGATGGGGAGTCAGTGAAGGAGTTTGAGCAGTATATGTATTATTTATAGTTGCTTAGTTAAAGATGGTATGCATTGGTAAGAGTAATTTGGTTGTATAGTGTTGACCGGTTTGGTTCAGTTATGTTGGTTTGGAATTCACTGAGGTAACCAGTGGTTTTCGTATAGTTATTTACCGAGATGGATAACTAAGCAATGTGAGGTGTGTATGCCAAGTCGCTATGAAGGTAGTACGTGGTTGGTTAAGCATAGTCTTTTCCAGGGTAGAGAATAGTGTATGGTGAGAGTGTTAGGTTATAGTCTTTTTCAAGGTAGTGACAGTTATGGGGGTGTTACGAAAGTAGTTCGGGTTATGAAGCACGGGTGTGTGTGAATGAACACGTGAGTTGTTGTATCAGCCAGGTTACGTAATGTTTCTCATATTATCCAATATGCGTGTGTGTTTAGCAAGTGTTACGATTTGTGTCCTTGTTGTTGTTTAGAGTGCTTGTCATGGAGAGAGAGAGACAGACGCCAAGACGTCAGTCACCAGGACCTAACGCGAGGTCATATCTCCAATCTTCACTCGGGGCCAAGACACGAGGGTCACAGCGAAGATACAGTACGCGTAACGAGGACGTCCACGACTCGAGAGACAGGACGACCCAAGGAGCGTACGAGAAAGGACTTGCACGCCTAGACGTGAAAGGACTGACAGTAACCAGGCGAGAACACCAAACAGGTTGGAGACTGTGACTGTGAGAAACTAATACCTAGCCTGACAGTGGTATTGTGTATGTGATGTTTGGATGTAGTGGGGAAGGTGTAGTGTGAATAGTTGATAATCTTTTTAAGCGTTTGCTCTATTTATTGTGTATAAAAGTACCCTTAGAAAAGAAGCCCGTGAGTTGTGTTTTACCACATGAATGCACCCGTCTGAGTCAGTGGCGGTGTATGCGTCTGTTGTGCGAGAGTCTGTGTGTACGACTGGGGGCAAGTCTGCGTGCGTTACATGAACAGTGACAGTGCACTGGGCGTCTTCTTCCTTCAAAGCATCCACATCATTCAAGAGAGTGGACTCTATGATTCTTGAAGGACCTTTGAAATAACACGTGTGTGTTGTTTGAATGTACTGGTCTGACCAAACGCTGCTCCAGACACTGGTGATGAAGATACAAATGGTGGTGAGGTAACCATTGTCAGTAAAGCTTCAGTGGGAAAGGATGTATGGCACTAACTTTCTCCATGTCAAGCTTTAATTGTAATGCTTTTTACTCTTTTTGTAAATGAACCCTTATCATTCAAAATACATCAGTGTGTGAAATAAGTTTGACCAAAATAATTCAAGGGTAGTGCCAGAATAGCTTGGCGCCTCTAGGCGCCAAGCTGTTCTGGCACCACCCTTGAACTAAAGCCATTGGTCTATATCGCCTTAACAAAGTAATCCGGAAAGGGGGCGGGGTGATTGGTAGGGCACAGGATAATTTGGACACACTGTACAACAGACGGATTACGAACAAACTGGCCGACATTCTTGATGACAAAACACATCCACTTAGATATGTGGAGAAATGTAGGGATAGGGAGGATAGAGCGAGAGAAAGAGAAGCTCAGAGAGAAGAAAGAGAAGCTCAGAGAGAAAGAGAAGAGAGAGAAAGTGTCCTAAAGGAGAAAGAGATAGAAGCTCAGAGAGAAAGGGAAGAGAGAGAAAGAGTACTTAAGAAAGAGGAACTAGAGGTTCAGAAAGCCTTAAAGGAGAAAGAGTTAGAGGTTCAGAGGGTGAGGGACGAGAAAGAATTAGAAATTCGTAGACTTAGAGAGGAGAAAGAGTTGGAAATGCAGATACAGAGGGAGGAGAAAGAGCTAGAAATTCAGAGAGAGAGAGAAGAGAAAGAAAGAGTCTTAAAGGAGAAAGAATTAGAAGTTCAGAGAGAGAGAGAAGAGAAAGAAAGAGTCCTAAAGGAGAAAGAGTTAGAAGTACAGAGAGAAGAGAGAGCGTTTCAGAGAGAGAAGGACGAGAAGTCTCTAGCGTTTCAGAGAGAGAAGGACGAGAGGGAACATGCGTTAAGAGAGAAGGAACTAGAGTATCGGAGGGAAGAAAAGGAGAGAGATAGAGAGGTGCAACTACAGTTAGCTCGAGATGCGGGATCTAGAGCAGATAGTGATTCAGTAGGCCGAGGCATACGGAATTTTCCTAAGCTGCCGATATTTAAAGAGTCCTTGGACTCTATTGACGCTTTTTTGTGCCGTTTTGAGTCTCATGCGCAGGCGTTGAGTTGGCCTCCTGCCAACTGGCCCGTTTTGCTTTCATCTGTGCTTGAGGGACAGGCCTTGAGTCTTTACCATAGTTTGAACGTTTCGGGGAACATAGAGTACGAGACTTTGAAGGAGTGTCTCTTGCAGAAGTTCCAGTGTAATGCGGAAGGTTTTAGAGAACGCTTGAGAGCTTGTCGGCCAGAGACAGGGGAATCGTTTATGTCGTTTGGCAAACGATTGTCCCATTTGCTCGTACGTTGGGTCGAACTGTCAAAGATCGACCACACGTACGAAGCATTGTTCGATCTCATGTTGGCTGAACAGTTCTTTGGTAGCGTTTCCAAGGATCTAGCGGTATTCTTGAGAGAGCGTAACCTCAAGACTACGGACGAGTTAGTGCAGAACGCGGAGGCTTTTCGGATGGCGCATCCAACGAAAAACCTCGCGCGTAGGACCGAGGCACCGCCAGTCGGGTTGGTCGCCGCTAGCACGTCTGGGGGTTACCGGGGGGTCAATACTTTACGTGGAGGCCAGCGGATTAACGGTAGAGGTACTTTGCGTTTTCGACGCGGTGATCGAGGTAACAGCAATGGCAGTAGCGATCCGTACGCACGTGGAGGGGCTTCTTTGCGTGGGTATGGTCGTGGTCGTGTTGCGAGTTCGGACACGCAGTGTTTTTCTTGTCATGGGTACGGGCACTTCAGTCGGAGCTGTCCGTACTACAGTGCAGGCGCGCAGTATGCTGGTTATCAGGAGCACGGCCATCTGGCTCATCAAGGTCCTAATAATCCTGGTATGGTGGATGGGGCGGTGCAGCCCACTCACGTAGCCAGTTTTGCGGTCCCAGTCGGGGAGGAACCACAGCTGGGCGCAGTGTGTTCAGATGACAGAGGTGGTTGCCTACCGCTGGTAGACGGTGTTGTTAATGGATGCCTTGTTTCTGTTCTCCGTGACTCCGGTACAACGACCGCGGGGGTCAGGCGTAGCCTTGTTAGACCAGATCAGTTCACAGGCGAGACACAGAAAGTAGTTTCGTTTGGAGGAAAGATAGAAGTTTTTCCGTTAGCTAAGATAGAGACTGATACAGAGTTTTTTACAGGTAGTCTGGTTTCGTGTGTCATCGACGAGCCAGTAGTTGATTTAGTTCTGGGTAACATGAAGGGTGTGCAGCCAGTCATCGCTAAAGTTGGAGCGATTAAGCGAGCTCATGTTCCTAGCGGTGCAGTCGCGACGAGAGCTCAGAGCAAGCGTACTCGTGGGCAGAGGGAACGTGTTATTTCCGTCCAGAAACAGGGAATCGGTCAGCGGGTGTGGCCCAACAGTCGGGTTGGTCTGAGACGGCATACTTCTGTTGCGGACAGAAATGCCGCTCAGCACCCAATATTTAGGTAGATCGGAGACTAGGGTCTCGCGATTGTAGGTAGATCGGAGACTAGGGTCTCACGATTATGTGTTTGTGTGTGGGCAGTCGTTGGATCGATTTCCTTTCTGAAGGTTTTAACACGTTAATTCTGTTGTGTATGCAGTGCGATCCGAGAGTGTACGTTGAGGCTTAAGGCTGTTCTATTTTTGCTTTGTGTTCTAGACTGTTAGTTCTTCTGTTCTATATAGTCAAAGTTAGTCCTTTCCTGTTTCGGATAATATTACGTCGAGTAGTCTTAAAAAGAAACTCGGTCGTTTCTTTTTTTCCCGAGGAAGGGGGAATTGTGATGAAGCTCTATGCTTGTGCATAGTGCTCGCACAATAGGATTAGTACGGTACGGTTTTTGTTAACGGTTTGTTTGTGCCGAAAGTCCGTGGGGCCTGCTGCCCACGTGGAATATGTAAGACATGGTTAGCACGGGATTTTTTAGTGAGTTCTGTTTAGTGAGTTCTAGGCGGAAGCTGTGACTGTCAGAGGTCTAGATCGGGAGTGCGGGCTGTTTTGTCGTATGGAACGGTTGTGTTTGAGGTACCGTGGGCGGTCCGTGGCGCAGTGGTTAAGGCGCCTGCCACCAATGCCAAAGGTGCGCGGTTCGATACCGGGTTCCGGCGTTGGACTTTTCTCCTCTGGTAAGTGTCACCGTTAATTCGGGCGGACCGTCGGGGGTTCTTTCTCCGGGTACTCCGGTTCTTCCACCCCCCCCCCCCCCCCCCCCCCCCCACTTTGGTACCGGTCTCAGGCCACTTTACAAATTTCAAATACAAGCGATCAAAAATCTCTGTAACTTCAGTAGCTGACTGGCCCTTCGTTTGTCTTGTACTGTGTTTGTCTTAAATGGCGTAAATTCGTGTCTGTTTCGTGAGTGTGTGTGTTGGGTTTCAGGCGCGGCACTTTGAGTCGATTTCCCCAAAAATTGAGAAAAAGCGCCTATATAATAACGGTATTATTATTATTATTACCTAGCCCGCATTCCAAGACTCTGAAGCCTAGATTTCAGGTATGTTTCTATGAATGTAGTATTGATAGTTGTTTAGTTAAAGACAGTATGCGTGGTAAGATTAATGTGGTTGTATAGCGGTGTTCCGGTTTGGTTTAGTATAGTATGTTTAGAATTCGGTGAAGTAACCGGTGTTTTTGTATACAGTTTACCGAGTTAGATGACTAAAGGAATATGAAGTGTGTATATCTAAGCCGCTATGAAGATAGTACGTGGTTGGGTAAGCATAGTCTTTTCCAGGGTATAGAGTAATGTATAGCAAGAGTGTCAGTTAGGCTATAGTCTGTTTCAAGATAGTGACAGAGATGGGGTGATACGAAAATAGTTTATGAAGCACGTGTGTGTGTGTGACTGAACGTGTGGGTTATTTGTATCAGCCAGGTTACATGACGTTTCTCATTGATCCAATATGTTGTGTGTTTAGCAAGTGTTACGTTGGGACTTTTGTCTATTCAGAGTTCTTGTAACGAGAGTGGAAAGACGGACGCCGAGACGTCGAGTCGCAGGTGGGACCTACGTGAGGTCATCCCTCCAGCTCTTCTGAGAGTGAGTCTGACTGGGGACCAAGACACCCAAGTCCAAGCGAGAACTGAGTACCGTACAAGAACGAGGATGTCCGTGCCCAAAGAGAGACAGGACGGCGACAAGCGTACGACGAAGGACTTTCACACCTAGACGTGAGAAGGACCAACGTAACCAGGCAACAACATCAAACAGGTTGGAGGCAATGTGAGACTAAGACCTAACCTGGCAAAGATATTGTGATACGTGTGTGGTGTGATAATAGAACAGTGTATATAGTTGATAATCATTTAAGTCGTTCTTTTCATTTATAGTGTATAAAGGTTACTTTAGAAAGGGAGCCCGTGTGTTGTGTTTTACCGCATGAATGCGCCCGTCTGAGTCAGTGGCGGTGTATGCGTCTGTTGCGTGAGAGTCTGTGCGTACGACTGTGGGCAAGTCTGCGTGCGTTACAGTATTGTATTATTGTATTGTATTGTTGTACTGTATCCTTATCTGTGAGTACTATAATGTAGCCTGCATATGGCAGTGGACACATTGGAAGCTTTTAGCCTCAGTATGATAGGGGTTAAGATACGATAAATTAGCATGAAGGTGCAGCATCCCCTGTATGTATAAGGTTCATTTGGCATATTATTAAAACCTGTTGACGACAAACACGTTTTTTTTTTACAAGCAGCGCAGGCACATCGTGAGAAGGTCTTGTTGCTGTCGTAACGTTTGCATAGTACTATTAGTAGCAAAATATATATTTGAAATGCTAGAACATTATATCACCTATGCATACATTAATCATTACCCTCTTTTCTCTCTCGATCTCTGTGTGTGCGGTTGTATGTGTGTGTGGTTGTATGTGTGTGTGGTAGTGTGCGTATTTGACACAGAGGGAAGGAGTGACGGGGAGGGGGTGGGGGGTGGATAGAGATATCAGTGAGGTATTACAAGAACACACTGAACTTCCTGAAAATAAAAAAAGCTAGCTAGTGTCAAAATGTTATTGCTTGCCAACATCTAGTTCACAGGAAAATGTGTCTGTGCTAATGTTTATGACAACTGTTACGGTATTAGGGTGGGTGGGAGGGGGGAGGGGGGATAATAACAATGCTGACGTTACATTGTCTGCTAATAATCATCGCATCCTGTGTACATGACCTCTGTCAGTGAGTCTAACAGTGTCAGCAGAGAGCGTGCTATGGTTTTGGGGAGGCCTGGAGGGGATTCCCCGGACTGATCCACTAGCGACCTGACGAGCAAACGGAGGCGCGCATAAGCTGGTAATGCTGCTGATGAGTCATCACCATTGCAAAACCCCCTACACTGAAACTGGGCCACACTGACTTACAACGTTGGAGTGGCAAAAATAGGGCACACATGCCCCAACTTTCACGGCCTGTAGAACAAAATGATGAAGGTTTTGAGAGTGGCATCATTTGGAATCGCAGCAAAGGGGTGTTAAACTACACAAATTCGTAAAAAAAACAAAACAACCTTTTCACAGCACACTTCGCACATTTTAACAGAGACTGGTTACAGGAAAAGGGAGGCAAGCAGAATCTGGCTGTTCACGAGTCAGCCAACAATTTATGTTGTTACCCAAAACTACTACAAGAAGTACTAGAATCCAGCAATAACCTTACCTAGATGTGTTGTAAAAACAATGGCTGCTTTGTCGTCAACAGGAGCTTGATCTTCATCATCTCCCTCTGCTCCATCGTCCTCGTCCGTCTCCATCTCATCTTGGTCAGCAAGTCCACAAGGAAAAGAGAAACAGTGAAAAGGAGGAGACACAGACAATGAGCACTCACTCAGCATTGGCACAACTGGAAATGACCTGTCAAGTAATCCTGGTCCTAAATGTTGATGTCTTAGTATGCGTTTATGTCTTAGTATGTGTTGATGTCTTAGTATGTGTTGATGTCTTAGTATGTGTTGATGTCTTAGTATGTGTTGATGTCTTAGTGCGTTAACCCATTTAACCCCAAGGCTACATTTTCCAAATTTCGGAAGTGTCACCTAAGGCAGTCACTGGAGACGGATAGTGCCATATTAGCTTGCCACCATTGGGTGGGGTGGAGAGGGGAGGGGGGGGGGGAGGCGCGGGCCTTCTTGACATTTAAAAACTTGAGTTTCTTAGATTGAAAAGAATAGGCGTGGGGTGATTACTAAGGAGACCCAACCCCTAGCAAGCCTTCCACAACGTCGGTGCTAAATGGGTTAATGATTAATACCGACCGTCATCATTGTCAGGGAGATCAATGACCCGAACCACGTCTTCTGGATTCAGCAGATCGTCATCGTCATCAAAGTCCCCTTCTCCCTGTTGGTGCGGATCCATATAGGTGTCAAGAGTTGAAGTGAAGTTTGAAGAAACAGCGCCCGGATTTCTGGAGCAGGTGATTTCTCCCGATGTTAGTGTTTTAACGGCTGGTGTGTATGATGTCAAAGCGAAGATATAAAGTTGCTTAAAATGCAAGCTATCAGAGAAACCCCTGATGACAACGCAAACGATTTGGAGAATCCGAAACCATGCTAGACTTCCGGTTTTACGTTTTGTGTTTTCGAAAGAAAAAGAGTCAGAGTTACGTAGTTACCTCCCTTTCATCACATTGGTAGTTTGACGTACTCGGTGACCCTCGGTGAGCCCCTGACAACTTTGCTTGCATTTGCTGGTAATATTGAAAAATGAAACTTGGAAAAGTCCACAAAGTGTACATTGGATGGTAAGAATGTCTGTGAATATATATCGCACTGTAAAAGGAGCGTGACGTACTGTTTTTCCCTTGATCTCTGTCTCACCTTGATTTCTGTAGAATACAGGTCGTTTCGGCGACGAGCCGTTTCGGCGATGCAGTTGGTCGTTTCGGCGTGTGGTCGTTTCGGCGTTGGTCGTTTCGGCGGCAGTTCAATTGGGTGATAGTTCGTTCTAGACCTGCTTTGGAACTTTTAAGTTTTGGGGTCTTGACTCTGGATTAAGTTCTTGATTAGGTACGAATCTGCGGACTCTACGACTCTGCGGAAGCTCGTAAAAACTGCTACTTCCTGTTTGCGGTAGTAGTCGGAACATGTGGGGGTTTTTTTTTTTAGAAAGGAGGGGGGGGGGGGGGGGGGGGGGGTCGGTGGAGGAGGGGTTAGGGTCGAGTAACCGTTGACAGTCAATGCTTATTGAATAGTTAGTTATTATTTATTTTATATGTTTGTGTGAGTGATTTTTTTAAATAAATAAAATGTACATTTTAACTCTTTTCTGATTCGGTTTGTTTTGTACAAACTTGGGTCATTTAAAGTAATAAATGTGTTCTCAAGTCGATCAGTAGTTTATCCCTTCAAGACCACTCTAATTATGACAACTGGGTACACCTGTTAGGTATATTTTTGGTTCCTCTTACCGGTCTTGCTCTCTTAGTTCTTTATGCATTCTTTTCTTTTTTTTCTGCCTTTTGTCTCATTCACCTGTATTTAGCATTTAATTCGTCGATGAATAAATGGCGACGGCTTTAGTCAATGGACTTGCCTCCCTTTATCACTTCCGGCGTCACGAGGTGAATGTATATTAATCTTTTAAATAAATATTATCTGTTATATAGATCATTGCATTTTTTTCTACTTCATTTCACCTCTTGTGGACGTTTTGAGGGTAATTTAATTTGGGCGTTTCGGCAGCTGGCCCTTTCGGCGGTGGACCTATGTTTCGGCGGTGTCGCCGAAAAAATTACCGCCGAAACGACCTGTCACCTTTCTGTAGTAGCAGACGATAGTCACATAGTCACGGTCATGACGGCATGTTGTGGTGGTGAGAATGAAACTAGGTTTGGGGTGAAGACATGAAGCATATATATTGAGATATACATATTACGTCCGTTACAGGAGCTCATTTCAAAATCAGAGCATTGAATATCCTAACAGTAACACTGTATCACCTTCAAATTGTGATTTGGGAACTTTAAAAAGATATTTTTAATATTTGACAAGCTTCTGTTGTTTTTCATTACAGGGCGGGAATCATAGCCATTGGTATTGGATCTTTCGTTTTTGCCAGAAATTCTGTGGGACATAACCGCTACGCCATCATGAAGACAAAGGAGAGAATTCGTGACCAGGCAAGATCAGAACAGGAACAGGCGAGAGCTGCACTCACAAAACCCACTGAACTCAAGACATGACGCACTCAGGACTGAGGATGTGATCATATACGCAGGACTGAAGCATGTAAGACTGTCCATGACTGAGACATACCATAATTTGACCATGAAGAAAGCATTGTTTGCAGTGTCCAGCAACTGACGATGCTATCTCTTTCACTTCCAGCACCAGCTGTATTAGTTGGACCAACCATGACAGCAGAAGAGTAGTGCCAGATCAGCTAACACCTGGATGGGTGATAAACTAACTATCATTACTCTTGAGCTGTCATGGTTAATCATCTGCTGTGACTTGTACATGTGTTTGTTGAGGTAGTTTATCATGGAAGTGAGAGTGACATGCATTGTGATGGACGTTGATCATTTAGAAGCAGGTGGCATGCTGATTGTGTGACATTGTTTGAAAGATTGAAAATTGTTGCTCACTTAGGAATGAACAAAAGACCATTGGGATGTATTGACTTGTAGACTTTGTAAGTTTCAGTGCTTCGGATCGAAAACCTGTCCCCTTAACCCTTATCATTCGGAATACACCAGTGTGTGAAATAAGTTTGACTAAAATAGTTCAAGGGTAGTGTCAGAATAGCTTGGCGCCTCTAGGCGCCAAGCTATTCTGGCACCACCCTTGAACTAAAGCCAAGGGTCTGTATCCTTATCTGTAAGTACTATATGTGTACAAATATGAAGCTTTTAGCATCAGTATGATATGGGTTAAACTTAACCCTTTCAGTTCTGGGACAAAGCCAACAAGTGCAAAAGACACCGATCCTTATGTGTCTCCGCAGTTGCAGGGGCTGATGAGGATCTACGCCTCTTGCTGACACCACTTTGTATCGATGTTCCTAGGACGGCTGGGTTCTTTGGCGTTCAATTAACTCCTTCTACCCCAGACACACCACAGGAAGATAAGGATCGACCATGATAGTTCAAGGGTGATGCCAGAATAGCTTGGCGCCTATGGGCTGACTCATTCTACCCCAGACACACCACAGTAAGATAAGGATCGACCATGATAGTTCAAGGGTGATGCCAGAATAGCTTGGCGCCTATGGGCTGGCTGACTGATTGACCGCCTGTGGGCGCCAAGCTATTCTGGCATCACCCTTGAACCATCATGGTCGATCTGTGTCCTGCACTGCAATGCGGCAACATTTGGGGATTTCGGTCTGGGAGTACAAGGGGTTAATGAGGATTGCAGAAAAATGGTCCTCATGAATTGACAGTGAATGGGTCACAATGAAGTTGCTTGTTGAGAGCTAGCTTACAGCGCAACTTCTGCAGGCATCAGTGTCAATATTGAGCGTGTCATGTGTGTTGTATGAGTGGCGTGTCCTACATTCTGTTGTACACTGCAGGTTTGATTTTGGAGTTGTTGATGTGTTTTACAGTACACAATAAACACCACATGTTCCTTATGCCTTTACCCCCACCCGGGTCTGCCCTGGGGGACTTGGGTGGGGTTAGGTATTTTTTAGTTCCCAGGGTCACCCTGGTCAGCCCCACAGGGTGGGTTTTTCTCTCTATTCTGGGGTATGTGTTTCTGTCTACCCTTTGTCCATTCACCTGTATTTGCCTTTTTAAAACTCTCCCTACTGTCTGCACTGCCTGTAGCTCTTGATATTGGATGTGTGTTGCTAAATGGTCTTAGCTTTATTTAGGCCCCATGTTGTAGGTTTATTTAACGTATTTGACCGGCTGGCGACATACATTCAATGTTCTGTTTATATTTTTTTTTTCACAAGCAGTGCAGGCACGTCCTGAGAAAGCCTTGTTGCTGTCGGGACGTTAAGCAATGTACAATCAATCAATCCTTATGCCTTTATAGATGGAATTAGCTATTCAAATAGATTAAAATACTTGTCACAAACAACTTGTTTCCGAATCCAAGCTTAAATAACTCTTCTCTTCAGTGACTAGAAGTATGTTCCCCCAGTTACTTCCCTTATTCCATGTTGTGCGTGCCGAGGCGTGCTAGTTGAGAGATATAAGAATAGAGATTCCCAGACCACCCGCCCATTGTCTAAGTTGACCCTAATTAATTAACTAATTTAGGCCATCATCTTCCTCCACAGTCGTTTCTCTCAAAATAAATCAGACTCCATATAATAAGAATAAGAGTACTTTATTATCTTGAAGAGAGAAATTCACTTGTGGTACATTTATAACAAGTAGTACAAACCAGACAAAGACAAATTCTAAATGAACAAAGTATACACTACAAAATCTATACACATAGCTCATACACATCTCACACATAAACATCTTTTATGCACTGAGTTGCACTTACACATTCACATCAACCTAGACACAATTATACATGATACTGATTGCACAGGTAAGGGGGATAGGGGGAGGAGTTAGGTTTGGGTATGCGGGGATGTACCTAAAGATTTCTTATAGTAGAATGATGGATTTGGGGATGAAACTGTTCTGTAGTCTGAGTGTCCTAGTTCTGTGCGTTCGGAGTCTTCGGCCAGAGGGAAGGAGTTCATAGAGGTGGGCAAGGACATTGGATCTGTCTGAAGCTATCCGCCTACCCTTTCTCACCACACGCTGTTCATACACTCTGAACTGGTTTACCATCCTGATTAGTTACAGATAAACACAGTGATTCAAAGAAACTGGAAACAAATTTTTTAAACTGTAAATTAGGAACTCTAACAATACGCTATCAAATAGGGAGCAGTTCCAGTTGACAAACATCTTAACAAAGTTGAAGGCTTTCCATTGTGTAAATTTTCAGTAGTGTTTAGTTCTTTTAAATGAGCATTTAGCACTGTGTGTACAGTCAAATGAACAGGATATCTTCCAGTTATTTTTTGTTTATTTGGCGACAACAGATTTTTTTATAATCTGATGACCAATCTTCATCTGGATATGTTGTTACTTGGTCTAAAAAAACAAGTAACTTTACAAGTCTACCTGATAATGAATACTGACTACCTTTCGGAAATTCAAATGTAACAAGTAAGTTATCCGGATTTAAAGTTGCTTTAATTTTAAATCCATTTTGTAGCCATTCAGCTAAAGTACAAAAGTCATAATACCCAGATCATAAACCATCACCCCTCCTAATACCATCAAGAGTTCCAGTTACATAATAACTTCTATCATCTGTTACATTAAACCACTTTACAGTGTAGAACATTTCATGGATAGCTACAACCTTGTTACCATCACGATTATCAATTCCATTAGTTGGAATCACTAGTTTGCTTGTATCAAGATTTGTTAAGGTAATAAACATTTTTATTATCTCATAAAAAAGCACAATGGAATTTCTATCGCCAGCATTCAATAGCCCAAGCAGAACACAACCATTTCAATTTAACGTAAATGCCACGTACAATGTCGCACCTACTTATGACCATAAAATAAATTAAACTAAATCAGCTCAACATTGCTGTGTCCGAAGGATATTCCTTTCAAGTAAAAGTACCCAACCCTTATGATCAATACCTAAACCCACCAATTACAGATGATTCAACTGCAAGAAAGTGGCTATCAAGCCCACTAAAGATGTTCCAAAACCAGCTTAACTTTGCTATACTATGTTCAAATACTGGCTGTGGTGTTTCTTTTACAGACCACTTGAATCACTCAAACAAACTGATTAGGTCTGTGTATCATTTCCACACGTATTACCAGCTTAGAAGAGTACTGAAAGAACTTAGTGTCCCACTACCCACTGATTTCAGTTTTGATTCCCGTATAATAACCCCATGGATATGAAAGCGTTTGAACACATCTGTAATGAATTTAACATCAGCTCCAAGTATGACTTCACACAAAAGATTGATGATCACCACGGCATGGGTACATTGTATTAATATGCTATGAGTCACAGACAATACTCTCAAGATTACTGGCCTCCCTACTCATCATTTTCATCAAAAAGTACAATCTGGTTAGGCTCGATAGAACAGAAACTGTCTGATGCCTGGACCACATTTGTCTTAGACAGAAGTGACGGGTTTACTCAAGCGGGAGTCGTACGCATTAATGGGTATATCAGAACGTATGTGTGGTGTATACTAGGAGCACAATCTCAAACAAAATCAAACATCTTAAACGGAAGTGGCAATTTTGAAGCACAAAAACAATTTTTTTGCAAACCTGGAAGATGCTATAAACTCGGTAGTAGATCTCCCATCAAGCATACAGCACTACCAAGACGTTCTCAGATATGCCAGATTGACTTTGTAGTTGGTATTGGGTTATACATGTTACCATCTGACCTTCAGCTTGAAATCGGAATAACAAATTATAATAATGAAATAATTGTTGCAAAGGCTGATCAGAAATTAGGACTCAATCAAACAGTAAACTTGGGTCCAACAACCACACATTTACAGACACCGTCAACACTAATAACACCAGTTACATCAGCACCGGCACCAGCACCAACATCAGTTACACCAGCACCTGTACAGCCAGTAACACCAGCCCTACAGCCAGTAACATCAGCCCTGGCCCCAGCCCCGGATACATTGATTGATTGTACATTGCTTAACATCCCGACAGCAACAAGGCTTTCTCAGGACGTGCAGCCCCGGATACAGCACCGACAGCCAAACCCACATGAGTCAGAGAGAACTGCGTTGGTAATAGGCCTTACTGGGTTAATAATATTACTTCTTTACCTGTTTCATTAAATAACTGGAGATTAACCCTCCTACTGCGCCTGAACACAATTCACCATCGAGGTCTGCGGATATGTCTGGAGGCCTTCAGGACGTCTCCAGTTTCTAGTCTGTATGCCAAGGCCTTCTCTCAAGCTCCGCGCATCCGCCTCATGCTCAGCTACGTTCTGAAACTGAAGGCCCATCCAGACAATCCTGCCTATGATTGTTTTATTAAACCGCTGTTTGCAGAGATTTACGATATCCATCCGGGAGCTGTCCGTCCACTTTCCTTCCGTGTCCGACCTCATCTGCAGGCGGCCGGAGTGGACCTGGACAGAGTTTCGAAATCTCTGCAACACATCACTCCACCCTGGCTATTACCAGTTCCTGACATCTTGCTGGACTTAACCGCCCACAAGAAGGACTCTACCCCACCAGCCATATACCAACAGAGCCTCAATGAACTCCTTTCAAGTTTTCCTGGCTATTGTCGTATTTATACGCATGGGTCAAAGTCTGAGGATGGAAGAGTGGCTGCGGCTGCGGTGTCCTCTCGCCAATCCTAGACGCCCATATAAGCACCGCCTCCCAGACCACTCATCTGTATTTAGTGCAGAAATGCAGGCGGTTCTGCTGGCACTCAGGCATGCTTATCGATCTAGGGAAAGGAACTTCCTGATTCTGTCTCTCTTTCTGCCCTGCAGGCCCTTCAGGGCACGGGAAATGACACCCACTGCTGGTGCAGATCAGAGAGCTCTACACAGACTTGATGAAGGAATATTATGACATCATGTTTATTTGAGTCCCAGGGCATGTGGGCACCGAAGGCAACAGGATCGCAGATTCTGCAGCCAAAGATGCCCGCAACGACCCTGTCCCTGACGCACAGAATGTTTATAGTGATTTTAGACATGTGGTTAGTGCGTACATAGCCCGTGAGTGGCAGTCCGAGTGGGACAAAGAGGAAGCGAACAATTTGCACGAAGCCCTTCCTAAGTTGTCCGACAGTCTACCTTACCGCTGCGGCAGTCGCCGTGAGGAGACTGTCCTGGCTCGGCTCCACATCGGGCACACGTATATTACGAACTCTTATTTACTAAAACAGGATGAGCGTCCATGGTGTTATGCCTGCGACGAGCAGTACTCTGTTCAACACTTTTTGCTGTCTTGTGCCGATCTCATTGACACAAGTTATAAACACTTCACCCCACCCGGGTCTGCCCTGGGGGACTTGGGTGGGGTTAGGTATTTTTTAGTTCCCAGGGTCACCCTGGTCAGCCCCACAGGGTGGGTTTTTCTCTCTATTCTGGGGCATGTGTTTCTGTCTACCCTTTGTCCATTCACCTGTATTTGCCTTTTTAAAACTCTCCCTACTGTCTGCACTGCCTGTAGCTCTTGATATTGGATGTGTGTTGCTAAATGGTCTTAGCTTTATTTAGGCCCCATGTGTTAGGTTTATTTAACGTATTTGACCGGCTGGCGACATACATTCAATGTTCTGTTTTGGTTTTTTTCACAAGCAGTGCAGGCACGTCCTGAGAAAGCCTTGTTGCTGTCGGGACGTTAAGCAATGTACAATCAATCAATCAATATAAACACTTCACAGCAGACTCCTTGAAGGTTTTTTTTCCGGGATGTTCCCCCAGACAAAATCTTCAGTTTTCTGAGAGAGTGTAATGTTTTAAATAAGATTTGAGCATTCATAGACTATGATAATTCTATTATTTTGACCTTTTTGAGAGTCTGTAGACTTTTTTTTTAAAGACTCGTGCGACATTTTAGCCTAGACATATTTTGAAGATATATTTACATCTTGTCTTAAGACCTTGCTTTGGCCAGATTCTTACCCATCCCGTCGTGAGATGGCCTTAGTTGCCTGCTCGGCGTTAAACCCAAATAGCTAACGAACTGACTAACCTTTATGGAAGCAAAAGGGACAGTGACTTAATGTTTGTGATGTGTGAACGGTTCGCTGTATTACAATGGTGAAAATCAATCGCGCTCTCCAGACATACGGCCTTACTGCATTGTCATGGTGATACACGATAAGAAAACGTCGATAACCTTCTTTTGCTGGTGAATTTACGTGTAGTACAAAGAACGACGGAGTGGCAACTGGAATGTTAGGTCATTTGGGATGACAGCAATCGTTCCACAGCTGACCTACTCTAGCTGTGATATTGTGGTGAACACCAGTCGACCTACTCTAGCTGTGATACTGTGGTGAACACCAGCCGACCTACTCTAGCTGTGATACTGTGGTGAACACCAGTCGACCTACTCTAGCTGTGATACTGTGGTGAACACCAGCCGACCTACTCTAGCTGTGATACTGTGGTGAACACCAGCCGACCTACTCTAGCTGTGATACTGTAGTACGGAGCCCGTCCGCCGGCAGTGCCAAGACCTCCATCGTCTCCTGCTGACACGGAAGGGAGGGGGGGTGGAATCATGGAGGAGGGGAGTGGCTAGGGAATAAAAAGATGAGCGCCTCTTAACTACAGGTAGGCGGTACTTGCTACTGCGTCAACTATCATACGTTGAATCAACACTCACTCAGTTTGAGGATGCACGTGATACCTGCCACAGACACAGAGGCTCATGACCAACTGCGGCCGCAGGGACTCGCGAGGATGCACGTGA
This sequence comes from Semisulcospira habei, assembly GCA_036245525.1. Taxonomy (NCBI): domain Eukaryota; kingdom Metazoa; phylum Mollusca; class Gastropoda; family Semisulcospiridae; genus Semisulcospira; species Semisulcospira habei. Next base: position 568,679 of record BTPG01000008.1, on the reverse strand, counting down.
TACCTGCCACAGACACAGAGGCTCATGACCAACTGCGGCCGCAGGGACTCGCGAGGACGAGTGTTGTCATGGTTGGCATATGGAAGGGTTGTCAGCGAGGAGCTCATGAGAATCCTATGTGAGGAGCTGGCTGAGGTGAGGTACTTAGCAGAGTTGGCCTCAAATGACACAGCGGACGAACTGGCACACACAGCCAACCCGCTGGCGGTTCCCAGTCACGTGCCAAAGCTGATTAGTCCAGGAACGCACGTGTGAATAAATGACGCCAGCCCCTGACTATGATCAGTATATGTTTTCATGAGCCCCTGCGGTCGCATGGTACAATGTTGTGTGCGGCCGCACTGAGCGGTTGATGAGAGTGTATGTATACCTATCGCAGGCGGAATCAGTTGTCGGCGATTCGACTCACAGCAGCCGGAGAGAGAGGACACTGCGCCTCTCACGCTACAATCAAGCCAAGCTACAAGTCACAGCGCGCCGTGGACGGTTCACCGCACAGCGCACCACGCCATGCCTTCGAACAAGCAGAACGCCGCCCTTTTAAGGGCGAACAGACGACGCACCAACCAGCAACAGGCCGAAGAGTATTTGGCCCTCCACCCTGAACTACAACAACAGCCTACGCCCCGCACCAGAAACCAAGCAAGACGGCAACACCAACCCATGTCGCCACCGATACGCCACCTAACGACACAGCCTGAAACTCCCCAGGCGCCACCGAAAAACTACGTAGAGGAAGCGATGCGACGGAAGCCACCGCCAATGCCACCACCAGGGATGTTCCCTGAGATGGAGGCATTCATAATGAAGAGCGGATGGTACACCGGCCCATCAACGAACCATTCAACCACCGCGCAACCTCCACCGCCACCGGTGGACGACGAAGAAGAAATTATCGACATCGAAGGAGAGGAAGAACAGGACGACAAGTCGGAGCGGTCTTCGGAGCCGGACGCCCCGTCCTCCCCACCGCCGGTCGACATTTCCGAATTACTCACTCGGGACCGGCCGGCATCGCTTGAGGAGGAGGGTTTCCGGCTCCGGGAAATTTCATTCGACGACCTAGTTCTTCTGCTACAAGACGCCACACCAGCCCTACTGTCCACCAAGGGTGACTGCTACCAACGATCTCTAGTCACCGCCAGGTGGCTAGTCCACTCTGGAGCGATTAGAGACCTCCAAGCCCCCGCGACTAAAGACACAGCCGCCCAAGCGACAAGACAAACAACCAACGGGGAAAGCCAGACGGCAACTGCCGCCCCCAGCACAGCCACGAAAGAAACAAGTACCGCCCCAGTCACCACGGAACACAGAGGCTGCGGAACGGACGCTCCACCACCTCAGACCCCAGCCTGCGAAAACAAGGGAACAGCAAGAGGCCAACACCACCGCACAACCACCACCAATCAACAAGCCAACCACCGGCCCACGGAATCGCCAGAGACCACCAAAGCGCTTCCGTGACACGAAACGCCAGCCACTACTCCCCACGCCGCCACCTCACCTCCGGCTGCCACCTCAGCACCGCCACCCACCACGCCCGTTCCAGCGCCCGACCCCCAGGCCGAGGCTCCACTGGCCACCACCACTACCACCCCAACTCCCCAGGCCACCCCTCAGCCAGCAACGGTTCTTCCGGCCACCACCACCCCCGCCACCACTCATTCAACAACTGCTAGAGTGGTTGGCGTACCAACACCCCCCAGCTTGGCACTAAGCAACGGACCCCCGGCCACACCACCCGCCTCCTCCACCACCAACCACCCGGCCCCGGCACTACCACCAGCCGGCTGCGCGACGGAGCGGCAGACAGACAGCGAGACAGCCCGCCCCCAACTCCCCTGGCCCCCCCCCCCCCCCCCCCGCCCCACCCCCCCCCCCCCCCCGGACGAAATCAACGGAAGTTGGAAGTCCCTGTCCCTTTTCAAGTTCATCATCATCATCATCATCAGTTGTCGGCAGATATGTCATCAGTTCAGTTCAGCTCCAGTTCCGTGCGCAGGACAGCGTACGTTTGTCTCCCTTCGTCTTTATTTTCACGGAATATTCACAGTCATCAAACGGATCATTTGTCACAAGTCTGCTACAGTTCTCAGAGGAAAAGGGAGAAATGTGTGTGGAAGGACCCGCGTCGGCGTTTTGACGACAGAAATCAGGTAAGACGTGCTATTGTAATCAGGTAAGACGTGCTATTGTAATCAGGTAAGACGTGCTATTGTAATCCGGTAAGACGTGCGAGGCTATTGCTGTGGGACTGCCACCTTGATTTCGCTTGTTTCTCACACACCGTGCTTGCAGGGACATTTTATTTTTGCTGAATCGAGTACGTTTGACATTTGGTTTACACGTCTGCTGAGGGAAAGTCCGTTGTCAGTTCTGGCGGGTCAGTGAGTGAAGGCTTGCCGCCTGACTGGACAGTAGCGTTTTTAAATAGCGGTCGTGTTAGTGGCGGACAGTCAGTTTTGGCGGGTACTGGCACCCGTGACGAGTGGTGCGCCTCATCTCCAGCTGCAGTGAAACAGCGATCGTGTGGCGGACAGTCGACCCTGATCACGCAATACTGCCGAAGGACTCTAGAATGTAATAAGTCGCGGACAGTCGTCCCTGATCACTTAATACTGCCGAGGGACTCTAGAATGTAATAGTCAGTCAGTCAGTCGCGGACAGTCATCCCTGATCACTTAATACTGCCGAGGGACTCTAGAATGTAATAAGTCGCGGACAGTCGTCCCTGATCACTTAATACTGCCGAGGGACAATAGAATGTAATAGTCAGTCAGTCAGTCAGTCAGTCGCGGACAGTCATCCCTGATCACTTAATACTGCCGAGGGACTCTAGAATGTAATAGTCAGTCCGTCGCGGACAGTCATCCCTGATGATCACATAATACTGCCGAGGGACTCTAGAATGTAATAGTCAGTCCGTCGCGGACAGTCATCCCTGATCACATAATACTGCCGAGGGACTCTAGAATGTAATAGTCAGTCCGTCGCGGACAGTCATCCCTGATCACATAATACTGCCGAGGGACTCCAGAATGTAATAGTCAGTCCGTCGCGGACAGTCATCCCTGATCACATAATACTGCCGAGGGACTCTAGAATGTAATAGTCAGTCCGTCGCGGACAGTCATCCCTGATCACATAATACTGCCGAGGGACTCTAGAATGTAATAGTCAGTCCGTCGCGGACAGTCATCCCTGATCACATAATACTGCCGAGGGACTCTAGAATTGCGTTCCGGCAAACTAGGGGAAAGGCTCATGTGCGAGAGGCTGGATAGGGGGCGCATTGTGTGGGTGGATGGGGTATAGGAACAGTGTGTGTGGGTGTGTCAGTGTGTGTTAGTGTGTATGTGTGTGTGTGTCAGGGTGTGTGTGGAGGGGGTGTTTCGGGGGGGGGGGGGGGTGTCTGGCCTCCCATACGAGAGTTTGGATAGGGGGCGCAGTGTACAATACAATACAATAATACTTTATTAATCCCTCATGGGGAAATTCGCTGTCTGCCCATACAATACAATACAATAATACAATACAATACAATAATACAATACAATAATACAATACAATACAATAATACTTTATTAATCCCTCATGGGGAAATTCGCTGTCTGCCCATACAATACAATACAATAATACAATACAATAATATAATACAATACAATACAATAATACAATACAATAATACTTCATTGATCCCTCATGGGACAGCGGAAAAAGAAAGAAAAAAAAAAGGTGGATTTCCCCTGTGCCTCTGGTGTCAGCAGTGTTGCAGTGAACTACTGAAAGGGCTAGTACTGAAGAATGTTGACCGACACTATCTACTGATATTACTGTTGAAAAGGGCAACAACCTGAGGGACAAAAGAGTTGGCATAACGTGATGTACGACTTTTGGCTACTCCAAGTCCGCCACTTTGTTCGATACGTCTCAGTTAGTCTCCAAACTCGAGTTTGCCGCCGTGAACCTAAAGGGAGCATGAGCATCGCGCTATTCTACGGTTATTCTACGCCGCAGTGCTGGGACGGTCGTCCAATCGCACGTGTTGACAGCCATGGGTGTTTTGTTTTGGGCTCGGTGGTCGCGATTTCAGTATCCCGGCTGGGTAAACATAGCAGCATAGAGGCAACACTAGCCATCAAGATACATACAGTACATTTAGCTTCTCACAAGCCCCCGCACTCTGCGCGGAACTCAAGAAGATCTATGCCTCTTGGGGAGTTTTGTCTTTGGTTATGGACGAACATTGCATGCTAGGCATTGAATGCCATCCGTCTGATGTAAAAACAAAAATATATTAAGTCGTGAAAGTATGCGGTAACGATGTCCATGTGCACATCAGACGGAACAGAGAACCTTCTGCCATACCATCTGACGGCAGTTCCGATGAAAGCGGCCTTCAAGGCAGGCTAAAGCCTTGTACTGTCCCCAGCCCTCAACCAAATAATAGCCCTATCCAAGACCATTTTAGTATATATTTAATTTTTAATTTGTAACCTGGCTTTTAAATTTCTGCCCGTATATGTGCCTCAGCAGATACAAATATATTCCGTAGTGAACCCGACTCTGTCTGTACCAGAACAAAAGAGGGGGGGGGGGGGGGAAGGTGTGTTCATTTATAATATGGTCATTGATGTACGGTTACTAAAAAACAAAAGAAACGGCTGAAACTCACTGCAAAACACAATAGCCCATCTCGCTCCCTTTCCCCCATTCAGCCTGGAAATTAAAATTGTGTGAACTGAAAAAGCAAAACTTAGGCACAGATTCTCATGGGTCACGGTCCTGTAACTTGCGTGGCGGACATTTGAGGATCTATGCCTTTTCTCATCTGTAGAAAGGACCACTATCACACTGAATTAGATATACTCAATGATAAACACCTCCTGTCTGGAATAAACATAGATCCTCATGACGCCCGCAGATACGAAAGCTAATGAGAATTCTGACTTGCCTGCCTCTATCGTTATGCTGGTCCTTACATACAAGAAGCTGCGCGAGCTGATTCAGTGACTGCCTTCCGCCATTGTATTAGACGCGATGACAGCAATTATAAACAAACCGCTCTGCTGGAAAAACTGGACAGAAACCGAGAAGAGCGCGAGCTCACATTCCATCGAATCAAAATGATTAGGTTTTTCTGAGTCCGAGTTAGAACTGGTCTGCTGTCAAATTCATATCTAAGTGGATGTGTTTTGTCATCAAGAATGTCAACCAGTTTGTTTGTAATCCGTCTGTTGTACAGTGTGTCCAAATCATCCTGTGCCCTACCAATCACCCCGCCTTTCCGGATTACTTTGTTAATGCGATCTTGATCTCTTTTACATAAATTTCTACCCCAGCACGTCAGTCCAAAAGTTAGAATGCTAACAATACCGCTGGAGCAGTAAAACATCTGTAAAAGCTGAGTGCTTACATGAAATGATCTGAGCTTTCTCAAACAGCGTTTTTTTTTCTTTTCACAATAGCATCTGTGTTTTGTTTCCAGTTGAGCGCGTTGTCAAAAAGAACACCTAAATACTTGTAGGACTCTACACGCTCAACTTCTGTTTCCTTGATGACAACAGGATCGGGATGATGTTTGTTATTCTTTAAATCTCTTTTGAAGTCTCTTTTGTTTTGCCAACAAAGTGGGTATAATAAAAGGAATGTGTGTGTGTGTGGAGGGGGAGGGAGGGGGAGCCTGGCCTCACATACGAGAGGTGAGGTTGGCGGGGGCGCAGTGTAGTGGGTATATGGGGTATAGGAGTGTGTGTGTGTGGGGGGGGGGGGGGGGGGGGGGCACGTACAGCCGTTTCGAACACTCACTGTCCCGCTTGCGCTTCACGGCCGGAAGAGTGGGAACACGGTCCCGGCATCTGCCACGGGCAGCATCCGTCTGCGAGGGCGCATGAGGAAGAACAAGGTTTATTGTCGAGGGGCCCATTGGGGCCAAAGGACACAGAGGAATCGGACTTAACTATCATGTACATTACTTTATAGCATTCTTTAAGCTCTTTCAGTCCACACGGAATTTTGCACTTTTCTGTCGGCAGTAACGAGTCAGTTCATTGGTGTTCACGCGCGCGGCGTCTTTGTTCGTGGAGTCTCGACTGTATTATTCCTGTCACAGTGACCGCCGGTTCGCGTGGTTCGTGGTTCCGTCCGGTCTTGTAGCGTCTCTGACTGTCCGGGGCGTGAAACAGAAGAGAGAATGGAGTACGCAGTATCAATGCTGTATGGTCGTTACCGACGTTTCTCTCCCTTACGGAGAAGCAGTCAAATACAAACTTTGCTAGAGTGCATTGTGCATCCTCCCTGACTATTCAATTCAAATACTTTATTGTGTCAGTCTAGCCGACAAATTTTCTTTCGTTGGGATCACATGCGCGCGTACGGTTTTAGCCACATTATAACAATGGTGGGAAAAACAAACAAACAAACAAAAAAAAAAAACATGACCACAGTGTACAGTGTTAGTGGTATAAGAGTGAGTCTGTCACTTGCAAGATGCCACTGCGACATAAGAGGTGCAAGTTCCTCGACGGCGTCAACAAGGAGAGAGAGATACGCTAGTTAACACACTCTTCATTTAGGAGACGGATGACCGAGGGTACAAAGCTGCCCTTGTAGCGTTTGGTTTGAACAAGAGGAGCCTTAAACCTACGGCCAGACGGGAGCTTTTGAAGGTGCTTAGAAAGGCAGTGGGAAGTGTCAGCTGCCAGCCTCAGGCCCTTGCGTATCATTCTCGTCCTGTAGAGGCCGTCAAGGCTCTCCAACCTGCCCCCAACGATTTTCTCACTAAGCCTGATTATCTTATTCAGCTTCCTAAAGTTCTTCTCGCCCAGGGAGCCGAACCATGAGACAAAGGAGAATGTAAGAAGGCTTTCTATAAAGCAGAGGTAGAACTGCCTGAGGATTTTGGGGCTCACATCAAAGGAGCGGAGTTTGCGCAGCATATACAGTCTCCCTTGGGTTTTCTTAAAGATGAGGTCTGTGTTGTCGGTGAAGGATAGCCGTGAATCAATCAAGGTCCCTAAGTATTTGTAAACCTCTGTGCGTGTGACAAAAGTGCCGTCAATCACCAGGGACTGAGGAGGTGGGAGTGGGCTCCCGGAAGTTGGCCCACTGCCAGGCTTCCGAAAGCCGACAACCATCTCCTCAGTCTTGCCTACGTTCAACTGTAGATGGTTATTATGACACCATGAAACAAACTGACCCACTTCTGCGAAGTAGTCAGCATCTGAGTTTGACAGATCTACAACTGCAGTGTCGTCTGCAAATTTGACATAGTGACTAGTAGTTGGCTTGGCTAATGGCAGTCTGTATTCGAAGCTAGCTGAGTTCTGAGCTGATTATATAAGCTACAATCGTCTAGCATGTGAATTTCGTCCTCTACTACTCCACACGCGCAACATAGTCTATGTCCTCGGGGTGTTTTTGTATACCCGCCTCTCTCTACTTCTAGCATGTGGGCACTTACTCGCAATTTCGTGAGAGCTTGTTTGCGTTCTCGTATTTTTGTGTGCATTAGGTAGCTTTGTATTTCGTATTTATCAGTTGCTTTGTTATAGAATGTCAGTCTAGATGTGTTGTTCCGCTTCATTCTGTTCAGTCCAACCCCACCCGGGTCTGCCCTGGGAGACTTGGTGGGGTTAGGTATTTTTTAGTTCCCAGGGTCACCCTGGTCAGCCCCACAGGGTGGGTTTTTCTCTCTATTATGGGGCATGTGTTTCTGTCTACCCTTTGTCCATTCACCTGTATTTGCCTTTTTTTAAAAAAAATCTCCCTACTGTCAGCACTGCCTGTAGCTCTTGATATTGGATGTGTGTTGCTAAATGGTCTTAGCTTTATTTAGGCCCCATGTGTTAGGTTTATTTAACGTATTTGACCGGCTGGCGACATACATTCAATGTTCTGTTTGTTGTTTTTATTTTTTCACAAGCAATGCGCCGGCAGGCACGTCCTGAGAAAGCCTTGTTGCTGTCGGGACGTTAAGCAATGTACAATCAATCAATCAATCATTCTGTTCCAGTATTTAGTGTATTGCTCTTCTAGTTTTCTATGGAGGGCTGTTTTAAGTGAGGTTCCCCTGAATGTACACTGGTTATCCCATACGTGGCGAAAGCCCAGTGAGCAGAGAATTTGTCTTGTAAAAGCGACCCATGGGGCGGTGGTCTCGAGCTGTTCGTGATACGCCTGTTTGAGGTAGGAGGTGCTATCAGAGTTTAGCATGTGAAGCCACAAACCTGTAACCGGACTCAGTGACTGGGTGTAGCGGAGCGCCAGGTGTCACGGTCCGCAGCAAGCGAAGACCACTGGCGGTGGTCGATTTGGCAGGCACTAAGTGACTTCTTGAGACCGTCTTTGTATCTCTTCTTTGGTGCCCCTCTGTCTCGGTGTCCAGTGGCAAGCTCGCCGAACAGAGTGATCTTGGGTAGGCGATGATCCTCCATTCTGGAGACGTGCCCCGCCCAGCGAAGCTGTGTCCGGAGCAGCAAAGCCTCGATGCTCACAGTTTCCACCTGTTCAAGGACCTCGACGTTGGTGACATAGTCACTCCAGTGAATGCCCAGGATGGTACGCAGGCAGCGCTGGTGAAAGCGTTCGAGGAGTCGTAGTTGGTTGCGGTAGAGGGCCCAGGACTCGGAACCGTACAGCAGGGTGGTGAAGACGACAGCTCTGTACACGCTGATCTTGGTGCCTGTTTTCAGCTGTTGATTGTGCCACACTCGCTTGTATAGACGCCCGAAAGCGCTGTTCGCTTTTGCCAACCTGTTGTCCAGCTCCTTGTCCGGCTTTGCGTCCGACGTGATGATGCATCCAAGGTAGGTAAACTGGTGTACTGACTTCAGTTCGGACTCGCCGATGGTGATGTGGGGAGGGCGATGCTCTTCGTTGGGTGCCGGCTGATGAAGGACCTCTGTCATTTTCAGACTGACCTCGAGTCCAAAGAGCTGGGCAGCATCTGCAAAGCAGGACGTGATGCGCTGCAAGGCTCTCTCTGTGTGTGCAACAAGGGCAGCGTCATCAGCAATGAGCAGCTCACGAATCAGTTGGTCTAGGGTTTTGGTGTGGGCCTGCAGTCGTCTGAGGTTGAACAGGCTGCCATAGAGACGATACCTGATGTACACTGCATCGTCATCGTCGAGGTCCACTGTGGCCTGCTTCAACATCATGCTAAAGAAGATGGTGAAGAGGGTTGGTGAGAGATAGATAAACTGACATTTGATGCCCACCCCTCCCCCAATCAATAGATTTATTCTAATTAGCTCCGTAACTAGACAAACCCACTCCAGCAAATACCATCGATGCTTTTATTGTCCAGCCATTTTAGTTCCATTCCGGAAATCATTTAAGCAGCATTTTTTTTATCAGCTGTCAACCCGCAATTATTAAGGCAGATACCCCACCCAACCTAAATTATTAATGCTGATATTGACTTCTTTAAACAAAAATATTATATTACATTATAAAATGAACCAAGACGAATTACTTCTTCTAAGTGATATCTGTGCTGTAGAGAACAAAGACTTAGACTCTAAAAAACAAAGTCTTCTCTCCATAGTTGTTTCTGGAAAATCAAAAGCTTTTCTTGGTCAACAATACATGACAGAAGACATAGAATCCCTCACCCCTGATGAGCTAATCAAACTTCATTCTAAATATGAAAATCACATTGCTTCACTAATGACACGTGATTTGAGTCGATCTCTTGTCTGCCTATACACAAAAGCTGTAAGTCACTTCCTACCTGTTGATAGTTACAGTTTATCACATGATCTTGAAAGCAACCCCATTGTTTCAAGTTCAATCGGAAAATTAGCATGCCTCATGTTCTACAAGTTTGGAAATTACCTTGCGCCTGTGGTAACCTTGCTTGTAACTGGGAGTCATATTGATTTTTCTAAAATAAATTTTAAATTAGAAGAAAATGGACGAGACCCAGACGACTCCACATCAGAGTCCTGTCTTGACACAAGTTCAAACGGTGACTAAAGCTAAAAGTCCAGGCAGGGTTGAGGCTGGAAAGAAATTGGCTGAATATCTATCTATCTATCTATATCCCGTAGTCTTGCCGACCGTTGGGGCACCACTGATGACTTAACAACCAGCTCCCTCCATTCCTCTCTGTTTTCTGCCATTCTCAGCGTATCGCCCAGCTTCAGTCCTGTCCACTCTGGGATATTGTCCTCCCATCTTTTCCTCTGTCTTCCTCTCCTTCGTCCTCCGTGCACAGTGCCTTGCAGGATTGTTTTGGCAAGCCCTGTTGAACGTGTGACATGCCCATACCACTTTAGTTTGCGCTTTCTCACAATGGCTAATAAGTCTTCATAGGGCCCGATGGCTTGCCTGATTCTGCTTCCCACTTCCTCGTTTGTGATGTGATCTTTGTATGAGATGCCAAGCAGCCTCCGAAAACATCTCATTTCAGTGGCTTGTATCCTCCTTTCAAGGTCTGCTGTGAGGGTCCATGACTCGCAGGCATACAAGAACACTGAGATGACTAAGGAGCGCATCAGTCTGATCTTGGAGCAGAGTGTGATGTTTCTGTCCTTCCATATGGTCTTCAATCTTGTCAGTGCTGTTGTTGTCTGTGCAATCCTGGAAGGTATTTCTGGTTTTGATCCCTCATCTGTCAAAATGGCTCCTAAGTATTTGAATTTCTTAACTGTTTCCAGTTTTTGGCCTCCAACCATGATTTCAGAGCCAAAGCCACTGGCATTATTGGTCATCAGTTTGGTCTTCTCTGCACTGATTTCCATCCCATATGCAATGGCTGTACTATGCAGCTTTTCCACCAGCTGAGCTAGCTCCTTCTCTGTTCCTGCAAGGCCATCAATGTCGTCCGCAAAGCGCAAGTTCGTGATTGTTCTGCCTCCAATACTGACAGTTCCTTCATGATCTTTCAGAGCGTCCATCATGATTCTTTCCAGGAAGATGTTGAAAAGAATAGGTGAGAGCAAGCAGCCTCGTCTGACTCCAACTGTAGTCCTAAACCAGCTTCCTATTTTGCCGTTGAAGCAGACTGCGCTAGTGGCCTTGTTGTAAAGGTTTGCTATGACCTTGATCAGGTTGGCATTGATGTTGTATAGCTTCATGGTGGACCAAAGGGCTGCATGCCACACCCTGTCAAACGCTTTCTTAAAATCCACAAAGACATGATAGAGGTCCTGCTGGTGCTGGAGGTATCTCTCACATAGAACTCTCAGGTTGAAGATCTGCTCAGTTGTGCTGCGCCCTGTCTGAAGCCTGCCTGTTCCTCAGCTATGATTTCCTCTGCCTGTGGCTCTAGCCTGTTCAGTAGGATCTTTAACATGACTTTGCTTGGGTGGGATATAAGACTGATCGTGCGATTGTTCTGGCATTGATGCCAATCCCCTGACTGCCAGATCTTATTGCTTATCGTGTCTTCTCCCCTTCTTGGACTAGCTCTGCAGGGATGTTGTCTGCTCCTGCTGCCTTCCCTTTTTTTCAGCGACTTCACTGCAGCCTCTACTTCTTCTCGGAGGATAGGATAGTTGCTATTGTTGGTCACGGGTGGGTTGACAAGTGTGCCTGGGTCCCCTGCAGCTCGGTGGTTGTACAAATCTGAGCAGTACTCTGTCCATCTCTTCAGTATGTCTTGGTCTTCCATAAGACAGTTCCCTTCACTATCTTGAATGATCGAGGAGCGTCAGAGATAGATAAGTAGACACTTGATGGGCACCTATCCAATAATCGATCATTTTATTTAATCCTCTCGGTAATTATACAAGCCCATGCCAACCAAGACACCCAATGCCATAATCGCCTAGCCGTAGTAGTTCCATTCCAAGAATCATTCAAGCAACGATTTTTGATCAGCTGTCAACCAGATATTATTAAGGCAGATACCCCACCCCACTTAAATAATTAATGCTGTTATTGACTTCTTAAACGCCTTAGTGGTCAACGTTTATAACCTTACCTTTACTAAAATAGCTATCAGCTGTTACCGGGAAATGGTTTGCCTAGCCACCTACTATTACTAGATACGGAAATCCCAATAGTCTTAATAAAACCAGGAAAAAATAGGCATGAGACGATCCTTACTAGACATGCCCAAACACGTTCTATGTGACGTTAGTGTTATTAATAGCAATGCTACGTGGCATGCGTGTCTTGTGACGCCACGCAATCGGTCATTTCAGAAAATGGATTGGACTGAGGAGGACGTGATTATCTTACAATCTCATGGAGAATATCATGAAAAAATGGCGGCTTATATAGCGTGTGCTTTATCTAAACCTCCGGAATATTGGTTAGGGAAATGACTAGTTTGCGTCATTGTAGGAATTCCTGATAACACAACACCTCATCCAACAGAAGTGATGTCAATGTTGCTAATAACAACCTCACGTGTCAACCGGCCGTGACTGGTTACATGACAAAGTCATGCGCCACATTTTTGGATTCTTTTGCTGTGTAAGGACGTGTTCATTTTGTGTTCGTCATTGGAGAATACCACAAATTCCGGACTTCAATCAGTGTTAACACTAAGTTTTGCAGAATATTACTATGGTGCGTTACTGATGTTGAAACAACAAAAAGGTTAGCCTGTGGTGAGCCGAGACTAAAGAAAAAACTTACTGTCAAATCGTTAGCTCCCCCACCCGGGTCTGCCCTGGGGGACTTGGGTGGGGTTAGGTACTTTTTAGTTCCCAGGGTCACCCTGGTCAGCCCCACAGGGTGAGTTTTTCTCTCTATTCTGGGGCATGTGTTTCTGTCTACCCGAGGTCCATTCACCTGTATTTGCCTTTTTAAAACTCTCCCTACTGTCTGCACTGCCTGTAGTTCTTGATATTGGATGTGTGTTGCTAAATGGTCTTAGCTTTATTTAGGCCCCATGTGTTAGGTTTATTTAACGTATTGGACCGGCTGGCGACATACATTCAATGTTCTGTTTGGTGTTTTTTTTCACAAGCAATGCAGGCACGTCCTGAGAAAGCCTTGTTGCTGTCGGGACGTTAAGCAATGTACAATCAATCAATCAATCAAATCGTTAGCTAGCCGCCGAGTGCCGAGTACGACCTGCTTCAGTATTGCGTTTTAGGTTTAAACACTACTGTGAGTGAAAAAGTCCTATGTTTTACAGTTTCTTGGTGGTACCGTATGAAATCGTACCTGTCGCCGGCCTCTATCCAATATGGACAGTGAAGTTAGCGCAGCCTAATGTGATTTTCTTACACTAACATTGAGCTACCTTAAAACCAGTGGCCAGCTGCAGAGGCTGTCATGCGCCTGGACCGCTAACGGTGTAGTAAAGACACCACGTGTTTCAGTAGGGTGTAACAGAAGTTCATGTTGAGCCTTCTTAAAAACAGAGTCATTACTATCACTTCTGTGTCGTGGACAACTAAGAAATGATAGGCATAACACAGAGTTAAACGTCTTTGTTTACAGGTCCTTAGCGATCCCGTTCTTATTGGAACGGTGTTGCTAGGAAGAACGGCCGTCGTCAGTCCATACTACCTGCGTGCATGCTTGCGGGCTGTGTTGCCGCGCGGGACCAAAGTATGCCTACCCAGAATTCGCGGCGCTAAAGACACCACGTTTTTCAGTAGGGTATAACAGAAGTTTGAGCCTTCTTAAAACAGAGTCATTTGCTATCATTTCCGTGTCGTAGACAACTAAGAAATGATAGGTATAACACAGAGTTAAACGTCTTTGTTTACAGGTCCTTAGTGATCCCGTTCTTATTGGAACGGTGTTGCTAGGAAGAACTGACGTCCATACTACCTGCCTGCGTGCGTGCTTGCGGGCTGTGTCGCCACGCGGACTGCAAACCTACCGGGAATTCGCAGCACAGTGATGACGCCACGTGTTTAGGGTGTAACAGATGATTGAGCCTTCTCAAAACAGAGTCATTTCCTATCACTTCCTTTTCGTAGACAACTAGGAAATGAGAGGCATAACATAGAGTTAAACGTCTTTGTTTACAAGTCCTTAGCAATCCCGTTCCTCTAAGAACGGTGTTGCTAAGGAAGAACTGTCAGCCATACTGCCTGTGTGCGTGTGGGCCCAGCTGTGTCGCCCCCCGCTGGGTCCGTTAAGCCTACCAGGAATTCACGGCGCAGTGATGACGCGATGTCAGTGTTGAGGGTCTAAACAGATTATTGAGCCTTCTCAAAACAGAGTCATTTGCTATCACTTCCGTCTCGTGGACAACTGAGAAATGAGAGGCAGAACATAGAGTTAAACGTCTTTGTTTACAAGTCCTTAGCAATCCCGTTCCACTAAGAACGGTGTTGCTAAGGAAGAACTGTCAGCCATACTACATGCGTGCGTGCTTGCGGGCTGTGTCGCCGCTTTGGGTCCGCTAAGCCTACCGGGAATTCACGGCGCACACCATGTGTTTAGGGTGTAATCAGATGATTGAGCTTTCTCAAACAGAGCCATTTGCTATCACTTCTGTGTCATGGACAACTAAGAAATGAGAGGCATAACATAGAGTTAAACGTCTTTGTTTACAAGTCCTTAGCAATCCCGTTCTTACTGGAATGGTGTTGCTAAGGAAAAACTGTTGGAGACAGCCATACTGACTGCTTGAGTGCGGGCTTGGTGGTTTTTCAGTCTTAGCGTGTTACATGCTACATGTTTAAAACAAGTAAATCTGAAACTGAAAGTGTGGTGATGTGTTCTTCGGACTGAAGTCTACAATATTCATGCATGCTGAATAAAGATTTGTGTGTGCGTGCATGTGTCTGTGTACATGCGTGTGTGCCCATGCATTTGTGCGTGCATGTGTGTGTGTGTGTGTGTGTGTGTGTGTGTGTGTGTGTGTGTGTGTGTGTGTAAGAGATAGGATAAAGGGTAATCCTGGCCATATATACCTAACAAGGGTATTTTTTAAAATGACCATACACAACTCGCACACAATAAAAACAACAACAATATTGTTATCAATTACCTACATGCACTTGATAAGAAATTTTCAAAGTTTACCTACATACATTTGATAACAAATTTTGAAAGTTACCTACAGATACTTGATAACACATTTCCAAGTCACTTACAACTGCCAACTAACTTCAAAGTTATCTTCACATGTTCTTATAAATAGTTGTCATAAGTTCTTTAAAGTGACTTAAAACAAGTTCTTACAAGAACCTAAACATAAGAACTTGTAAGTTCTGACCCAAGTCATTCAGATACTCGGACAGATTTCCCAAGTTACAAGGACAATCACGGCAGTTCACCCTTGTCTGAATTGCTCTGTTTAGTTGGGCTCTGTGCCAGCCATGACCCACTTCACTGATAAGTGCTCGCGGGTCATAGCAGGCTCCAGCCTAGCTGCTGGCGGGAAGTGTTGCGTTCTTTGTTCCCTGTTGAAGTCTGTCAGACATGTGATAAGTTTAGCCTGTTTATAACTTATTATTACCGTGGCTACAAAGTTCGAATCGTCGATATGATTATGTAACACTATGCTTGAAATTGTCCTCTTCAAGCTCATATAAGTTTGGGTTGAACACCTCTTCGAATTCTGTGCTTATTACTTGATTGACAACGTGTGTAGTTCGAGGAATTTTCCTTCCGCGCGCTGTAGACAGCAGTGCGGCTTGTGTGTAAAAAACGTGTTTTCTGTGCCGGATGTATCGCTCCAATGTGTGCCCTTATCTGATGCATATATGTAAAGTATAGCTTGTTAAGCCATGGAGAATGAACATTCCTTTCCAAGACATTTGGAAGCCGTGAATTCTTTGTGTAGACTTTGTGGTAGAAGGTCTAAGCGAGCAGTCAAAGACAAAAACAAACCCGTGTTTTTGTGTACTAAATACACCAGTGATATATTTTCGTGTTACAACATTGATGTGCTCAACAACCAGGAAGGGAAGCATTCTAAATCAATTTGTTGCATGTGACAGAGCATTTGGCTTTGGTTTCTCCACATTTTCATCAGGTATTCACAGACTGTCACTCGTCTAAAAAATGAAACTGATCGGCCTATCAAGTTTAGACACAGCATCATAGTGACCCTGTAGACACACTCGTTTTAAGCCATTTTAATGTGACACTAAACCGGAACTGAATCTCTTAACGCAAACAGTAAACCTCTGCTTTGTGTATTGTTTTTAATTGTGTTAAAATTGTGAGATTGTTAAAACATTGACTGTATCGGTGAAAGTCACATACTTCATGTCGGCGTGCTCTGAATGGATTACCGTTTTCACTTGGCCCACCAAACCGGCTTTAGCAGGACTCAGGTATGTGGTTGTTGAAGATTTTAGCACGTGATATGCCAGTTAAGACATCTGTTGACAGCACTGACTTTGTCTGAACTTTCCAAAAACTTCGGTTTTTGAACTGTGATGCGATGAAAAGTATGATAAATTAATGGAAGGCTGCATCTCATCCGTCTCCTAGTGATACTTTAAGCCAGTGCATGATAAACATCCACGCAGATTACCCCAGCATGTTTGGTGTCCAAAGATAGTACAATTTCTCCTCTACAAGACGATGTATGTTCAAATAATCACTCACAACTGCAGGTTAATTAAATTCCGGTTTACTGACAACATCTGTAATTTACAGCTTATTCGCCGATGTATGCAGCAGAGGCTAAGAGCTAATCGGGGTCAAGCAAAGTAGTACTGTAAACAAAGACGGCTGCTGCGCTATTCGTATCCCCAGCGGAAGCGAGAACGCATAGCTGGTTCCTTATCAGTGATGGTATTTAGCGCGCTGATAGTAAGGGGAAGGAGGCTGCCTCGCTATCTCAGTGCACTCTTGAAGCCGATCTCTAAGTGGGCTGGCGCGCGCCGGCGGGCATAGAGCTGAAAACTAAAAGAGCATAGGCTAAACTGCCGTGCAATATAAAAACTTTTTTTTTCTCTCAATAGTACTCTGGTGGTGGAGCAGATGGCGTCAAATAGGCAGGCGCGAAAGGCATGACATCTCTTTGCGAAGAGTATGATAAAAATAATGGATTACCAAAACCTATCGTTAATTGCTTATAAGTCCTTGAACCTTTTTCATAGTTTCTTCTACACCTATCTTTTTCCCTTCCTCTAAAAAAGATTTCTTTAGTTCTTCAACATTCACGGGTTGACTTCGCATTTTATTTTGAATTTCAGATTTCTGTTGTTTGTAATTGGCCAAATCATCCTGCACTCTCTTAAATTCATGATCATCAATTTTATTATCTTCCAAAGATTTACTGATAATAAGTTTCATACTGCTCAGCTTAGCTCCAGCTAGTGTACTCAAGGCTTCATGCTTTTGCAACTTTGTATGAAATCTTTTGTTAATGGCTTCCAAACCAAAGCATGCCAGACCTGTGGCAGCGCCAACTCCTTCAATAGCAATTCCTATGACACTTCCAACTCCAGTGGCAAACAGAGCTAAACCAGTGACAGATAATCCAGCTGAAACCACACCCACAGCCATTGAAGTGTTGTGTACAGAATTGAAAACCGTTTTATATCATCGTTTGCACCGGGAGTATTTTGCTTGTTCTTCTTCCAAATACTTCAACGCTTCGGTAATATTCATTAAACGGAATGAGTCTGCCTGTAATGTTTCATCACGCACAATAGGTTCAGGTGGTTCAGGTGGTATTTGCGGATACAGTGGTGGCATTTTTTATGGCAAATATTTTTTTATTTTATTTAATCTTCTAATTTATTTTGCAACTCTTCAAATGTATACAATTTGCTAGCGTAATAAAATGAAACAAGATCTATGTGTTCCAGGTTTATGAAACTTAGACGAACTAGAGTTGTTTTATCAATCACTACCTTAACAGCAGGGACACTACTCGAAACTTCAAAATCTGTATTGATTTTTCTAATAGCAATAACAACCTTTGTTAACTCTGCTACTGAGCTATCCCATGTAAGTTTGATTCTCTGTGCGATATCTGCTTCTTTCACAGCATCCAAAGATCTCATGAGAATTTCAAAAACTATTGTCGCTTCTCTATCTATGGTAAAATTTGCTGGTACAAACAAAATAGAAGTATCTGTTCTACCCTTTCTATTTGTAAGAAAATACCTTCGTTTTCCATACTCTTGAAGTTTCAGTTTTTCTCTGCTATTGGTTTCTGCGAAATAGCTTGGCACAAGACTTACAAGCATTGGCTCAGAGTTAACAACTTTTCTAAATACTAAGGCACCTTCATCAGTAAAATAAACATGAGGACTGATAAAAACAAACTTTACATCCCATACAATGGGAATAGGTGCAAGTAGAACAGGGGTAGGAATAATTACCCACTTATTACCCACATGTTTTAAGCTGTAGAGCACATTACGTACAGGAGTAGGAACAGTAAAATCACGAAGTTGACTAAGTTTAGGAAACTGTCTCTCAGTGCCATCTTTTACATCATCAATTACCTTTCGTTTGTACAATCCAACAGAAACAAGTTCAAGGCCATACACCTCTCGTACCTCACCTTCTTTATCAAAATCTTGCACGTCAGCCAAATCTTTCAACTCTATTGACGGACATGCAACTGGTACAATTCTCGGCTTTGGACCAAGACCGCTCATTTTTATAAAACAAAAATAAAATTTATTTCACTTTCAACACAACAATAAAATTATGCATCTGAACTGGTTTACCATCCTGATTAGTTACAGATAAACACAGTGATTCAAAGAAACTGGAACCTAATTTTTTAAACTGCAAATTAGGAAATCTAGCAACCACACTTTCACAATATGGGGCAGTTCCAGTCGGCAAGCATCTTAACAAAGTTGAAGGCTTTCCATTGTGTACATTTTCAGTCATGTTCAGTTCTTTTAAATAAACATTTAGCAATGTGTGTACTGACAAATGAACAGGGTATCTTCCAGTTATTTTATCTTCAACTGTCGTAGGTAACCAACCCTCAATATTATCACTTCCAAAACCAAATGCCCATTTCTCATCCCTAGAAGTTATATGTCTGCCTATTAAACCGAGTAAATATGCAAGTTCACGTGAAATTATAGGCTGACTACCTACAGGAAATTCTAATGTAAGACGTAAGTTACCCGGATTTAAAGTTGCTTTAATTTTTAATTTACTTTGAAACCATTCAGATAAAGTACAAAAGTCATAATACCCAGATGGTATAAAGTGGGTTTTAGTGCACAAGCCACTATTACCAGCATTGCTAGAACTTACATGAAAACTTGTATCATGTTACATTAAACCACTTTACAGTGTAAAACATTTCGTGGATAGCTACAGCCTTGCTACCATCACGATTATCAATCCCATTAGTTAACCACACTGGTTTGTTTGTGTCAAGATTTGATAAGGTTATAAACATTTTTATTATCACATAAAAAAAGCACAATGGAATTTAAATCACCAACAATTACCACTGTAAATGCATTTCAATTTAACGTGGATGCAAAATACAATGTTGCACCAACTTATGACCAGAAAATAATTCAACTAAATCAGCTTGATATAGCTTTGTCTGAAGGTGATTTATTTCAAGTGAAAGTACCAAATCCGTATGATCATTACCTAAACCCTCCGATAACAGATGATGCAACTGCAAAAAAGTGGTCCTCAAGCCCACTACAGATGTTTCAAAACCAACTTAACTTTGCTATACTATGCTCGACTACTGGCTGTGGTGTTTCTTTTACATACCATTTGAATCACCCAAACAAACTGATTAAGTCTGTCTATCGTTTCCACACATATTACCAGCTTAGAAGAATACTGTCAGAAATGCATACCCCACTGCCCACTGAATCTTGTGTTTAGAGCCTGCTCTATTTTTGCAACACGAATCGGCCCCGATTTTAAGCTTCAACCAATCAGAGTGCGTCTCGCGAAACACGTCGTTTCAGTGTGAAAATGGCGGAAGATACCACCTTCGTTGCCGGTGTTTCTCCCGTCTCTTCCCGAATATGATGCAAAACTGTTGCTAATGCAAGCACATCATCATCACTGTCAAAACTAGCATCCATTTTGCAAAACAGGAAGCTGCTTACGACCTTGATCTTCGGTTCAAGCCGGTTGGCTAAGTCAGGAACGTGTGGCAGTGCACACGTTTTTGTAGTCCGGCCGATCACACTCCGATTGAAACAGTTCTGGAAACTGCTCGAGAATCGCTCTCAAGATCGGCATGTGTGGCGGGGCCTTTAGCCACCCACTTAAGAAAGTATTTTGCCAAGTTTCAAGCTTGAGTGTACAGAAAATAATAGCGGAGATTCTCTTGTTTACACACATACATACGCACATACGGTGCCTCGCGCCAATGTACGTTCAACAGCAAGGTTAGACATGACGTAATTTGTATCTTGTTACTTCAATTGTAAGAGGTTTAGCCTGCCCACCTTTGACATCATGGACTTGCTATAAATAGCATTCTATAAATAGAAGGGACTTAAAAAAATAGTTCATGACAACCCATCCATTTACTACTTGTAGTAGCAGTAGTAGTAGTAGTAGTAGTAGTATGACAATGACAATGACAATGAATCTTTATATTCCAAGGATAAAAAGATTTAGGTCTGAAGACCTTCCTTCCATCTTGTCCTTGCTAAACTACTTATACAAACACTCACGCGGCTGCACGCACTGACACACCATAAGCACCCAACAAGGCGAGTCACACTGTTTGCCCCCCTTGATCAGCTGCCATTCGAAAGCGACAGCAGGGATGCAACCAGTGTGTAGGCGATTATATACAGGAAAATCATAAACACACTTGATACATGTAATGAGATATACATGTGCTACCATCTAACAAATGTACCATAAGGTTACAAAAAAGAAATAAAAATCAGACAAATTCAAAATACCACGTCATTCTAAGACAAAGGCAGTTTAAGCCTGCATTTGCAGGAAATGCTGATGAAGCCGTGTCTTGAAGACATTTATGGTCATGATAGATTATTTTGGGAAGTAAATTCCATTCTTTGGCTGCTGAATATGACAAGGGCCGATTTAAAAATGTCAAGGCGGGGCCTAGGCACTACCAGGTCGTTCCTCAGTGTCGGGTACGGAGTGTGGGAAGCCTCAAAGAGAGCAGCGAGATATCCAGGTGATTTGTAAGAGTGATCTTATGCAAAAATACACATTTATTGAATAAAAAGTGCTTACAAAGGGGCAACATATTTAATTGTGTTAGTTTATCGTCGGTAGTCAAAGGGGTGTGGGAATCTTTTAGGATAAGCTTTGCCACAAGTATATGAAGTGAATTTATTCTTTTTAAAGAAATATCGCTGCATCCATCCCATACTGTCGATGCGTAATCTAGATGAGATTTTATGTGTGCATTATAAAATAACTGCCTGGTTGACACGTCGCTGAATTGAACCACTCTAGATAACAAATATAGATTTTTGACAAAACCTTACAAATAGAATTAGTATGCGAGTGCCAACTGAGCTGGTCGTCTACAGTGACACCAAGTAAACGATGTTCTCTAACTTGCGCTATTGGTTGCTGTCCAATGGAAAATTTGAGTGGCGGCAGGCTCAGCTGATGCTTTTGCCTTGTGGTCACAAGCATACAAGAATTAGTCTGGCACCAATCAAAGACTTCATTTATTGTTTGCTGGAGGGAACTAGTGATTGTGGGCACGTCCGGCGCAGTGTTACGTGGTTGAGTCATAGTTGTAATATGATATCACACCAGACGCACGCACATAAGGTTCTTTTTTTTTAAAGAAACTTCATTCAGCTGCAACCCGTCACACGTGGCGTAAGGATGTAGACAATACTGGAGTAACAGTTCCAACAATATTTTAATTCAGCGATGCGATCTCCACACAATGCATTTCCAAATGCACCAACACTGATACAATGTCTCTTCTTAAAAAATGTCATCACCAAGGACACGCTTTCTCATACAACGTACACCACCATTACGCTGCGTCTCTCACAATGTACACCCTATACGGGCCACGTACCTATGACAAATTGTGTGTCCTTACAACTGACAATGTATGACAATGTACACACATGCTTCCTAGCACCATCTTTTATAGTAAAACGACTTTCCAAAAAAATCTAAGAAATTCACTCAATACAACCAATCAAAACGAAACACGTAACTGAAACTCATAAATATTAATAAAAGAAGAACTTTCTAGAATAAACTAAAATAGTCTACAAAAATTCGACTGCTCATTTCAGCCCCAAATCCCAATGCGTTATGACGTCTCACAAAAGTATGGTAGGCAGTTCACGACCTAGCCGGAAGTTTTCTAGAAGTTTCACAATCTTTCAAAAACCGCACTAACTGGCTGCCAACTTCACGTGCACAGAAAACAACTATGACTATCTGAGCGTCTATACTACAGTGTAGCGAAATGTTGCCTACACCTCTGACGACACACGTACGCGGTCACTAGACAGCGCGACCCTGCTCGAACGCCACGGTCTACTCTCAGTGAATCTACGCAAAACAAAAACCAACCGCTCTTCTCCGTGCAACTTTACTAGAAGCTTCCGGACTAAACTTAGCGTATCATAACAAAGCCAAAAGCGCTATCTGCACGAACAATAGAGAATCTTACTGAAAAGGTAAGTGAATCGTAACCATGAAAGCTCAAATAAATATCGGATCGTTTCCTACGATTAACACATGCATGCTCTCACAGGACAACACAACCACAATCGTAACATTACCCCCCTCTTTAGAATAAAATTTTACAAAAATTTCTTCTCAAATCTAAAAAATACGGTTCTGGTTGTATTAACCTACACAACATAATAAAAATTTCACATCAAAATGAAATCAAATCAACTACTTTAAAATAATCGTGTCAGAGTTCTTTTAAACTGTCATGAGCGAAGACATGTCCCTTTAAATTGTCATGAACACCGAAATGTTTCTTTAACTTGTTCTGGACACAGAAATGTTCACTTAAACTGCTCTGCTCAGGTAATCCGCTCCAAAGTTCTGTGAACCCTTGATAGACTGTAGTTTAACGTCAAAATTTTGCAAGAACATCGCCCATCTCATAATACGAGAATGTGTAAACTTTGCAGAGTATAGATAGTTCAAGGGCTGATGGTCTGTTTGGAGAACAAATGGCACACCCAAAAGGTACAGTTCGAACCGCCTTACTCCCCAGATGATGGCTAGGCATTCCTTCTCGATGATCGAGTAGTTTCTCTCAGCTCTGGACAACATTTTGCTGGCGTAACTCACTGGGTGGAGTTTTCCATTATCTTCTTGCATTAAGGCTGCACCTACTCCTTCTTTGGAGGCGTCTGTTCTCAGGAAGAAAGTTTTCAACGGGTCAGAGAGGTGTAGAACAGGCTTCTCGGTTAGGATGTCTCGAACTGCCTGGAATGCTCGCTCTTGGGCCTTTTCCCACTTCACTACGTTAGGTTGTCCTTTCCTCAGCAAGTCAATCAGAGGGCCTGTGACTGCCGCAAAGTTTGGTATGAACTCCCGGTAATAGTTCGCCAAGACCATAAATGAGCGGACTTGCGTCTTGGTCGTAGGTCGCGGGGCATCCCTGATCTTCTTCACGTTGTCGTCGTGTAGCCCCTTTAAACATTCGCTCAATTTGTGTCCAATGAAGTCTATGTTGTCGGCCCCAAGAATACACTTGCTTGGACGGATGGGGAAATTTGCATCTGACAGTCTTTGGAACAGTTCTCGGTGGGTTTTGAGGTGATCCCCCCAAGTTTTGGTATGGATTAAAATGTCATCCCAGTCTCTCTCTCTCTCTGGCTTGACTTCGCGAACGAAGATTCTATAGGGCTTGCCCACGTCGTCTGCAGGCATTTTCGTGGCTGCGGAGGCCAATCCGGGACAGGCAGGTTCGACCGCAGTGGTTGCAGGGGAAGGTCTGGTCAGGGTTCTGAATTACGGCAAAACTGTTTTTTCTCTTGAGCCGCTTGTCCTTAAGGTTAGCTCTGCGAGAGTCCTCAAAGGAGACGGCTGCCTTGTAGATGGAGGAGCGCCAGGTGCCACGGTCCGCAGCAAGCGAAGACCACTGGCGGTGGTCGATTTGGCAGGCACTAAGTGACTTCTTGAGACCGTCTTTGTATCTCTTCTTTGGTGCCCCTCTGTCTCGGTGTCAAGCTCGCCGAACAGAGTGATCTTGGGTAGGCGATGATCCTCCATCGTGGAGACGTGCCCCGCCCAGCGAAGCTGTGTCCGGAGCAGCAAAGCCTCAATGCTCACAGTTCCGCCTGTTCAAGGACCTCGACGTTGGTGACATAGTCACTCCAGTGAATGCTGAGGATGGTACGCAGGCAGCGCTGGTGAAAGCGTTCGAGGAGTCGTAGTTGGTTGCGGTAGAGGGCCCAGGACTCGGAAACGTACAGCAGGGTGGTGAGGACGACAGCTCTGTACACGCTGATTGTTACGATTGTGGTTGTGTTATCCTGTGAGAGCGTGCGTGTGTTATTCGTAGGTAACGATCCGATGTTTATTTGAGCTATCACGGTTACGATTCACGTGCCTTTTTAGTAAGATTTTCTTTTGTTCGTGAGTAGAGCCGATTTCGTTTTGTTGTGTTTAGTCCAGTGCGTTCTGGAGAGGTCGCACTGTCTTGTGGCATCGTAAGTGTCATGTCGGGGTAGTTGGCATCGCAACATTTTCGCTACTTTTTGTTTTCCCGTGCGCGTGAATTGAGCAACTTTTATTTTGTTTTGGGAATGTTCTCGTAACTTTCTAGAGCTACCAGGTGATAGGGATACCATACTTTTATGTGACTTAATTATACGCTAGAATTTAGAGCTGAAGTAAGCAGCCGAGTTTTTGTAGCCTGTTATATTTTTTTTTGGAAAGTTTATTTTAATGAGCTTCGGCTGCGTGTTTCGTTCTGATTGGTTGCGTTGTATGATTTCCGTAGAAGATTCTGGAATTTGGTAGTATATATAAGGAGGGCGCTGGGAAAGCGCGTTCATACATTGTCTTGCTTTGTCAGTTGTAGAGACACGTAGTTTATTGCGAGAGGCGCTGTGTATGAGAAACTTTGTGTCGCAGTGTGGACATTGCAATAAGAGACTTTATATCAGTAGTCTGTGCATTTGAAAGTGCATTACTGTGTGGATATCGCATCGCTGAATTAAATATTGTTGGAACTGTTACTCCAGTATTGTCTACATCCTTAAGCCACGTGTGACGGATTGCAGCTGAACGAGGTTTATTTTAAAGAACTCTACGTGTGTGTGTGTGGTGTGTTTATCATACTTCGACTACAACTCCACCACGTAACATTTTGGCGACCCCGACGAGATCTCTTCAGTTGGTTCAGTGGAAAGGGTAGCAGGAGAAAACAGCCAGCAGTGAAAAGCAGAGATGGCGACATCGGAGATGGAGACATTCATGAAAATTGGAAAGGAATGTGGACTCGAAGGAGCTCAGCTCCTCAAGTTTGTAAAAGAGAGAGAGAAGGAGAGACTGGAGAGAGAGGAGAAAGAAGAAAAGAGACGAGAGAGAGAAGAAAAGGAGAGACTGCAGAGAGAGGAGAAAGAAGAAAAGAGACGAGAGAAAGAAGAAAAAGAGAGATTGGAGAGAGAAGAAAGATCTAGAGAACGTGAAATCAGGAAACTTGAAATCCAAGCAGAAGAAGCAGAAAAACAACGAGAAGAGGCGGAGAGGCAGCGACAACATGAAATTCATCTGAAGCAGATGGAGATAGAGGCACAGAGCCAGAGAACTAATGAAGCAACAGCATTAGCGAGCAGAGAACAAACAGCCCGTGCGCCAAAACTTCCACCTTTCATTGAAAATTCAGATAAGATGGACGCTTATCTGGAGCGATTCGAGCGCTTCGCAAATAGCAACAATTGGAAACAAGAGACTTGGGCTATTAAACTGAGCGCACTTCTAACTGGCAAAGCGCTTGAATTTTACACCCGTTTGCCAAGAGAAGAAGCTGAAGATTATACACAGTTGAAAGTCGCCCTGCTGAGACAGTATGACTTTACTGAAGAAGGTTACAGGCGACGATTTCGGAACTGCAAGCCTGAAGAAGGAGAAACACCCGGCCTATTCATTGAAAGAATTAGAAGCTACCTGGAGAAATGGATAGAGCTGGCTGGTTTAAACAGAGAGTACCAAGACCTGTGCGACTTCATCATCAAAGAACAAGTTTTCAGCGCATGTTCTAAGGACCTGGCCGCCCACCTCAGAGAGCAGAAAGACCAGTCACTAAAGGCCCTGGCCGACTTCGCTCAAAGATACCTTGACGCTCACCACATGAAGTTTGGGTCCAGTAAGCCACAGCGTGTGTCTGCACCAGCAGAGGAAATCCATAATGTCAGAGACACCCCGAGATACAAGCCGGTGGAGAACCTGACATGTTCTCTCTGTGGAAAGAAAGGTCACAAAGCGATATGGTGTCCCTCTAAAGATGTTCCCCGAGGCGACAACATCAGAAGATCCAAACAAGATCGTGGGATAGCAGGCAGAAGCAGTACCACGTCTCAACACAGAGCTGCCGCTGTATTAGCCAATGATGTGACGTCATCCAATGACTTTGAGTCTAGAGAAACGCGAGTGACACCAGAGCTGATTGAATCTTTCAAAAAGAATGGACACATCCCAGTAGGAGATGGGGCTACATTTTTACCAGTCTCAAACATCGCGCTGCCTGAGAATGAAGTGCCGAACATGCCGGTGGTGTCAGGATTCGTCGGCGACACACCAGTGAGAGTTTTGAGAGACACTGGTTGTAGCTGCATCATTGTGAGAGAGGACCTAGTAGCTGAAGACCAAAAGCTACAGGAGTGGACCACCCTCATTTTGGCTGACGGAACTGTAAGGATTATCCCCCTTGCCAAAGTCAGTGTCGACACCCCATACTTGACAGGAGATGTGAAGGCGTTGTGCGTGAAGACGCCAGTCTACGACCTCATCATCGGAAACATTGATGGTGCCAGAAACGCAGACGATCCAGATCCAGAGTGGAGACCTGAAATATGTTCTGTTACCACGAGACGTCAAGCAAAGGAGAGTCATCAGACCATCCCTCTTAAAGTGGCGGACAACACGAAAGCAGCTGTCGTGAATAGGGACAGGCTGGTGGAGCTACAGAGAGGTCAAGACAAACCAAAATTGGCGGAATTGGTGCGTCTTGCTGATGACGAAAGACTAGACGACGAGAACCTGTTTGACATTAATGAACTCCGACACAGAGAGGATGTAGAAGATATCCAGTTCGGTCAGAATCTGACCCAGACTCAACGTGAAGAACTGCGCGTCCTGACTCAAGAGTTCGAGCATCGGTTTACACCTGACCCAGGGACAACAGACACCATCCAGCACGAGGTAAACCTGACGCCAAACGAGCCAGTTCGCAGCAAACCTTATCGTATTCCTTATAACACGAGAGAAGAATTGAAAAAGGCTATCAAGGAAATGAGTCTGAATGTCATCAGAGAGTCCAAGTCACCATATGCGTCCCCAGTTGTCATCGTGAAGAAACCAGATGGATCCAACCGAGTGTGTGTGGACTATCGCAGACTCAATAAACTAACAATCTTTGATCCAGAGCCTATGCCCACAGCGGAAGAAACTGTTCCAGAAGGTCAGTGGAGACCGATTTTTCTCCAAAATTGACCTAAGCAAAGGGTATTGGCAAATCAAGGTTGCAGAAAAAGATATCCCCAAGACAGCGTTCGTCACACCCGACGGTCATTGCGAGTTCCTGAAGATGCCTTTTGGTATGGTGAACAGTGGTGCCACATTGAAGAGAGGATTGAAAAAGATCCTAGAAGATATGCAAAATGTGGTCTTTTACTGGGACGACATTTTGATCCATGCCAAAACTTGGGGGGACCACCTCAAAGCCCTCCGAGAACTGTTCCAAAGACTGTCAGATGCGAATTTCACCATCCGTCCAAGCAAGTGTATTCTTGGAAGCTGACAACATAGACTTCATTGGACATAAATTGAGCGAAGGTTTAAAGGGGCTACACGACGCCAACGTGCAGAAGATCAAGGATGTCCCGCGACCTACGACCAAGACGCAAGTCCGCTCATTTATGGGCTTGGCGATCTACTACCGGGAGTTCATATCAAACTTTGCGGCAGTCACAGCACCCCTGACTGATTTGCTGAGGAAAGGACAACCTAACATAGTGAAGTGGGAAGATGCCCAAGAGCGAGCATTCCAGGCGGTTCGAGACATCCTAACCGAGAAGCCTGTTCTACACCTTCCTGACCCGTTGAAAACGTTCTTCCTGAGAACAGACGCCTCCAACGAAGGAGTAGGTGCAGTCTTGATGCAAGAAGACAACGGAAAACTCCACCCAGTGAGCTACGCCAGCAAAAAGTTGACCAGAGCTGAGAGAAACTACTCGACTATCGAGAAGGAGTGCCTAGCCATCATATGGGGAGTAAGGCGATTCGAACTGTACCTTCTGGGAGTGCCATTTGTTCTCCAAACAGACCATCAGCCCTTGAACTATCTAAACTCTGCTAAGTTTACAAATTCTCGTATTATGAGATGGGCGATGTTTTTGCAGAATTTTGACATTAAACTACAGTCTATCAAGGGTTCGCAGAATTTTGGAGCAGATTACCTGAGCAGAGCAGTTTAAATGAACATTTTTGTGTCCAGAACTTTTGTATGAAACATTTCAATGCGCAGGATTGTTTACAGGAACTGTGAGACGTTTATTTTAATTTGATTTTTTATGTGAAGTTATATTTGTTTAGGGTTTTTGTGTAGGTTTACACAGCTACAACTGTATTTTTGAAATTTGAGAAGAAATTTTTGTGAAATTTCATTCTTAAGAGGGGGGTAATGTTACGATTGTGGTTGTGTTATCCTGTGAGAGCGTGCATGTGTTATTTGTAGGTAACGATCCGATGTTTATTTGAGCTATCACGGTTACGATTCACGTGCCTTTTTAGTAAGATTTTCTTTTGTTCGTGAGTAGAGCCGATTTCGTTTTGTTGTGTTTAGTCCGGTGCGTTCTGGAGAGATCACACTGTCTTGTGACATCGTAAGTGTCACGTCGGGTAGTTGGCATCACAACATTTTCGCTACTTTTTGTTTTCCTGTTCGCGTGAATTGAGCAGCTTTTATTTTGTTTTGGGAATGTTCTCGTTACTTTCTAGAGCTACCAGGTGATAGGGATACCATACTTTTATGTGACTTAATTATATACTAGAATTTAGAGCTGAAGTAAGCAGCCGAGTTTTTGTAGCCTGTTATATTTATTTTTTGAAAGTTTATTTTAATGAGCTTCGGCTGCGTGTTTCGTTCTGATTGGTTGCATTATATGATTTCCGTAGAAGATTCTGGAATTTGATAGTATATATAAGGAGGGCGCTGGGAAAGCACGTTCGTACATTGTCTTGCTTTGTCAGTTGTAGAGACACGTAGTTTATTGCGAGAGGCGCTGTGTATGAGAAACTTTGTGTCGCAGTGTGGACATTGCAATAAGAGACTTTGTATCAGTAGTTTGTGCATTTGAAAGTGCATTACTGTGTGGATATCGCATCGCTGAATTAAATATTGTTGGAACTGTTACTCCAGTATTGTCTACATCCTTAAGCCACGTGTGACGGATTGCAGCTGAACGAGGTTTATTTTAAAGAACTCTACGTGTGTGTGTGTGGTGTGTTGATCATACTTCGACTACAACTCCACCACGTAACACTGATCTTGGTGCCTTTTTTCAGCTGTTGATTGTGCCACACCCGCTTGTATAGACGCCCGAAAGCGCTGTTCGCTTTTGCCAACCTGTTGTCCAGCTCCTTGTCCAGATTGGCGTCCGAAGTGATGATGCAGCCAAGGTAGGTAAACCGGTGTACTGTCTTCAGTTCGGACTCACCGATGGTGATGTGGGGAGGGCGATGCTCTTCCTTGGGTGCCGGCTGATGAAGGACCTCTGTCTTTTTCAGACTGACCTCGAGTCCAAAGAGCTGTCCATTGCCGAGAAAATTCTTGCAAGGTTGCTCCTGAATCGGCTGGTACCTGCCATCGCTGAAGACCACCTCCCAGAGGGCCAGTGTGGCTTCAGAGCAAACAGGAGTACCACCGACATGGTCTTTGTGCTGAGACAGCTTCAGGAGAAGTGCCGCGAGCAGAACAAAGGGCTGTACGTAACGTTTGTCGACCTAACAAAAGCGTTCGACACTGTGAGCAGGTAAGGCATGTGGCAGATACTGGAGCGACTTGGCTGTCCCCCAAAGTTCCTCAGCATGATCGTCCAGCTCCACGAGGACGAGCAAGGCCAGGTTAGACTCAACAGTAACCTCTCAGAACCATTCCCAATTATCAACGGCGTGAAACAGGGCTGCGTGCTGGCACCAACCCTCTTCACCATCTTCTTTAGCATGATGTTGAAGCAGGCCACAGTGGACCTCGACGATGACGATGCAGTGTACATCAGGTATCGTCTCGATGGCAGCCTGTTCAACCTCAGACGACTGCAGGCCCACACCAAAACCCTAGACCAACTGATTCGTGAGCTGCTCTTTGCTGATGACGCTGCCCTCGTTGCACACACAGAGAGAGCCTTGCAGCGCATCACGTCCTGCTTTGGTATGGATCAAAATGTCATCCCAGTAAAAGACCACATTCTGCATGTCCTCTAGGATCTTTTTCAATCCTCTCTTCAATGTGGCACCTCTGTTCACCATACCAAAAGGCATCTTCAGGAACTCCCAATGACCACCGGGTGTGACGAATGCTGTCTTGGGGATATCTTTTTCTGCAACCTTGATTTGCCAATACCCTTTGCTTAGTTCAATTTTGGAGAAAAATCGATCTCCACTGACCTTCTGGAACAGTTCTTCCAATGTGGGCATGGCTCTGGATCGAAAACTGTTAGTTTATTGAGTCTACGGTAGTCCACACGCACCCGGTTGGATGCATCTGGTTTCTTCACGATGACAACCATGGTGACTTGGACTCTCTGATGACTTCTAGACTCAGCATTTCCTTGATATCCTTTTCCAGTTCTTACCTCGTGTTATAAGGAAGACGATCAGGCTTGCTGCGAACTGGCTCGTTTGACGTCAGGTTAACCTCGTGCTGGATGATGTCTGTTGTTCCTGGGTCAGTTCACGGTCCAGTTACAGCACACAGGACAATGGTCGCTGATTCCAATTTGTAGTACATCCGTCTCCAACACTCGGATCTTGTTCGTTGTATATATATGTTCAATGAGTGTAGAGGACGTAGATGTAACACGAGTTGGGGACGTTATCAGCTGTTTTAGAGGACGTAGACGTAACACGAGTTGGGGACGTTATCAGCTGTTTTAGAGGACGTAGACGTAACACGAGTTGGGGACGTTATCAGCTGTTTTAGAGGACGTAGACGTAACACGAGTTGGGGACGTTATCAGCTGTTTGATCCCAAAAAGAGAAATAGTGTACTCCCATGTAGGGTTAGCGGAAAACATGTCAATGTTAAAATAGTGTACTCCCATGTCTCTCTCTTGGCTGGACTTCGCGAACGAAGATTTTATAGGAGTTGCCCACGACGTCTGCAGGCTTGTTCGTGGCTGCGGAGGCCAATCCGGGACAGGCAGGTTCGACCGCAGTGGCTGCAGGGGAAGGTATGGCCAGAGTTCTGAGTTGCGGCATCTCTGTTTTTTCTCCTGAGCCGCTTGTCCTTAAGGCTAGCTCTGCGAGAGTCCTCAAAGGAGACAGCTGCCTTGTAAATAGTGGAGCGCCAGGTGTCACGGTCCACAGCAAGCGAAGACCACTGGTGGTGGTCGATTTGGCAGGCACTAAGTGACTTCTTGAGACAGTCTTTGTATCTCTTCTTTGGTGCCCCTCTGTCACGGTGTCCAGTAGCAAGCTCGCCGAACAGGGTGATCTTTGGTAGGCGATGATCCTCCATCCTCCATCCTGGAGACATGCCCCGCCCATGTAGGGTTAGCGGAAAATATGTCAATGTTAAAATAGTGTACTCCCATGTAGGGTTAGCGGAAAACATGTCAATGTTAAAATAGTGTACTCCCATGTAGGGTTAGCGGAAAACATGTCAATGTTAAAATAGTGTACTCCCATGTAGGGTTAGCGGAAAACATGTCAATGTTAAATTAGTATACTCCCATGTAGGGTTAGCGGAAAACATGTCAATGTTAAAATCCCCTAACAAAAGCACGTCTGGTGTACAGTTTTTAACTTTTTTTTAAGAAGATGTAGATGATCGTCTTGTTCTATACCTGCGTATTCCTCTGTGGGCTGGCGATTGGGTGTCTGATAGGCGGGGGCAGGGATCTAACTGTATGTCAAGCGCTGAGTAATTTCCCTTGGTATGTGTACAATTCTGCCAGCGCTAGCCTCACCTATCTGTTTTGTGAGTTTTTAACTTGTTCTAACATGCCGGTGAAATCATCAAGCCATACATTTGGTGTAGAGGGGTTCCTGTAAATAAAACCACCTAATGCAGGGCTTGACTTGTTCTTTATTTTGAGAGCTGTACTTAATTGGATTAACTTTTGATCGGCAAACCTAGATCGGAGAAGATCGGCAAACGTTTGGTTTGTTTCTTGAGTTTGAATGAACCTAGGCGAACTTGAGCAAACCAGGTTTGCTATGCTTCTCTTTCTTAACTGAAGTGCTTGATTCGAAGTACTTACTGTCTGCGAAGGTGTGGCTGCCGCTATGCCGCTTTTCGATTTGAACGATTTTTGTTTTGTACTCCTTGCAGTAGCGATCCCACAAACAGCGTTGCGCCTCCCACAAATCAATAAAAATAGGTCTTGTTCTTCGGAGGAGTGATATATCGCTGTCCGCCTTAGTTGTTTGAATCGGTGACTATCTTCTTATCTCCAACGCAGAAGAGGGTAAAAGTTCTGTCCAATCAGAGAAAAGGTTCGCCTTGGATCGCTCGACACGTCGAGCGAACTTTTTCCGACAGCGAACATTGGTTTGCCGAGGTTCGTGAACTACTTCGAACTAGGTTCGGCGTATCTTTAGATCGTCCAATTAAGCACCAACCTAGTTCGCCCGAGATCGTGAACTCTAGATCGTCAGAGTTCGCGAACTAAGTTCGTTTAATTAAAAACAGCCTTGACCCAAACACTTTCCACTGTGTCTGATTCAAGGTTCGGTCTTCAGTCAGTTTATCCAGTTTATTGTTCCACTGGTACCGAAGTGATCGGGGACTAACATGTTTGCTTTGGTTGACAACACAACAAAGGAAAAAATTGCATTCTGTTATTATTATTTATAAAATATACCACACTAAATCTTCACGTTATAATACCCAACAACGATCCTTATGTAAAGAATCAATGTGATGAAGCTCTATGCTCGTGCATAGTGCTCATACATTAGGGTTAGTACGGTACGGTTTTTGTTAACGGTTTGTTTGTGCCGATAGTCCGTGGGGCCTGCTATCCACGTGGAATCTGTAAGACATGGTTAGCACGGGATTTTTAGTGAGTTCTGTTTAGTGAGTTCTAGGCCTAGACGTGAGAAGGACCAACGTAACCAGGCAACAACATCAGACAGGTTGAAGACAGTGTGAAACTAAAACCTAGCCTGGCCAAGATATTGTGATTTGTGTGTGTGTGATGTTCGGATGTTAGCAGAGAGGTGTATATAGTTTGATAGTCATTTAAGTCTTTCTTTTTTGTATATTGTATAAAAGTCACTTTAGAAAGGGAGCCCGTGTGTTTGTTTTACCGCATGAATGCGCCCGTCTGAGTCAGTGGCGGTGTATGCGTCTGTTGCGTGAGAGTCTGTGCGTACGACTGTGGGCAAGTCTGCGTGCGTTACAGTGGTGACCCTGTTTTAGCGGTATATATTTTAGAGTAGGATTTTGTTGCTATGTGCATGTTGATGTGTTAGATTCCCCTCTCCGATTCTAGGGGGTAAGATCCGTTGTTTCTGTAGTTTCTGGATCTTACGAGGAGCTAGTTCTTGTTTCTTCCTTTTGTATAGGTAGTGTTCTTTTTCCTTGCTCTTCTTTCTATCGTTCTTATGTTTCGTTCCATCTGGACGTCAAGTAGGTCACTGTTGACGCTTTTTTTTGGTGTCGTTTCGAGTCTCATGCGCAGGCGTTGAGTTGGCCTCCTGCCAACTGGCCCGTTTTGCTTTCATCTGTGCTTGAGGGTCAGGCCTTGAGTCTTTACCATAGCTTGAACGTTTCGGGGAACATAGATTACGAGACTTTGAAGGAGTGTCTCTTGCAGAAGTTCCAGTGTAATGCGGAGGGTTTTAGAGAACGCTTGAGAGCTTGTCGGCCAGAGACAGGGGAATCGTTTGTGTCGTTTGGCAAACGATTGTCCCATTTGCTCGTACGTTGGGTCGAACTGTCAAAGATCGACCACACGTACGAAGCATTGTTCGATCTCATGTTGGCTGAACAGTTCTTTGGTAGCGTTTCCAAGGATCTAGCGGTATTCTTGAGGGAGCGTAACCTCAAGACTACGGACGAGTTAGTACAGAACGCGGAGGCTTTTCGGATGGCGCATCCTACGAAAAACCTCGCGCGTAGGACCGAGACACCGCCAGTCGGGTTGGTCGCTGCTAACACGACTGAGGGTTACCGGGGCATCAATACCTTACGTGGAGCCCAGCTGGTTAACGGTAGAGGTACTTTGCGTTTTCGACGCGGTGGTCGAGGTAACAGCAGTAGCGGTCGCGATCCGTACGCACGTGGAGGGACATCTTTGCATGGGTATGGTCGTGGTCGTGTTGCGAGTTCGGACACTCAGTGTTTTTCTTGTCGTGGGTACGGGCATTTCAGACAGAACTGTCCGTACAACAGTGCAGGCGCGCAGTATGCTGGGTATCAGGAGCACGGCCATCTGGCTCCTCAGTATCCTGGCGTCACTGGTCGGGTAGATGGGGCTGGGCAGCTCACTCACACGGCCAGCGTTGAGGTGCCCGTTGGAGAGGAACCGCGGCTGGGCATTTTGTGCTCGTCTGACGGAGGTGGGTTCCTACCGATAGTAGACGGAAGGGTAAATGGAGCCGTAGTTACCGTTTTGCGCGACTCGGGTGCCACGACAGCGGGGGTCAGGCGTAGTTTAGTGAGGGAAGATCAGTTCACGGGCGAGACGCAGCACGTAGTTTCGTTCGGAGGAAGGATAGAATCGCTTCCGGTAGCCAAGGTAGATGTTGACTCCCAATTCTTTTCCGGGGAGTTGACTTGTTGTGTTATCGATGAGCCTGTCGTGGACTTGATCATCGGAAACATGAAGTGTGTGCAGCCAGGCGTAGGTATGTTCGGGTCGTTTGTAGGGCATGTCGTGAGTGGCGCTGGCGTGCGCGATGAGGATAAGTCTATGTTGTTTGGGGCTGTGGCTGTGGTAGAGCCTGAGGGCGACGATGCGTTGTCGTTGCCTACGCTTCCGTCCCCACAGGCGGAATCATTCAAGGACGTGCATTACGATGCCAACTTATCGGAGGCACAGCAGGATGAGTTAGCGGCTACCTTTGCGATGTTTTCAGGGGTGCTCACAGCGGTGCCTGGCATCTGCAAGGGGCCGATTATGCATGAGATCCGTCTGAGAACGGAGGACCCGATCCGGCGGTCACCATACCCTATGCCGTTCGCCTCTACAAGCGTCATTATTGACGAGGTGCGTTCGATGTTGCGGCAGGGGGTGATTGAACCGTCGGCATCGCCCTACACCTCACCCGTTGTTCTGGTCAAGAAGAAAGACGGGGAGTGGAGGTTTTGCATTGATTTCCAGGCTTTGAATGCGGTCACGGTATTTGACGCAGAGCCGATTCCAGATGTGGAGGATATGTTTACTCGGTTAGCGGGTATCCACTACTTCACGAAACTCGATCTGTCCAAAGGTTACTGGCAGATCTTGGTTAGAGAGGAGGACCGGCCGAAAACCGCGTTCCAGACACCCGTCGGGCTGTATCAGTGGGTCAGGATGCCTTTCGGACTCGTTTCGGCGCCAGCTACGTTCGCTCGAATGATGCGGTGGTTGCTGAGCGAGTCCGCCATCAATTTTTTTGATGACATCCTGGTTACGAGCAGGTCATGGGATCAGCACGTATAAGACGTTGCGTCCGTGATGTCTCGACTGCAGGAAGCGGGATTGACAGCGAGGCCGACTAAGATCTACGCTGGTTTCCGTGTGGTGGAGTTTCTCGGCCACCAAGCCGGTCGATGATAAGGTTAGAAAGATCCTTGAGATCCCGGTACCGACTACAAAGCGGCAGGTGCGGTCCCTGTTGGGACTGATCGGGTACTACCGTCGGTATGTGCCGGATTTCGCTACGCTAACCTCGGCGATTAGCGACCTTGTCGCGGGCGACGGTAAGCGTAAACTGGTTTGGACGCAGGAGTGCGCGACCGCTGTACACCGGATCCAGGTGATCCTTTCTTGCAGGCCGGTACTCATTTTGCCGGACCTGCGGCTGCCTTTCCTAGTTCAGACTGACGCTAGCTCTACGGGGATAGGGGGTGTCTTGTTGCAGGACAGAGGAGACACTAGCCACCCCGTTTGCTACGTGAGTCGGAAACTCTTAGAGAGACGCGCTATAGCACGATTGAACGGGAGTGCCTGGCTATTGTGTGGGTTATTTCGAAACTCCAGAGGTATTTGTGGGGTAGTGTGTTTTGCCTGCAGACGGATCATCGACCACTGGCATACCTTATGTCCGGCCGTTTCCAAAACGCGAGGTTGATGCGGTGGTCGCTGACGCTGCAGGAGTTTTAATTCGAAATTGAAGGGCTTACCGGTACACAGAACACGTTTGCTGACCTCCTGTCGCGTTCGCTGTGCGATCAGAGAGTGTGTGTTGAATTTTGAGGTTCAGGGGCATGCGTTGAGGCTGTTCTATTTTTTTTTTTTTTTTGCTTTGTATTCTAGATAGTCAAAGTTAGTCTTGGTTTGTGATGGTGTACGTCGAGTAGTCTTAAAAAGAAACTCGGTCGTTTCTTTTTTTCCCGAGGAAGGGGGAATTGTGAAGAAGCTCTATGCTCGTGCATAGTGCTCATACATTAGGGTTAGTACGGTACGGTTTTTGTTAACGGTTTGTTTGTGCCGATAGTCCGTGGGGCCTGCTATCCACGTGGAATCTGTAAGACATGGCTAGCACGGGATTTTTAGTGAGTTCTGTTTAGTGAGTTCTAGGCGGAAGCTGTGTCTGTCAGAGGTCTAGATCGGTAGTACGGGCTGTCTTGTCGTATGGAACGGTTGTGTTTGAGATACCTAGCCCGTATTCCAAGACTCGGAAGCCTAGATTTCAGGTATGTTTCTATAAATGTAGTATTGATAGTTGTTTAGTTAAAGACAGTATGAGTTGGTAAGAGTAAGGGGGTTGTATAGCGGTGTTCCGGTTTGGTTTAGTTATGTATGTTTAGAATTCGGGGAAGTAACCGGTGGTTTTGTATACAGTTGTTTACCGCGATAGATAACTAAAGGAATGTGAGGTGTGTATGTCTGTCGCTATGAAGATAGTAAGTGGTTGGGTAAGCATAGTCTTTTCCAGTGTATAGAGTAGTGTATAGCAAGAGTGTTAGGCTATAGTCTGTTTCAAGATAGTGACAGAGATATGGGGGTGTTAAGGAAATAGACAGTTTATGAAGCACGTGTGTGTGTGTGAACGAACGTGTGAGTTATTTGTATCAGCCAGGTTACGTGACGTTTCTCATTGATCCAATATGTAGTGTGTTTAGCAAGTGTTACGTTGGGACTTTTGTTGTCTATTCAGAGTTCTTGTAAAGAGTGGAACGACGGACGCCGAGACGTCGAGTCACAGGTGGGACCTAACGTGAGGTCGTCCCTCCAGCTCTTCACTCAGAGTGAGTCTGATCGGGACCAAGATACCCGGATCCAAGCGAGAGCTGCGCTACCGTACGAGAACGAGGACGTCCGTGCCAAAGAGACAGGACGGCAGGAAGAAGCGTACAACGAAGGACTTTCACGCCTAGACGTGAGAAGGACCAACGTAACCAGGCAACAACATCAGACAGGTTAGAGACAGTGTGAAACTAAAACCTAGCCTGGCAAAGATATTGTGATTTGTGTGTGTGTGTGATGTTTCGGATGTTAGCAGAGAGGTGTATATAGTTTGATAGTCATTTAAGTCTTTCTTTTTTGTATATTGTATAAAAGTCACTTTAGAAAGGGAGCCCGTGTGTTTGTTTTACCGCATGAATGCGCCCGTCTGAATCAGTGGCGGTGTATGCGTCTGTTGCGTGAGATTCTGTGCGTACCACTATGGGCAAGTCTGCGTGCGTTACAATCAATATACAATTTATTTCCATATTTTAAAATCAAGGTTAAAATTCAGGACCACCTATATAAAAAGAGTTAAGAAAGTAGTTAACCCCACCCAAGTCCCCCCGGGCAGACCCGGGTGGGGGACATTCCATGATTAAGAAAAGTGGCGAAGCAAGCATGGGCCAGTAACCCGGCACATCAAGATAGACGCTGATTGCTTAATTAATAGTCAGCGCACGACACGCGTGCAATAAACATGTCAATATGGCAACAGCACTAACTATATCGTGGGCAGTGGAGAGATAATAATAATAATAATAAGCGCATTAAATAGGCGCTTTATCCCAATTGAAAATCGGCTCAAAGCGCCGCCGCGAACTGAACCCAACAAGCACGCTCACGTGAATCACGTGCATTCATTCACACACTGTACATAAACACAGAACATTCACGTGGTGCTAAGGGCAAGCTCAAGCGAGCTACTGTAGTTTTTGGAAATTCAAAATGTTCACATCTGCACGGGACATAGACGACCCCGCACTCCACGAGTCCCCTGCTGCCTTGCAGGTTAGGTTTTGGATAACCAAAGGCTAGGGTGCTGACACGGTACCTGATTGGGTGTATGAACTTCCTTGATGAAGTCACCACCCAGGGCGAAAGAGTCCCATGAGGGTCTCATCGGCCACGTGTCCAGGACCAACAGGCGAGCCACAAGTTATGTGGAGTTTCGGTTGTGGTTAACAGCCTGGAGAGGGATGGGCTCTGCCAGGTTCTTTTGCCCAAGACACACCACATGCAATGACAACCTTACCTCAATCCATACCGGATCGGTCGTCGCCAGGAACAAGGACCGCGCCTTCTGTCTTGCGCCAGGGCAGAGGTGTTAAGTGTGTTACTGGAACACCATCAAAACTCCGTGCCAGAAACAACATCAACATTGGCACCTGGAACGTCAGAACATTAAGAACGCCTGGAAAGGTAGAGGAACTGACACACGAAATGAACAGATACCACTGGACCATCCTAGGACTGTGCGAAGTACGATGGAAGAAGCTTGGGGAAACATCAACCCAGCAAAACCACAAACTGTATTACAGTGGCAGAGAAGACGAACACAAACAGGTTTCGGATTTCTCGTCCACAAAGACATCGTAAACTCTTTCATGAGTTGTCGGCCAGTCTCCAGTAGGCTTATCACCATACGATTGAGGGCAACCCCATTCAATATCACCATTGTACAGGTTTACGCCCCAACAACAGACTATGGCGATGAGGAAATAGAAGACTTCTATGACCAACTGCAAGAAGTCTTGGACCAGACCCCCAAGAAAGACATTCTTGTGGTGCAGGGAGACTGGAATGCCAAAATAGGAGAGGATGCTGCTAGGAAGTGGAAAGGCACATGCGGACGCTACTGCAATGCAGAGACCAACGACAGAGGCTTAAGGCTCCTGGAATTTGGCAGCTCAAATGATCTAAAGCTGATGAACACGTTTGGCCCACACAAAGCATCCAGAAAGTGGACATGGCACAGCCCGAACGGAGAGCACCATAACCAAATTGACTACATCATGGTGAAGAGACGCTTCCAAACCAGTGTGAACATTGCCAAGACAAGAAGTTTTCCAGGAGCAGACACTGGAAGCGACCATGACTTAGTGATGATGACCTTCCGACTCCGCCTAAAGAAGGTCAACAAGCAGGGTCCCACCAGAATCAAGTTTGACCTCGATAAACTGAAAGACCCAGAGGTATCGGAAGCCTTCCATGCAAAGATAGGAGGAAAATTCGCGCCACTGCTAGTTACAGCTAACATCTTTGTTCTATGTGACAAGCGTCGAGAATTAAAGAAAAAGAAATCAGAGGTAGAAGGAGCTAAACAATGCATGGAAATTAACCAGGATATCAAGAATAAAAAGAAAAGAAAAGAAGACTTGCCACATTCCTTCTGCATATGAAGATAAGTAGCGGCTAATGTCTCTGTTTGTTTGTCTATTTTGACAAAGGGTATTTACCCGAAATATTAATAAATTGTGTTGTACCGTTTTTTCTAAGCGTGTTTCTTTCTCCGTTGGGTACTTCTTTGCATTTCACACGCTTGGCAGTCACCTTTTTGGTCTGGATTTCAGGATATCAAGAATAGCATGAAAAAGGCAAAGAATAAGTGGATTGAAGATCAGTGTAAACACGTAGAGGAAAATCTGAACAAAAATAATAGCAAAAACGCATACCAGCTGGTGAAAGACCTGACCAGTGTAAGACAAGGACGCTCCTCGATCATTCAAGATAGTGAAGGGAACTGTCTTACGGAAGACCAAGACATACTGAAGAGATGGACAGAGTACTGCTAGATTTGTACAACCAAGCTACAGGGGACCCAGGCATACTTGTCAACCCACCCGTGTCCAACAATGGCAACTATCCCATCCTCCGAGAAGAAGTAGAGGCTGCAGTGAAGTCGCTGAAAAAAGGGAAGGCAGCAGGAGCAGACAACATCCCTGCAGAACTAGTCCAAGAAGGGGGAGAAGACATGATAAACGCCTTACTAACAATCTGCAATAAGATACGGCAGTCAGGGGATTGGCCCACACCATGGACCACTTATAATAACTCTCCCCAAAAAAGGCAACTTACATCAATGCCAGAATTATCGCATGATCAGTCTTATATGCCACCCAAGCAAAGTCATGTTAAAGATCCTACTGAACAGGCTGAAGCCACAGGCAGAGGAAATCATAGCTGAGGAACAGGCAGGCTTCAGACAGGGCGCAGCACAACTGAGCAGATCTTCAACCTGAGAGTTCTGTGAGAGGTACCTCCAGCACCAGCAAGACCTCTATCATGTCTTTGTGGATTTTAAGAAAGCGTTTGACAGGGTGTGGTATGCAGCCCTTTGGTCCACCATGAAGCTATACAACATAAATGCCAACCTGATCAAAGTCATAGCAAACCTTTACAACAAAGCCACTAGC
Source organism: Semisulcospira habei (assembly GCA_036245525.1). Taxonomy (NCBI): domain Eukaryota; kingdom Metazoa; phylum Mollusca; class Gastropoda; family Semisulcospiridae; genus Semisulcospira; species Semisulcospira habei. The sequence goes on along the minus strand of BTPG01000008.1, from coordinate 527,668 downwards.
GCAGTCTGTTTCAACGGCAAAATAGGAAACTGGTTTAGGACTTCAGTCGGAGTCAGACAAGGCTGCTTGCTCTCACCTACTCTTTTCAACATCTTCCTGTCGGCGGCGGCGAGGGTTGGCGGTCTGTGATGGGGCGGCGTTCTTGATTGGCTGGGCTTGCGGTATGACCGTGCTGGCCTCTTTGGTAGTTGCGCTCACTATCTCGCTGGGGGAGACTGGTGTCTGTGCTGGCTTCTAGCGTTGCCGGGGTGGTGGTGCCACATCGTATATCCTTAGTGGAGGCTGGCTTATAATGAGTGCCTTCCTAGGTAGCCCCTTTGTAGTGTGTTGTCTAGGAACGTGGCCCCAAACTTGCGACAAACATGGCATAGATTGGCATTGGACTGGTCAATTGCGATGTTTATGGCATGTCTGGGACCACGCCTGGCAGGCAGAATGAACGAAGCCTGCATGAATCGCGCCTCGGGGAACACTCGTTTGCAGTGATGAATAAGGTTCTCCCACATCTGGCTGGTCACCTCGCTGGATTTACAGTCGTTAATACCTACATGTAGGGTGACACAGCTGATGTGGGGGAACACTGGCAGCGTATTTTGTATAGACGAGGTCGCCTCTGAAGTGGGACTTAAGTCTTGCTAACTGATGCCAGGAGAGGGGTTTGGCTGGGCAAGCGGTCGGGGGGAGGGGTGCGATAAAGGCCGGGTGGAGTACTTGCACCCGCGCCCCCGGACGTCGACAACGCCGTTACGTCCCCTCTCACGATAGCTTTAGTACCCTCGGCTGTGTCCACAAGATAGGGGCGTGGCAAAGGCGTGGCTGCGTTGATATCGTGATGCAGTGCAGGCTGGTCGTCCATTGGCAGCTGGGTAAGGAGCACGATGCCTGGACTGTCCGCCGCTGGTCGTCCATTGGCAGCTGGGTAAGGAGCACGATGCCTGGACTGTCCGCCACTGATGGCGTAATGTGGCATGTCGGGGTGACAGGGGTGTGGTCCAGGGACACGTCCAGCAGACAACCATTGGTTTGGCCGGGTGAAGTGACAGGGGACGGCGCGCTGTCGATGGCTGCTGGGATGTTGTGTTCAGGGCTAGCCGTGCCTGCGCGGAGTTGCTGAACATAGCGGCACAACGCCATATACTCCTCGCTCACCCATCCGTGTTTCTTCTTCCCTTGAATGAGGAGGGTGCCACCCGTGCTCCTTCGTTGGCGGTAGTATAAGTTATTGTGATAAGTTTCAAAGCACCATCAAAAATCCTCACGCGGGTTTCTGCTAGAGTGTCGGGGATTGTGTCAGGGGACAGATGTTCTGCTTTAGTGATGGTCAATGGCTGCTTTTCGAAGTCTGTTTCTGACCATGTCATTAAAAACTGTCCTGCATGTACACGTTTCAGCTGTTCTACGTAGCGAACGTACAGTGCATTCCGCCAACACTTCATAAATGCTACAGCACCAACACCAGCTTCAGTGAATCGTGTGTGTAGATGGTCTCTTGTGTCTCTAAGAATTGGTTCACGTCCGGTGGGGGTAGCAGGAGGGTGGGTGGGGGTAGCAGGAGGGTGGCTGGGGGTAGCAGGAGGGTGGGTGGGGGTAGCAGGAGGGTGGGTGGGGGTAGCAGGAGGGTGGGTGGGGGTAGCAGGAGGGTGGCTGGGGGTAGCAGGAGGGTGGGTGGGGGGTAGCAGGAGGGTGGTTGGAGGTAGCAGGAGTGTGGCTGGGGGTAGCAGGAGGGTGGGTGCGGGAAGGCTGCTGTACAATCGCCATTGACCCGCTATGGGCCATTATAAATTGTTGGTCAATAGTACTGAAGTACAGCTTTGGATACAGGGGTTTGGAATCAGGACAGCGTCACTTGGCGTGGGTGGTGGAGGGTAGAGGCTATACTGAGCGGGCGGGGTGGTGGTGGGTAGAGGCTATACTGAGCGGGCGGGGTGGTGGTGGGTAGAGGCTATACTGAGCGGGCGGGGTGGTGGTGGGTAAAGGCTATACTGAGCGGGCGGGGTGGTGGTGGGTAGAGGCTATACTGAGCGGGCGGGGTGGGGGTGGGTAGAGGCTATACTGAGCGGGCGGGGTGGTGGTGGGTAGAGGCTATACTGAGCGGGCGGGGTGGTGGTGGGTAGAGGCTATACTGAGCTCGCGGTGTGGTGGTGGGTAGAGGCTATACTGAGCGGGCGGGGTGGTGGTGGGTAGAGGCTATACTGAGCTCGCGGGGTGGTGGTGGGTAGAGGCTATACTGAGCGCGCGGGGTGGGAGTGGGTAGAGGCTATACTGAGCGCGCGGGGTAGGGGTGGGTAGAGGCTATACAGAGCGGGCGGGGTGGTGGTGGAGGTCAAGATGCGGGGAGGGGATGAGAAGCCGATGAGTAAACCCGGCACTGGCTGAGAGACATTCTTTGGAATGTACACCCTCTCTGCGCTTGCGCGCACGTCCTTCCTGGACAGACGGCTGGTCCCTTGCGCGCACCTCCTTCCTGGCGAGACGGCTGGTCCCTCGCGCGCACGTCCTTCCTGGCGAGACGGCTGGTCCCTCGCGCGCACGTCCTTCCTGGCGAGACGGTTGGTCTCTCGCGCACGTCCTTCATGGCGAGACGGTTGGTCCCTCGCGCGCAGGTCCTTCCTGGCGAGACGGCTGGTCCCTCACGCACGTCCTTCCTGGCGAGACGGCTGGTCCCTCACGCACGTCCTTCCTGGCGAGACGGCTGGTCCCTCACGCACGTCCTTCCTGGCGAGACGGTTGGTCCCTCGCGCGCAGGTCCTTCCTGGCGAGACGGCTGGTCCCTCACGCACGTCCTTCCTGGCGAGACGGCTGGTCCCTCACGCACGTCCTTCCTGGCGAGACGGTTGGTCCCTCACGCACGTCCTTCCTGGCGAGACGGCTGGTCCCTCACGCACGTCCTTCCTGGCGAGACGGTTGGTCCCTCACGCACGTCCTTCCTGGCGAGTCGGCTGGTCCCTCACGCACGTCCTTCCTGGCGAGACGGCTGGTCCCTCGCGCACGTCCTTCCTGGCGAGACGGTTGGTCCCTCGCGCGCAGGTCCTTCCTGGCGAGACGGCTGATCCCTCGCGCGCAGGTCCTTCCTGGCGAGACGGTTGGTCCCTCGCGCACGTCCTTCCTGGCGAGACGGCTGGTCCCTCGCGCGCACGTCCTTCCTGGGGAGACGGCTGGTCCCTCGCGCGCACGTCCTTCCTGGCGAGACGGCTGGTCCCTCGCGCACGTCCTTCCTGGCGAGACGGTTGGTCCCTCGCGCGCAGGTCCTTCCTGGCGAGACGGCTGGTCCCTCGCGCGCAGGTCCTTCCTGGCGAGACGGTTGGTCCCTCGCGCACGTCCTTCCTGGCGAGACGGCTGGTCCGTCGCGCGCACGTCCTTCCTGGGGAGACGGCTGGTCCCTCGCGCGCACGTCCTTCCTGGCGAGACGGCTGGTCGAGGGCGCATGTCCTTCCTGGCGAGACGGTTGGTCCCTCGCGCGCAGGTCCTTCCTGGCGAGACGGCTGGTCCCTCGCGCGCAGGTCCTTCCTGGCGAGACGGTTGGTCCCTCGCGCACGTCCTTTCTGGCGAGACGGCTGGTCCCTCGCGCGCACGTCCTTCCTGGGGAGACGGCTGGTCCCTCGCGCGCACGTCCTTCCTGGCGAGACGGTTGGTCCCTCGCGCGCACGTCCTTCCTGGCGAGACGGCTGGTCCCTCACGCGCACGTCCTTCCTGGCGAGACGGTTGGTCCCTCGCGCTCTGACCCACTTTCACATCTTACGCCGCAAAGCCGCACCACTGCCAGGGCCTGGAGAGGGATTGGAAGACGGTGCAGGTGGACTGGCGCCGGTTATTTCACAACACGCCAGCCACGCCATGGCTGCCATCAAGCTCTTTCACAGTTCAGAAAGATACACCATCTTTGACAAAATATAGATACAAATTACTCACGTTTATTCTGTCCAATTTTCACAAAAAACACATCACCAAAATCCTCGTTTACTCATAAAGTCACACAACAAACATCACTTAACACACTTTCCATGGGAACAGGGTTAATTAATGTCCACGATATAAACAGCACAACTGACCTGACATAATAACCTGAGTCTACAATTCTACACAAGTCTCCGTTTGAACAGCAAGATGGCCGCCAGCAACAACCAGATTGAGTTTTCGGACAGCGACAACGAGATAATCAGCAGCTAGTTTCGCCTACATCAACTGAAAGAAGAAACAGCCAAGATAGAAGAGCAAGCGACGATGGTGGACCTAGACGCTTTCCTTCCCGACCTCCCGGCCATCTCCTGCCTCAGTCTGTCGGCGGCAGCGACAGAAAGAGTTAGTTAGTTAGTTAGTTATTTGGGTTTAACGCCGAGCAGGCAACTTAGGCCATCTCACGGCGGGATGGATAAAAATCTGGCCAGCCAGACTAAAAGAAAGGTCTTAAGACAAGATGGAAATTTATCTTTAAAATATTTCATGTTAAAATGTCGCACAGGTCTTTGAAGGAAAAGTCTACAGGCTCTCAAAAAGGTCAAAATAAAAGAATTATCATAGTCTATGAATGCTCAAATCTTATTAAAATATTGCACTCTCTCAGAAAACTGAAGAGCGTGTCCGAGGGTACATCCCGGAACAAAACCTACAAAGAGTCTGCTGTGAAGTGTTTATATCTTGTGTCAATTAGATCGGCACAAGACAGCAAAATGTGTTTAACAGAATACTGGCTGCTAGTCGCAGGCATAACACCATGGACGCTCCTCCTGTTTTAGTAAATAAGAGTGTAACATATGTGTGCCCGATGTGGAGCGACAGAAAGAGCCAAAGAAATGGAGCTGTTAGTAGATGCCCGCACCCATTGGGGCACACTGCGACACGGGAGGACAACGGAAAGTTGAACTGGCTGGCCTTGCCGAGTCCTCGACTTTCGACTCTCAAAGAAGGCGATGATGGGCGGTTCAAAGAAGATGCAGGAAGATGGCAGAACCCTTCGCAACAACTGACAGAAATCTCACGCGCAGTAGGGGAAGAAGTGACCAAGTTTTCTCTGCAGCAGTACAAGTCCATCTGCGTGAACATAGAGGCCATCTTGACAGCAACTAGGAGCACACTACCAGCAGCGGCCTGGGTTAAAGAAAGCGTTGGACAGGCCAACGAAAAAGAAAAGACAGCAAACCAAGATAACAGCAAGCGACTGGAAAAGCGGCCCGCCAGCTCTCCCGACCATGACCGCAGCTGCAAGTGGTTGGCAGGTAAACGCCACAGAAAACAGTAATGCGGCCTGCAGCAGTCCTTTTCAGGACGATAATTTCTCCAGGTCCATTTCAGGACTATCATCTCTCCAGGTCCTTTTCAGGACGATAATTTCTCCAGGTCCATTTCAGGACTATCATCTCTCCAGGTCATTTTCAGGACGATAATTTCTCCAGGTCCATTTCAGGACTATAATCTCTCCAGGTCCTATTCAGGACGATAATTTCTCCAAGTCCATTTCAGGACGATAATTTCTCCAGGTCCATTTCAGGACTATAATTCTCCAGGTCCTTTTCAGGACTATCATCTCTCCAGGTCCTTTTCAGGACGATAATTTCTCCAGGTCCATTTCAGGACTATAATTCTCCAGGTCCTTTTCAGGACTATCATCTCTCCAGGTCCTTTTCAGGACGATAATTTCTCCAGGTCCATTTCAGGACTATAATTCTCCAGGTCCTTTTCAGGACTATCATCTCTCCAGGTCCTTTTCAGGACTATAATCTCTCCAGGTCCTTTTCAGGACTATCATCTCTCCAGGTCCATTTCAGGACTATAATTTCTCCAGGTCCTTTTCAGGACTATAATCTCGCCAGGTCCATTTCAGGACTATAATTTCTCCAGATCCATTTCAGGACTATAATTCTCCAGGTCTTTTTCAGGACTATCATCTCTCCAGGTCCTTTTCAGGACTATAATTTCTCCAGGTCCTTTTCAGGACTATCATCTCTCCAGGTCCTTTTCAGGACGATAATTTCTCCAGGTCCATTTCAGGACTATAATTCTCCAGGTCCTTTTCAGGACTATCATCTCTCCAGGTCCTTTTCAGGACGATAATTTCTCCAGGTCCATTTCAGGACTATAATTCTCCAGGTCCTTTTCAGGACTATCATCTCTCCAGGTCCTTTTCAGGACTATAATCTCTCCAGGTCCTTTTCAGGACTATCATCTCTCCAGGTCCATTTCAGGACTATAATTTCTCCAGGTCCTTTTCAGGACTATAATCTCTCCAGGTCCATTTCAGGACTATAATTTCTCCAGGTCCATTTCAGGACTATAATTCTCCAGGTCCTTTTCAGGACTATCATCTCTCCAGGTCCTTTTCAGGACTATAATTTCTCCAGGTCCTTTTCAGGACTATCATCTCTCCAGGTCCATTTCAGGACTATAATTTCTCCAGGTCCTTTTCAGGACTATAATCTCTCCAGGTCCATTTCAGGACTATTATTTCTCCAGCTCCATTTCAGGACTATAATTCTCCAGGTTTTTTTCAGGACTATAATTTCTCCAGCTCCATTTCAGGACTATAATTCTCCAGGTCCATTTCAGGACTATAATCTCTCCAGGTCCTTTTCAGGACGATAATTTCTCCAGGTCCATTTCAGGACTATAATTCTCCAGGTCCTTTTCAGGACTATAATTCTCCAGGTCCTTTTCAGGACTATAATTCTCCAGGTCCTTTTCAGGACTATAATCTCTCCAGGTCCTTTTCAGGAGTATCATCTCTCCAGGTCCATTTCAGGACTATAATTTCTCCAGGTCCTTTTCAGGACTATAATCTCTCCAGGTCCTTTTCAGGACTATAATCTCTCCACGTCCATTTGAGGACTATAATCTCTCCAGGTCCTTTTCAGGACTATCATCTCTCCAGGTCCTTTTCAGGACTATCATCTCTCAGGTCCTTTTCAGGACTATCATCTCTCCAGGTCCTTTCAGGACTATAATCTCTCCAGGTCCTTTTCAGGACTACTCACAAACCAGATAGGTGAGGCTAGCGCTGGCAGAATTGTATACAAACCAAGTGGAATCACAGCGCTGGACAGACAAACAGTTAGATCCCCTGCCCCCGCCTATCAGGCACCCAATCGCCAGCCCACAGAGAAATACGCAGGTATAGAACAAGACGATTATTTCCATCCTCGAAAAGAATGGATCAGGTCTCTTATATAACCCATGTCTTTCTCCGGAACTTAGGAAGTAGGCAAGAGAAACATACATACACAAACATGAAGGTGCGCTACTATATGTGGTCGGGTAATTACCCTGATTTCCCACAGTAGATGCACAGAACATTACACAACAATGTAACGATACAAATTTGCATCGAGTTATAGATACTCACAAACCAGATAGGTGAGGGTAGCGCTGGCAGAATTGTATTCAGACCAAGGGGAATCACAGCGCTGAACAGACAAACAGTTAGATCCCCTGTCCCCGCCTATCAGGCACCCAATCGCCAGCCCACAGAGAAATAAGCAGGTATAGAACAAGACGATCATTTCCATCCTCGAAAAGAATGGATCAGGTCTCTTTTATAACCCATGTCTTTCTCCGGAACTTAGGAAGTAGGCAGGAGAAACATACGTACACAAACATGAAGGTGCGCTACTATATGTGGTCGGGTAATTACCCTGATTTCCCACAGTAGATGCACAGAACATTACACAACAATGTAACGATACAAATTTGCCTCGAGTTATAGATACTCACAAACCAGATAGGTGAGGCTAGCGCTGGCAGAATTGTATACAAACCAAGGGGAATCACAGCGCTGGACAGACAAACAGTTAGATCCCCTGCCCCCGCCTATCAGGCACCCAATCGCCAGCCCCACAGAGAAATACGCAGGTATAGAACAAGACGATCATTTCCATCCTCGAAAAGAATGGATCATAATGGGTGCCTAATAGGCGGGGGCAGGGGATCTAACTGTTTGTCTGTCCAGCGCTGTGATTCCCCTTGGTTTGTATACTTTTCAGGACTATAATCTCTCCAGGTCCTTTTCAGGACTATCATCTCTCCAGGTCCTTTTCAGGACTATAATCTCTCCAGGTACTTTTCAGGACTATAATCTCTCCAGGTCCTTTTCAGGACTATCATCTCTCCAGGTCCTTTTCAGGACTATAATCTCTCCAGATCCATTTCAGGACTATAATCTCTCCAGGTCCTTTTCAGGACTATCATCTCTCTAGGTCCATTTCAGGACTATAATCTCTCCAGGTCGATTTGAGAACTGTAATCTCTCCAGGTCCTTTTCAGGACTATAATCTCTCCAGGTCCTTTTCAGGACTATAATCTCTCCAAGTCCTTTTCAGGACTATCATCTCTCCAGGTCCTTTTCAGGACTATAATTTCTCCAGGTCCATTTCAGGACTATAATCTCTCCAGGTCCTTTTCAGGACTATAATCTCTCCAGGTCCTTTTCAGGACTATAATCTCTCCAAGTCCATTTCAGGACTATAATCTCTCCAGGACCTTTTTAGGACTATAATCTCTCCAGGTCCTTTTTAGGACTATCATCTCTCCAGGTCTATTTCAGGACTATAATCTCTCCAGGTCCATTTGAGGACTATAATCTCTCCAGGTCCTTTTCAGGACTATCATCTCTCCAGGTCCTTTTCAGGACTATATTCTCTCCAGGTCCTTTTCAAGACTATAATCTCTCCAGGTCCTTTTCAGGACTATCATCTCTCCAGGTCCTTTTCAGGACTATAATCTCTCCAGGTCTATTTCAGGACTATAATCTCTCCAGGTCCTTTTCAGGACTATAATCTCTCCAGGTCCTTTTTAGGACTATCATCTCTCCAGGTCCATTTCAGGACTATCATCTCTCCAGGTCTATTTCAGGACTATAATCTCTCCAGGTCCATTTCAGGACTATAATCTCTCCAGGTCCTTTTCAGGACTATAATCTCTCCAGGTCCTTTTCAGGACTATAATCTCTCCAGGTCCTTTTCAGGACTATAATCTCTCCAGGTCATTGTCATGACTATAATCTCTCCAGGTCCATTTCAGGACCATAATCTCTCCAGGTCCATTTCAGGACTACAATTTCTCCAGGTCCATTTCAGGACTATAATTTCTCCAGGTCCTCTTCAGGACTATCATCTCTCCAGGTCCATTTGAGGACTATAATCTCTCCAGGTCCTTTTCAGGACTATCATCTCTCCAGGTCCATTTCAGGACTATAATCTCTCCAGGTCCTTTTCAGGACTATAATCTCTGTTACGATTGTGGTTGTGTTACCCTGTGAGAGCGTGCATATGTTGATCGTAGGTAATGATCCGATGTTTATTTGAGCTATCATGGTTATGTTTCAAGTGGTTTTTTTTAGTAAGATTTTCTTTTGTTCGCGAGTAGAGCCGATTTCGTTTTGTTAAGTTTAGTCCGGAACGCTCTAGAAATGTCGCACTGTCTAGTGACATCGTAAGTGTCACGTTGGTTAGTTGGCATCACGACATTTCGCTACTTTTTGTTCTTCTGTGCGCGTGAAGTGAGCAGCTTTTATTTTGTTTTGGGAATGTTCTCGTACCTTTTTGAGCTATCATGGAACATGGTGATAGGGATACCATACTTTTATGTGTCTTCATTATACGCTAGAATTTAGAGCTGAAGTGAGCAGCCGAGTTTTTGTAGCCTGTTATAGTTTTTTTTTTGGAAAGTTTATTTTAATGAGCTTTGGCTGCGTGTTTCGTTCTGATTGGTTGAGTTGTATGATTTCCGTAGACGATTCTGGAATTTCGTAGTATTTATAAGGAGGGCGCTGGGATGCGATGCGATATCCACACAGTAATGCACTTTCAAATGCACAAACTACTGATACAAAGTCTCTTCTGCGATGTCCACACTGTGACACAAAGTTTCTCATACACAGCGTCTCTCGCAATAAACTACGTGTCTCTACAACTGACAAAGCAAGACAATGTACTAACGGGCTTTCCCAGCGCCCTCCTTATAAATACTACGAAATTCCAGAATCGTGTATGGAAATCATACAACTCAACCAATCAGAACGAAACACGCAGCCGAAGCTCATTAAAATAAACTTTCAAAAAAAAAAAAACTATAACAGGATACAAAAACTCGGTTGCTCACTTCAGCTCTAAATTCTAGCGTATAATGAAGACACATAAAAGTATGGTATCCCTATCACCACGTTCCATGATAGCTCAAAAAGGTACGAGAACATTCCCAAAACAAAATAAAAGCAGCTCAATTCACGCGCACAGGAAAACAAAAAGTAGCGAAAATGTTGCGATGCCAACTACCCGACGTGATACTTACGATGTCACTAGGCAGTGCGACCTTTCTAGAACGTTCTGGACTAAACTTAACAAAACGAAATCGGCTCTACTCACGAACAAAAGAAAATCTTACTAAAAAAAACCAAAAAAACACGTGAATCATAACCTTGATAGCTCAAATAAACAACGGATCGTTACCTACGATCAACACACTCACGCTCTCACAGGATGACACAACCACAATCGTAACAATCACGTTATAGTAGAAAGTTACATGAACAGTAACTTCATAAGTTTACCTCCACTCAGCTATATGAACAGTAACTTCATAAGTTTACCTCCACTCAGCTATATGAACAGTAACTTTTTAAGTTTACCCCACTCAATCATTGAAAGATGTACAACTGGCTGTAATGTGCACATTTTCACATGTCTTAAAAGGCATGCAAGATATGTTAACACTAGCCTATTGAAAGCAAACACCTTAATAATAGCATAATAAAAAAATCGTGCACTTACCTTTTGTTAGGCTGTTTCGGTTTTGTAGCATTAACCTTGTCAGAAGGTGCTTTTAACCCTTTACAGCCCATTTTAGATGGAAAAATTCTATGGTCGTCTCTCTCTTGGATTGACTTCGCGAACGAAGATTCTATAGGGCTTGCCCACGTCATCTGCAGACATTTTCGTGGCTGCGGAGGCCAATCCGGGACAGGCAGGTTCGACCGCAGTGGCTGCTGGAGAAGGTCTGGTCAGGGTTCTGAGTTATGGCAACTCTGTTTTTTTTCCTGGACCGTTTGTCCTTAAGGTTAGCTCTGCGAGAGTCCTCAAAGGAGACGGCTGCCTTGTAGATGGTGGAGCGCCAGGTGTCAAGGTCCGCTGCAAGCGAAGACCACTGGCGGTGGTCGATTTGGCAGGCACTAATTGACTTCTTGAGACCGTCTTTGTATCTCTTCTTTGGTGCCCCTCTGTCTCGGTGTCCAGTGGCAAGCTCGCCGAACAGAGTGATCTTGTGTAGGCGATGATCCTCCATCCTGGAGACTTGCCCCGCCCAGCGAAGCTGTGTCCGGAGCAGCAAAGCCTCGATGCTCACAGTTTCCACCTGTTCAAGGACCTCGACGTTGGTGACATAGTCACTCCAGTGAAAGCTGAGGATGGTACGCAGGCAGCGCTGGTGAAAGCGTTCGAGGAGTCGTAGTTGGTTGCGGTAGAGGGCCTAGGACTCAGAACCGTACAGCAGGGTGGTGAGGACGACAGCTCTGTACACGCTGATCTTGTTGCCTGTTTTCAGCTGTTGATTGTGCCACACTCGCTTGTATAGACGCCCGAAAGCGCTGTTCACTTTTGCCAACCTGTTGTCCAGCTCCTTGTCCGGCTTTGCGTCCGACGTGATGATGCAGCCAAGGTAGGTAAACTGGTGTACTGACTTCAGTTCGGACTCGCCGATGGTGATGTGGGGAGGGCGATGCTTTTCCTTGGGTGCCGGCTGATGAAGGACCTCTGTCTTTTTCAGACTGACCTCGAGTCCAAAGAGCTGGGCAGCATCTGCAAAGCAGGACGTGATGCGCTGCAAGGCTCTCTCTGTGTGTACAACAAGGGCAGCGTCATCAGCAAAGAGCAGCTCACGAATCAGTTGGTCTAGGGTTTTGGTGTGGGCCTGCAGTCGTCTGAGGTTGAACAGGCTGCCATCGAGACTATACCTGATGTACACGGCATCGTCATCGTCGATGGAAGCGTGGAATGCGGCCCTGTCACGCAGTCCCCAACCACATGAACCACAATGGCATCATCATATAATCACCCTCATCCTCATCATCATGCAAAATGAAAAATCGCTGGTCCAGGTTTCTGATCCCTCCTTGTCAGAAGGGTGCTTTTAACCCTTTACAGCCCATTTTAGATGGAAAAATTCTATGGTCGTCTACATTGCACCAAACTACATCACAAATCCAAACGTGTTAGCTCTCAGGTGTAGTTGGTGTGTGTGTGTGTGTGTGTGTGTGTGTGTGTGTGTGTGTGTGTGTGTGTGTGTGTGTGTGTGTGTGTGTGTGTTTGTATGTGTGTGTGTGTGTGTGTGTGTGTGTGTGTGTGTGTGTGTGTTTGTTGAGCTGCCAGTGCATCCTAAAAAAAAAACCAACACAACAAATACACGCAGCACTCCCGGGCTAAGTTCAAAACTTATACTGTGTGTATGTGTTTTCCTAACACATCACTGCCAACATCACTAACATCACAAAGAGTGTGATGTGTCAAATTTGTTCGTATGTACAAAATCCTAAGAGCTTGTAAAAACCGCTTACATTTCAGTTCTCAGTAAGCGGTTTAACACTGTGGAACTACTCCGTTATTTGCATTGCTTCCATTTGCTGTAGCTTTTATTTTCTCCTCTATATCATAGATGCAACTAATCTTTTGATTGAGGGGCTATTTTCTTTCAATTGTTGCATTTTTTTGCAGAGATCTTTTGCAACCTTTTTATTCAGCTGTACATCCTTCTCGTTAAAACTCATCATTTTCTCTTCTCAAATGATATCAATTTTATTTTTTTTCTATTTTCTCCACAAGTATACCATATTTTTTCTAAATGCTTGCAAACATCTCATTGTTACTTTCATCTTCACACATCAACAGTGTATCAAGAATATTTTTCATCTCTTGTTTAATATTTAAACTTGTTTTTAACTCCTGTACATTATCATTCAGATTTTCTCATTCTTCTTCAAAACGATTCACTTTTTTCTCACGAGCGCACAACCACTTACAGAGAGGACAATCTCGCATTCTTTCCAAAGTATTCAGTCATGTTTGACTGTGTGTTGCTCGGAGTTCGGTTATTAATCTAGGAATATCTTGACACGCATTGGATAAAATCTTGCTGGCCAATGAAATTAGTTAGCAGGCACACTACCAGTTCAGGTTGAAGCTGGTTTTGGGCAAGCTGTTTTTGGGCAAGTTGTTTTTGGGCAAGTTGTTTTTGGGCAAGTTGTTTTGGGCAAGTTGTTTTTGAAGTGCCCAAAAATAAGAGTCAAGTCCCGACAGTCTAACTCACAGATAGGGGTCTGACTTAAAAAAAGATGATTCCCCCCATGCTCCCAACAGGTTGCAAACTCATTTAGGTTCTATTTCTGCCAAGGCTTTTGAATTTAACTCACCTGTTAAAAGAAATGCACTTTGTGCCCTCTCGTCTGTGAATAAAACATGGGCATCCGATTTGCACCACCGTACTGTTTACTGGAAAAAGTTAGTATCCTATCCAACGTTTTTGCAAGTGTGTTACCGAGTGCCTGTATATCATCCATAAGTTGATTTCTGAGGAACAATTTCTAAAAAATCAGCCACCTAACTCTTTTACTGCACATGTCTTGTTGACTGTACCACTGATTTAAAAGAGGGTGGGTAATAGCGTAGGTATACTGTCTTTAAATCAGTTCTCTCACTGTGAGGTAGACTAATGGGGCTGGTCTGCTAATTTCTAAATGCGTCACATGTTGCTTTACCTTTATTCAATCCCCTGTTTGAAATCTATTTGCATGCCTCGGGGTCACTTTCCAGTATTGGGCTTGCAGTAATTTCTTTTTCATATAGAGGGGTGTTTATGCATATCTCAGGGGTCATCTTTAATGATAGACTACAGTAATTTCTTTCTCATATAGAGGGGTGTTTATGCATATCTCAGGGGTCATCTTTTAATGATAGACTACAGTAATTTCTTTCTCATATAGAGGAGTGTTTATGCATATCTCAGGGGTCATCTTTCTAATGATAGACTACAGTAATTTCTTTCTCACATAGAGGGGTGTTTATGCATATCTCAGGGGTCATTTTCTAATGATAGACTACAGTAATATCTTTCTCACATAGAGGGGTGTTTATGCATATCTCAGGGGTCATCTTTCTAATGATAGACTACAGTAATTTCTTTCTCATATGAAGGGGTGCTTATGCATATCGCTGACAGCTTGATAGGTTTGTGTGAATAGCCTTGTAAAGCCATGCATAGTACCCAGGAACTAAAATAAAATCCAGTACAGGCAGGGTCGAGTTCCTTCACGTCAGGGCCTCACCCCCACCCAAACCCCCTCTGACAGGCTCAGACAGGAAAGCTCCCAGAATATCTTACGGTGTTATTTGTACCGCCATACATGTAATTATATAAAGTCATTCCCCAATCACCAAGAAGCATAGTGTTTCTCAAAATTGATATATAACTGGCAAGGGATTGGATTTGTGTGGACAGCGTGCGTATATAGGTACATAATGCGGTGTGTCAGTTTGCTGACTACGTTTGATTTGAAATGTATTGTGTACAGTAAAAATTGTGGGGACTTTTTAAGTGTGATGGAAGGTGTTTGTCAAAATGGCGGATTAATTAGGATGAACTTAAGATAATTAATAGGGGTGGAGTGGGCCTCTCACTTTCCCTCTCTCTCAAGTACAAATTCAGTTTTCCCACAGCCTGTGGCACCACAAAACAAACCACAGTGAGAGTCGAGTGTCAGAAAGTTCATTTTAAAACTAAATATAATTTTAATACACATGACCACTTCATCTGCTTTCTTTAAAGTTCAGTTCTGCATCATAAATCGGATACAAATAAATATTTATTGTTCCCATTGTTTCACTCTTTTTTGTATCTATATTGTAATCCCATCACTGCCATTCTCAACAGTACGACCTGACTGTTACGATTATGGTTGTGTTGTTGCGTGAGACGGTCATGCATAAATCGTAGGAAGCTATCAGAGGTTTTGTTTGAGCTGTCATGATTGAGAGTCACATACCTTTTCAGTAAATTTCACATTCGTTTACGAATAGTGCGGTTTTGAGTGTCTGTTGCCGCACGGAGTTGGGTCCCGAAAGATCTAGATGTTGCTCCAATATTTTTTTGTTTACTGCGTGCGTGTGTCAGCAGTTAGTACCCTAATTTTAGGGCTGATAAATAACAGCCAGATATTTACAGATTGTTCCAGTAAGAATGTACCTTTGAGTTTTAGTTATGTACCGTGTTTTGATTGGCTGTGTTGTACGATTTTGTTTGATCTTTCTGGAAAACATAACACTATAAAAGAGTCGTGCTAGGAAGCATCCGTGTACATTGTTCAGTCGTAGGATTGTGATGTAACAGAGTCTGTACATTGTTCAGTCGTAGGAATGCGATGTAACAGCATCGATACAGTGTTCAGTTGTATAATTGCAGTGTATCGAAGAGACATAGACATTGAGAGAGCTACGCAAGATGTGCTTCATTTGTCAGTGATAGAGTTATGCCATTGCAGTGAATGGTGATGTACATTGTATGAGAGACGCATTGTGTCAAAGTGTGGACATTTGTCAGTGAAGATATTGTTGGTGATTTTGTGAACGCATTTCGTGAAGATTAAAATATTGTTGGAACTATTACTCCAGTATTGTCTACATCCTTAAGCCATGTGTGACGGATTGCAGCTGAATGAGGTTTATTTTAAAAGAACCCTACGTGTGTGTGCCTGGTGTGTTTATCATACTTTGACTACAAATCCACCACGTAACACTGACCCATGTAGGTAGTCGTTGTCTGTACTACGTAAGTCTAGCCAAAGTGCATACTTGTCCATCAGGTATTGTCGATTTCTTCATCATACAGATGTAGATCTTTGCATGCCATGTTTCTGGTTTTTCTCTAAGTCTTCCACCTGCAAAATATTGTATGATCTCGTCATAGTGTTAGTAAGGTAATCCAGACCAAAAAGGTGACTGCCAAGCGTGTAAAATGCAAAGAAGTACCTAACGATAAGAAACACGCTTAGAAAAGACAGTGACAACACAATTTATTAATATTTCGGGTAAATACCCTTTGTCAAAATAGACAAACAAACAGAGAAATCAGCCGCTACTTATCTTCTTTCGTAGAAGGGATGTGGCAACTGAAGGAGGTGACGTAAAAAAAGGAAAAGGAAGAACAAAAGTGCGGAAAAGGTAAAAATGACGTCAACGAAAAAACTCATAGAGAGAGACTTGGAGAGAAACAGAACACGAGAGACAAGAGTGTGTGTAAGCGCGCGCAGGAGCGAGCAAAAGTGAAAGCGTGTGTGTGAGGTCAGAGAGAGAGAGAGAGAGAGAGAGAGAGAGAGAGAGAGAGAGAGAGAGAGAGAGAGAGAGAGAGAGAGAGAGAGAGAGAGAGAGAGAAATGAAATGAAATGAAACTTTATTTCTCAACGGATGAAGTAATTAGCACGTGTGCCATTTTTCATACTTGCCGTTGCTACTCTACAAACACAGGATAATAATTGTAATACTAATAGTGAGAGAGAGAGAGAGAGAGAGAGAGAGAGAGAGAGAGAGAGAGAGAGAGAGAACTGGGAGTACCCTTGGGCACGAAGTAGGCTGAGTGTCTAATACACAAAGCCTGCTAAACACCAACCCGAAGGCGAACTTTATATCACCTTCAAGTTGAGGACTACCTCGGAAAAAAACGGGAGGACCCCGGGGGAAAAAACCCCAGCATTTAGCACGGTACACAACAAGTAAGAAGTCATTGAAACAAAGCAAATAATCAATTCAGTAAGAGAATATCGGTATAAGTGGAGAGTAAGTAGTTGTGAAACCGTCTTCAAGGGTAACTCAAAAACGTATTAAAAAACGGGGGTTTGGGGGAGGGGGGGTTGGTGGGAGAAAGAAGTAGAGAGAGAGGGAGAGAGAGACTGACTGACTGACTGAAACTTTATTTATCAAGGATTGAGATATTAGGCGCACAGGCCTTTCTTCCAATCTGTCCTTGCTACATCTACTGACGGGGTGTAGGGGGCTCTGGATAGAGGTAGCACCTTTGCTGTTCGGCAGCTGCGTCCTACATAGGACGGACGGGCATCACTGGTCCTCATCCATCTCCTTAATCTCTCACGTGCTGGCTCCAAGCGCCACACCCTGGCAAACCACCTCAGCTGGTGGGCTAAACCACGTGAGGGGGTGGTGTTCACAATTCACCACTAGGCGGATGAGCTGTTTCTGACAGCCAACGGCTAGAGGACGGAGGAGATCAGGTTGGATCCAACGGCCAAATGTGGGGGAGTAAACCCTTCAAATCAGGAGTGGAGCCCCGAAGGCAGACAGCTGCCTGTATTCACGCACTGTTCTGGCAGCTCCTGCAGCCAAACTGGTGCCAAACGTACTGCTTTGCATTCCTTTTGATACATCAGCGAGGCCGAGAGGGGGATCTTGACGACTGGGCACCCCAGGATCTCCATACACTTCGCCCAGGCTTGCGCCCTGGAGAGGTCACTCCAGTGACTGACCCAGCAAGCGCATATACTCCATTGTCTTCCGAGACAGGATGCCAAACAGACATCTACTGACATATAATAACAGGCAAAGCTACATTACACTCACAAACAACATCGAAAGTAATGCGAATTACGACAACACTACAAACTGCAACAATGATTTAACAAAACACACAGGTACCCATACGAAGATGTTTGCACGTGTCATAATATCCGTTTGCGGGAGCCCTCCCCAGACACTCCCACCCGGGGGGCACGCCACAAATATACTTTCACTCGAATGACATACTAAGCACATCGTTTGAATAAACTGTGCACCGGCACTGCATCCCCTGACCAGGTCTATACGGGAAGCACCCCCACAAACGGCACGTGAACGTAAATGGTATAATAAAAATAATAGTTGCATAAAAAGAAATAAAAATATATTATGTTTAGACAACACGAGATAATTAAATTTACGTTGCCTTGGATAAGTGCTTGTAAGTTTTGCTTTAAAAGCAGCTAGGGAATTAACTTGTTGTAGATGCAGAGGAATAGAATTCCACTGGAAACCACCTAAGTATGACAAACTGGATTTATACAAATCAATGCGGGGCCGTTTTATGCTCAGGTTGCTCCGAGAGGTGCTGTATCTCTTCTCAAAAAGAGTAAAAAGTTCCGATAAGTAGCCGGGGGCCTTACCCTTAAGAGCTTTGTGCACTAGTACGCACTTGTTAAATACTAAGTTTTTGTCAAGAGGAAGGAGTCCAGCTGCCTCGAGCCTCGCCTCAGTGGGTAGAGATGAGCTAGGAATAATGAGTTTGGCTGCTCTTCTGTATAGCGAATTTATTTTCTTGAACTGAACCTCGCTACAGCCATCCCAAACTGTTGAGGCATAATCAATGTGGGGCTTGATGTATCCATTGAAAAATAGTTTACGCGTGTTCAGATTAATGACCGCTTTCAGTTTAGACAGTAAAAATAATTTCTTTGAAATTGTCTTTCCGATGTGTATGAGATGAGGCTTCCAACTCAGTTGGTTATCTACAACTACCCCTAGTAAACGGTGCTGCTGTACTTGCTCTATGGGGACAGCTTCAAATGAGAGGTTTAGAGGCGCGGGTTGCAGCTGATGTTTCTGACGTGTTGTGACTAACATGCTTTTTGTTTTAGTTGGATTGACTATCATTCTATTTCTACTGCACCATTTAGAGACTTCTTGTAGGCTCTGCTGGAGGCTGTTGGTTATGTCAGCTACAGTTTTACCGGATGCATGTAGCGTCGAATCGTCAGCAAACATGTCACACTCGGCACTAGCACATGTGATGTGTAGTGGTAAATCATTAATAAAGATACAAAATAACAATGGGCCCAGAACCGAACCCTGAGGAACACGAAGCTCTACCTTACCCTCTGTGGAATAGTTACCATTTACATAGACAGCTTGTGTTCTCGCAGAAAGATAAGAGTTAAAGAATGAAAGGGCTGACGGGCTGTTGTTGTTGAAATAAACATTAAGTTTCCTCAGCAAGATTTCATGATTTATCAGATCGAACGCTTTTTTTCAGGTCCAAAAATACCGTGCCAGTCATTTTGTTATTGTTGATGTTATCTAGCCATGAATCAACCATACGTACTAATGCTGAGTGGCATGAGTGTTTGGGTCTAAAACCGGACTGGAACTTATTTAACAAGGACCGTTTTTCGAGGTACTGGAGGAGATGCTTTTGAGTATGCTTCTCAAGTGGCTTTGATAAAACAGACAGAAGAGAAATGGGACGAAGGTCATTTACATCAGTAGTATCTTTGGTCTTGGGTACAGGAACAACTTTTGCTTTTTTAAACGCCACAGGAAAAGTATTGTACTGTATGCATAAGTTAAAAATGTAAGTGAGGGGTTCAACAATATAAGGCAGTGATATGTGGAGTATATAACCATTTATACCGTCCATACCAACAGATGTCTTGTTCTTAAGGCACGTAATATAACGCCCGACTTCGTGAACAGCGATAAAGGGGATACCAAACGTATCATCGGACGATAATCGTTCCTGGCAAAACATGGACAGTTGATCCGATATTACATACGCTGACGGATCAGGGCTGTTGGAAGTAAGTAGCTGTTCTGGAGCTGAGAGAAAGCAATTGTTTATGCTTTCCGCAGAGAATTCGTGTGAAATGATATGAGTCTGCCTGCGCGTGTTGCTTGTTAGAGTATTCAAAGCAGTCCAAACAGAAGCAGGAGATTTTTCGTTCTCAATTGTCTTTTCAACAAATGACTTTTGAGCTTCTCGAACTAAGTACTTAACTTTGTTACGCAAACGTTTAAACTCAGCGAAGTTCTTTTCTCGTTTAGCGGTGTTTCGTGCCTCCATAGTTTGTTTGATTTCCTCCGTTATCCAGGAGGGAGGCTCGCGGCGTCGGACTCGCTTCCTTCTTAGCGGCGCGTGTTTATTCAGCACCCCGAGGAACAGATCAAGCCATATAGTGAGCGCATTATCAGGGTCAGTGCAGTTATACACTTGATCAAATCCTGCATAGCTTAGATCATGTAAGAAAGCATTCGTATTGACCTTTTTAAACGATCTGTACGTTATGTACGAGTGCTGGTCCCGACTTTGTTTTGCGGGCAGATTGCACGACCATGTGCAGGCGATGGGAAAGTGGTCACTGACGGGCTAATGAAGAAACATTAGTTTCCGCTATTGCTGTTGGGTTATTAGTGTAAATGTGGTCGATGATGGTGGCAGCAGAGCGTGATACTCGCGTTGGAGATTTAATCATCTGCTTTAGCCCGAAAAGAGTGATCGCTGATTGCCATGCAGGCTTGGGTTTCAGCATATCGATGTTAAAATCTCCCAGAATGAGAACATTTTTACCGGTGTCGTTCACTTTATCCATCACTTGTACAAAGTCGTCATACCAGTCAGCAGTAGCAGCTGGATATCTGTACATAAAGGCGATAAGGATGGGAGAGGAATGTGGTATTTTCACCTCCAGCCACACACACTCTAGCTCTCTGGACTCAAGGTCTTCACGTCTGCGCACCATATTTCGGATAGAGCTATGTACATAGACAGCTATTCCAGTAAGTCCAGGGTAGCCTGGGTCACGCCGGATTAGAGAAAAGTTAGGAATAATTAAGCTAGCATCACTGATGTTTGGGCCCAGACGTGATTCCGTGAGACCAAAGAGATGGAAGTGCGATGGCTCATTTAAAAATAAACGAATATCGGGGACCTTGTGAAACAGGTGTAAAATATTAAGGTGTCCGATTTTCAGTCCAAGTGATTGTACGCTAATTGAAGCTTTCGGCAACGCTTCTCGTCAGTTCGCGTGAAGTCACTGTAAAAAGCCTCTATGATCTCAAAATGGGATCACATACACAAAAATGCACGATGATCTCAAAATAAAATCACATACACAAACAGTACGGTTAAGTCTCTCGAGCCAAGAGAACTTGGAGTCCACAAAGACAATTCTCTGGCTAAAGGCCAGAAGGTCACTGTGACATCCGTAGTCAAACAGTTCTCAGTGTGCTGCGTCAAAGGCAAACACACAGCCAATGTCAAAACAGTCTGTAATATTTCGCAGTTCCGATTACCAGAAAGTAATCACTATTTACGTAACACGGTAAAAAACTAAATAAAAATGTCTAAGTGCCGCAGCACATGTATGCACAGAAATTCGAACGTTTCTGTTATTATTTCAAATTAAGTCCACACAACCTATACAAGGGCTCACACACCTATGCACATAGGAACACACGCTATTGTCCGCGGCTCGCGGATTGCGGGTTGAATCGTAGTCAAGATTTATTATTTAAAAAAAAAATGTCATGGTTTTGAATGCTGGGCGCTAAACCAAATAAACTGAATGACAATTGTCAGCGTAACCGCTATGTACACAGCAAGGGCCGGTGCGTCTTAGTTCTACCTAACGCACTCACTGGGTCGAGCAGACACGGATTAATTTAATTACACTACAGCTTAAGGCCTCAGACCACCCATCAAGTAGGGTAACTGCCAATGAGGGAAGGGTGGGGGGTATGGCTGGAAAGGCGGTTGGAAGACTCACAAACCAGATAGGTGAGGCTAGCGCTGGCAGAATTGTCAGTACTCAAACCAAGGGGAATCACAGCGCTGGACAGACAACAGTTAGATCCCCTGCCCCCGCCTATCAGGCACCCAATCGCCAGCCCACAGAGAAATACGCAGGTATAGAATAAGACAATCATTTCCATTCCTAATAAGAATGGATCAGGTCTCTTATATAACCCATGTCTTTCTCCGGAACTTAGGAAGTAGGCAGGAGAAACATACATACACAAACATGAAGGTGCGCTACTATATGTGGTCGGGTAAATACCCTGATTTCACACAGTAGATGCACAGAACATTACACAACAATGTAACGATACAAATTTTGCCTCGAGTTATACATGATACTCACAAACCAGATAGGTGAGGCTAGCGCTGGCAGAATTGTCAGTACTCAAACCAAGGGGAATCACAGCGCTGGACAGACAACAGTTAGATCCCCTGCCCCCGCCTATCAGGCACCCAATCGCCAGCCCACAGAGAAATACGCAGGTATAGAATAAGACAATCATTTCCATTCCTAATAAGAATGGATCAGGTCTCTTATATAACCCATGTCTTTCTCATGTTGGAAGACTGGATACGGTGGCAGTCCGGGGGGTGTGGCCTGGGGCCAGGGAACGATGGGGCGGCCGTAATTCCCGTAGTAGGACGAAAAGGCGTGAGGATCCACGGCTACAGCGTCAGGTCGATGGTATAGTGGCTGTAGGGAAGGAATGCTGGCACCAGTGGTGACATCTGCATGTGAGTTCTCTGCAGTACCGGTGGCGCGAGATGTCTTGTCAACGGGAGGCTGGCTGTTGTGTTATTGGGGACGGGGACAGCTTGGCGAGAGACATCCGCCCTGTCACCGTTATTGCTGCTCGCCAACACTGAAGTCTCCTACCGGCGGGCGCTTGCAAACTTTGACCTCTGCTCGGAGCTGTTTGTGGGACCTGGAGTTAAGTCCCGAGAATTAGAGTCGGGCCCAAAGAACAGTGGTGGGTAGGCTTGCTCGTACGTTACGGTCCGTTGGTTAGAGTGGCTACCACCCTGATTATTTACCGTATGTCTTTGGACGAGCCTTGTTTACGTTGCATACGAGTGTTAGGCAGAGCTTCATCTTCGGCGTGATATAAATACCGTTTCACCTGACGGAGCAGGACCCCTACACCTCTTTCACTTAGATGTAGTTTGTCACTGCTAAAGAGAGCAGCAGCAACTTGTCCTTGTGGTGTGTAGCAGGCCTTTTCTTGGAGGAAGAGCACTTTCTCACTGACACAGTGCTCGGCCAGACGCTGGTTGACAGTTTCTGTTATTTGTAGTGACCGTCGACCCTGGGGGAGGATTGCTGTGTACGCAACTGCAGCAGAAGGAAATGCACGGCGGACCTGCTTGGTGAGACGTTGGAAGCTCTGCAGAATCACCTCCGTGTCGTGGCCCGAGGCGCAGTCGTTTGTACCCACGTGGACCACAACACGGCTGATGTCCTCACGGAGGTCACACGTCTCTAGGGTTGCAGCCAGGTCACCAGCCTTGACCCCGCGCAGCGTACGCACGCACGTGGCCCCGCTAGGATCAAGCCGGCGGCGATCCACCCGCTGTAGATTGGAGTCGCCAATCAGTAGGGCAGATACTTTACCCGGGGGCGGCAGACGGAAGCTGAAGAGTCGCGGGGCTTGTGGCGGCCGGTCCTTGATGGGATTAGCTCCCATATCTTCGCCGCTGGCCCCACCTGCCGAAGACTCGCACGTCTCCTGACTGAACGTAACGGGATGCTCAGTAGAGTCAGCATGGGTAAGCTGCTTTTTCAGGACAACAGGGGGAGGGGAGGAGGCAGCTGAGAGAGGAGTCGTGTTTTCGAATGGAGGGATGGAGTCATTAGCGGGTGGAGGTGGTGTGTTACCCTGTTTCTGTCTAGCCAGTAGTTCTTTCTGGCGGCTCTCAATAGCGTCGACCTTTCCCATTTTATTATTTATTACATGGTATTTATATGGCGCATTTCTCATATTTATAATATAACTCAATGCGCAGAATGTAGCCGCGAACTGAACCCAACAAGCACGCTCCCGTGAATCACGCGCATTCACTCACTGTACGTAAACACAGAACATTCACGTGGTGCTAAGGGCAAGCTCAAGCGAGCTACTGAAGTTGTATTTGGAAATCGTTTTGTATTTGAAATTTTATTAAGTTGGCTGAAACTGATACCAAAGTGGAGGGGGAGGAAGAGCCAGAGTACTCGGAGAAAGAACCCCCGACGATCCGCCCGAATTAACGGTGACACTTACTAGAGGAGAAAAGTCCGACGCCGGAACCAGGAATCGAACCTCGCACCTTTAGCATTGGTGGCAGGCGCCACAGACCGCCCCATTTCGTATTTTCGTATTTTGGTGATGAGTCTAGAAACTTGCCTTTGCAGATCGCTATTTTCTTTTTTGAGGGCGTCGATTTCCGCTTTCATGTTCTCGCGTAACTCCTTTTGCTGGTTTTCGAACTGCAGTTTCAGGTCTGTTATCATGTCAGTCACACTAGCAAAACAAGGGGTTCCTACCACTGGCTCAGTACAACGGTCACAGCACTGAGGGGAACATTGGGTCGAGGTGTGCACAGTCTCTGATGTGACGTCATTTGAGACGAGGCCTTGGGCTCTTTCATCATTTACCTCGTCCATCCAACTGGCCAAAGACTTGCTAATCTCCTCGTTGCCTCCGGACACTAGACAGGGAGAGTCACGGCTAGGGAGTGCGCCCATCACAATGCTTGGCTGCTGCTTGGCTTCACTGACCACCACTAGCATCCCTCCGCGCAAGGAAACAAGGACTCCGATGCTATGAGGGAGTGGTTTAGAGGCAGCTCGTGTCGATCAGATACATCTTGGTGGTCACCTAGGGGATTAAGGTCAGTGGTGTTAGGGCGGGGCGTCGAGATGGATGAGCTACCTTTGACAGCCGCAGCGGCCTGCCCATCAAGGACCGCGGCAGAACTGTCACCGGTCGCGCTGTCCTGTTGACTGGATGGAGGGGGGAGGATGGCGAGAAGTGGAGACGGAGTGGGGAAGGTGTCCACGGGGGTGGAGAGTGCATGGGATTCCTCAGGTTTGTAGGGTGGGGGGCAAAGTTCAAGTGTCTCACCGCTCATGGCGCTTACTAATGCCTTCAACTTGTCAAATTCCTCGCCCACCCACACAGGGCACACGTTTCCCTGTACGAGAACTCTGCCGGTGATGTGAAAGAGTGTAATGGTAATGAGAGAGCGAGTTCCATGCTTCAGTTGAATAAATGTTTTGAAAAGTTCAGGTGGAGAAGGGATGCATGATGGGACTGGCACTGTGATGATTACAAGATCTTTATTTGAGTCCGTCCATTGGTGGTAAATCTGAGCGGGAGCCTCTTGGACGTACCGCATGTAGATGACACATCTCCAAAGTGGAAATTTGTTTTGGGTCGTGTCGAATATGACTGGTGTGTTTAATATGCTCCAAGTCAATGGCATATCTGGCGTGGTTGGCGTGGATGGTGGGGCCCATTGTGGAAGGTGGGTGTGGCTGACGGATTTACACAGTCGATGCCAGCCTCGCGGCGGCCATGCTAAAAAAGAGAGAGAGAGAGAGAGAGAGAGAGAGAGAGAGAGAGAGAGAGAGAGAGAGAGAGAGAGAGAGAGGAGAGAGAGAGAGAGAGAGAGAGAGAGAGAGAGAGAGAGAGAGAGAGAGACAATGACAATGACAATGACAATGATTCTTTATTTTACAACGGTGAAAGTTTTGGCTGGCACAACCATTTTTCAAACTTGCCGTTGCTAATCTACAAATAATGCACAAAGTGTGAAAATATTATATGAGAAAAAAAGAAATAGAAAAAAAAAGAAAGAGAGAGAGAGAGAGAGAGAGAGAGAGAGAGAGAGAGAGAGAGAGAGAGAGAGAGAGAGAGAGAGAGAGAGAGAGAGAGAATCAATGAATCAATGAATCAATGAATCTTTATTTTACAACGGTAAAGATATTAACAATGCCAGAGGCAATGCCATTTTTCAAATCTGCCGTTGCTACATCTACAACACAACAATTACATTACATTAATACATGTATAGGACGAACGCCTACGGTGTGTTGGGGGAGTTGGAGCAATGGTAAGGGAAAAAAAAAAAAAAAAGCAACAACACAGCAGCACTATACATACACAGCAGTAGAATGGGTACATTACTAACAATGATATCTACGTATAGAAAGCAAAGCTTGAAGATAGTTATGGCTGCGAAGATAAATGTTCAAAAAGACTTTTCTTGAAACATGATACCGTTGGAGTGGTCTTCGTGTGGGATGGAAGAGAATTCCACAAAGTCGCCCCCGAGAATGCTAGACTGGTTTTAAATAAGTCTATTCTGGTTTTGGGTACTACATATAGGCTTTTTGTATCGCCATAGCGGGACTGTGACCGGACTAGCAGCTGGGTTAGATATTCCGGAGTGTTGTCATTCCGAATCTTAAAAAGGAGAACACCTTTGTTGAATGCAAACTGATTTTTGAGAGAAAGAAGTCCCGCTTTGTAAATCTTATCATCCGTTGTCAAAGTAGGATCAGGTAAAATTAATTTCGCTGCTCTTCTGTGTAAGGAGTTCAGTCTTTTTAAATGTACATCTCTGCAGCCATCCCACACCGTCGAAGCATAATTAATGTGGGACTGAATATGTGCATAATAAAATAATTTTCTGGTTTCAAAGTCAGTGAAGTGCTTCAGTTTGGACAGCATGAAAATGTTTCTTGAAACAGTTTTACACACTTTATGTGTGTGTGCCTGCCATTTGAGCTGATCATCTATGATAATTCCAAGGAGGCGGTGTTCAGACACTTGCTCAATAGAATTGCCTTCGAAGGACAAATCAAGTGAAAGGGGGCTTAATTGGTGTTTTTGGCGTGTCGCAATTACCATTGACTTGGTTTTTGCTGGATGGATACTCATTGAGTTACGTTCACACCAGGCGGACACCTCATCAAGGCTCTGTTGTAAGTCATCTGCAACCACATTAAGGTTTTTATTTGCCGTGTGGATTGACGTATCGTCAGAAAACAAGTCACATTCGACAGATTCTGACGTTAGGTGAAGAGGCAGATCGTTGATGTATAAACAAAAAAGAAGAGGGCCTAACACTGACCCTTGAGGTACTCCAAACTTAACCTCCTTCACTTCAGAGTGTGATCCATT
The DNA here is from genome assembly GCA_036245525.1 of Semisulcospira habei. Taxonomy (NCBI): domain Eukaryota; kingdom Metazoa; phylum Mollusca; class Gastropoda; family Semisulcospiridae; genus Semisulcospira; species Semisulcospira habei. Next base: position 500,918 of record BTPG01000008.1, on the reverse strand, counting down.
AACTACAACCTTTTGCTTTCTTCCCTTTAGATATGAACTAAAGAAGGAAACTGCTGAGACGTTTTTTAAATAATGACTAAGTTTGCTTATCAGAGTGTCGTGGTTAACCAGGTCAAACGCCTTCTTAAAGTCAAGGTAAATAACACCCGTCAGTTGCGAATTGTTTACATTAGATAACCACTTATCTGCAAGTCTGCTTAGCGCTGTATGACAGGAATACTTCGGACGAAACCCAGACTGGAAGGGATGAAGCATATTATTTGTCTCTAAATACTGAGACAAATGTTTGTGTACATGTCGCTCGAGAGGTTTGCTTAACACGGACAGTAACGAAATCGGTCTATAATTATTCAGATTTCCCCTGTCCTTGGATTTCGGTAGTGGAATTACTTTTGCAAGTTTAAGCTGTGTAGGAAATACACACTGATGGAGACATAGGTTGTAAATGTATGTCAGCGAATCAACAATGTAAGGTAGGGATAGTTTCAGAACTTTAGGATTTATGTCATCAGGGCCTGATGACTTCTTGTTCGCGAGACTACTTATGAATTTACCTACTTCATGTATTGCAATCGATGGAATGCTAAAAGGAGTCACAGTCTTCTGATTGCAGTAGTTAATTAAAATATCGAAACACTTATCATTGACACTTCCTTGTGTTGAAAAAACTTCAGCAACAGACAGGAAGTGATTATTAAACATGTCAGCGGATAGATCACTAGGGATTACCGTGGATGCACTAGAGCCTCGGGTAAGGGAATTCAGGACGCGCCAAATAGCAGACCCGTCTTTGTTGTTTTTAATAGTATTTCTTACAAAGGCTTTTTTCGCTTCGCGTAACATATACTTGACGCGATTACGCTGCTTTTTAAACTCGTCAAACTTCTTTTCTCTCCTGAGGGTGTTCCTAAACTCCATGGCCTGCATCAGTTCTTTTGTAATCCATGGGGGTAGTACCGCGCTTTTGACACGCCTCTCCCTGAGGGGTGCGTGTTTGTTGAGTACCCCAAGGAAAATGCTGTACCATGCAGATAGAGCAACCTCTGGGTCGTTGGACTCGGTTACTGAGTCAAAGCACGCATTACTAAGATCATGTAAAAATGCGTTTTGGTTAAAATGTTTAAAAGAGCGATATGTTACGGTGATATGACCTTTCTTTTTAGTCTTTGGAATTTGCGCAGCCCATTTACACACTACAGGGAAATGATCGCTAATGCTTAAGTCGGGAACAGAAACGTCAGTCACAGATTTAGGGTTATTGGTATAAATACGGTCTATGAGAGTGGATGATGCAGCAGTAATCCTAGTGGGTGACTGCACCAGCTGCACCAGCCCAAATAAGGAAGATGTTGTTTCCCACGCGGTGTGGGGTTTCAGTAAATTGATATTGAAATCACCCATTAGAATGATGTCGGTGTTTACTTTACAGACTTTATCTAAGTTACAGGTGAAATGGTCGTACCAACTAAAGTCAGCCGCCGGGTTACGGTACAAGAAGCCTACGTATGATGGAGCCAAAAAAGGACGCTTTACTTCAATCCACACGCACTCAACATCTGCGGCTTCTAGATCTTGCCGTCTACGGACTAAGTGTTGAATAGACTGGTGGATGTAGACGGCAATGCCTGTCTGGCCTGTGGAGAAAGGATCTCTTCTGATTACAGAAAAGTTAGGGATACTAATGGCTTCATCACTGATGTTCGAGCTCAAGCGTGTCTCAGTGACGCCAAACAAGTGAAACGGTGACGGTGTGGGATTGTTAAGAAAACAAGCTAAGTCAGGTATCTTATTGTAAAGATGAAACACGTTAAGATGGCCTACACGTAAGGTACATTCCCTTATGCTCGCTTTCGCCATTGAGGCTAGCACAGGCATAAAAGAATATAACACAAAAAGAATGTAAACTGTCTCACAACACAAAAGAAACACACACACACAAAAGTAACAATTATACACACAGTGCAAACCGGATAGGTAAAGGTGAACCGTCAAAGAGAACTACACAAAATAATTTGATAAACTGACAGTGCAATAAAACAAATTAAAGCAATAGCGCGTTTTCACTGCAAACAAGATAATGTCCAGTTTTGCGCTGATAATGTCAACGAATCTGCACAATCTATACCACAGAGCCAGCGGAAAAGACTATTTCCCACTCGCCCAGCGGTTTGAGTGCAGAGGTTTTAAGTGACCTCTGATTCTTAGTATAGATGTGGCACAGCGCACAAACTAAGTCACGCGTTGCGCTTTTCAATAATTAAGTCACAATCACGTAAGACCTGTGACTTTATCATATGGATAGTGCCTTGTACTTGTACACCAAAACATGTGGACAATGTCATTAGCAACACAGCCTGCAACAGTCACCACTGGCCAACAGTCTAATCTTGTCAAGAGGCACGACCGTGCACACACACTAACGACAAAGGCAAAATGAAATGTTCCGATAGGAAAAGTCTGATGATAGTCACAAACTATAATCAAGTGTCGAGTCGTAATATGAGATAAAGGCACCGTTCAAACTTCCATATGTAACGCGGTTAACGTCTCTTCATGTGCACACAACTAACATTACATAATTATCAGATAGTCATAAGCAACGCGCATGCGCGCCGCGTATGAATAACCAGTAATTACTATTTCGGATTTTATCAAGACAAATGAGGGGTATAGATATTGGATTATTACCAGAGAGTCACGTGCAGCGCTCTTGCTCGCTGCAAATGAGTAACCGATAATTAGTATTTCCAATTATCAAGGCTAAGGGATAGTGCATCGGATACTCACAAGCAACGCTCACACGCATTACAAGTGATTAGCCGACAATTAGTACTTCGGTAGAAAAGGCAGCAGTAGTTGGGCGATGATCTGCATGGCCTGGGCTGAATCGTGGCTAGGGTTACCCGTTATTCCTGATTGTTCCCACCCTCGGGGGCTTGTGGCGGGCGCAGCAAACGGGTGACCGGCGGGTACGTACCCACTAGCCTGCGGCATGCTGGGGAAGTCCACTTGTGACGCGATGTGCGGCCTGGCGTGTCCTTGGTCAGCGAAATGTGAAGGGGCGTGGCCAGACGAGTGGTTGTATGGTCGCGCTGGTGCCGGGCCGTGGTGTGACGTCATTAAGGGCCCGCCATGACCCTGCTCAAGTCCGTGGAGAGAACCGGGGCCGGTGTGGGGGTTGTATCGGTTTCGGCGTGCCAGTTCTTGATATTTGGGAAAATGACCGACGACCGAGAGAGAGAGAGAGAGAGAGAGAGAGAGAGAGAGAGAGAGAGAGAGAGAGAGAGAGAGAGAGAGAGAGAGAGAGAGAGAGAGAGAGAGAGAGAGAGAGAGAGAGAGAGAGAGAGAGAGAGAGATAGCTCGCTGCTGCGCTCAAGTGACGGCAGCGAGTATCAGTATCTAACTCAGACTCCGGAAATGTCTAATCACTTTGATTAGCTGGAATGTTAGCTCGCCGCCCTCAGTTTTTCCAGCAGCGCGGTCTGTTTATCATTGCTGTCAACACGTCTAACTTACAAGTCTCTTGGCTTGACTTCGCGAACGAAGATTTTATAGGAGTTGCCCACGACGTCTGCAGGCTTGTTCGTGGCTGCGGAGGCCAATCCGGGACAGGCAGGTTCGACCGCAGTGGCTGCAGGGGAAGGTATGGCCAGGGTTCTGAGTTGCTGCATCTCTGTTTTTTCTCCTGAGCCGCTTGTCCTTAAGGCTAGCTCTGCGAGAGTCCTCAAAGGAGACAGCTGCCTTGTAAATGGTGGAGCGCCAGGTGTCACGGTCCACAGCAAGCGAGGACCACTGGTGGTGGTCGATTTGGCAGGCACTAAGTGACTTCTTGAGACAGTCTTTGTATCTCTTCTTTGGTGCCCCTCTGTCACGGTGTCCAGTAGCAAGCTCGCCGAACAGGGTGATCTTTGGTAGGCGATGATCCTTCATCCTGGAGACATGCCCCGCCCAGCGGAGCTGTGTCCGCAGCACCAAAGCCTCGATGCTCACAGTTTCAGCCTGTTCAAGGACCTCGACGTTGGTGACATAGTCACTCCAGTGAATGCCCAGGATGGTACGCAGGCAGCGCTGGTGGAAGCGTTCGAGGAGTCGTAGTTGGCTGCGGTAGAGGGCCCAGGACTCGGAACCATACAGCAGGGTGGTGAGGACCACAGCTCTGTACACGCTGATCTTGGTGCCTGTTTTCAGCTGTTGATTGTGCCACACCCGCTTGAAAAGTCGCCCGAAAGCGCTGTTCGCTTTTGCCAGCCTGCTGTCAAGCTCCTTGTCCAGCTTGGCGTCCGACGAGATAATGCAGCCAAGGTAAGTAAACTGGTAGACTTTAGTTCAGACTCGCCAATGGTGTTACGATTGTGGTTGTGTTATCCTGTGAGAGCGTACATGTGTTATTCGTAGGTAACGATATGTTGTTTATTTGAGCTATCACGGTTATGATTTCGTGTTTTTTTTAGTAAGTTTTTCTTTTGTTCGTGAGTAGAGCCGATTTCGTTTTGTTGTGTTTAGTCCGGTGCGTTGTAGAAGGGTCGCACTGTCTAGTGGCCTCGTAAGTGTCACGTCGGTTGACATCGCAACATTTTCGCTACTCTTTGTTTTCCTGTGCGCGTGTATTGAGCAGCCCATTGTTTTGTTTTGGGAATGTTCTCGTACTTTATAGAGCTACCAGGTGATAGGGATACCATACTTTTATGTGACTTAATTATACGTTAGAATTTAGAGCTGAAGTGAGCAACCGTGTTTTTGTAGCCTGTTATATTGTTTCTGGAAAGTTTATGTTAATGAGCTTCGGCTGCGTGTTTCGTTCTGGTTGTTTGAGTTCATGATTCCGTAGAAGATTCTAGATTTTGATAGTGTATATAAGGAGGGCTCTGGGAAAGCCCGTTAGTACATTGTCTTGTTTGTCAGTTGTAGAGACACGCAGTTTATTGCGAGAGATGCTGTGTATGAGAAACTTTGAGTCGTAGTACGGACATAGCAGAAGAGACTTTGTATTCAGTAGTTTGTGCATTTGAAAGAGCATTACTGTGAGGATATCGCATCGCTGAATTAAATATTGTTGGAACTGTTACTCCAGTTTTGTCTACATCCTTAAGCCACGGTTGACGGATTGCAGCTGAATGAGGTCTATTTAAAAGAACTCTACGTGCGTGTGTGTCTGGTGTGTTTATCATACTTCGACTACAACTCCACCACGTAACATTTTGGCGACCCCGACGAGATCTCTTCAGTTGGTTCAGTGGAAAGGGTAGCAGGAGAAAACAGCCAGCAGTGAAAAGCAGAGATGGCGACATCGGAGATGGAGATATTCCTGAAAATTGGACAGGAATGTGGACTCGAAGGAGCTCAACTCCTCGAGTTTGTAAAGGAGAGAGAGGAGAAAGAAGAAAAGAGACGAGAGAGAGAAGAAAATGAGAGATTGGAGAGAGAAGAGAAAGAATAAAAGAGACGAGTGAGAGAAGAAAAGGAGAGATTGGAGAGAGAAGAAAAAGAAGAAAAGAAACGAGAGAAAGAAGAAAAGGAGAGACTGGAAAGAGAAGAAAGAGCCAAAGAACGTGAAATCAGGAGACTCGAAATCCAAGCAGAAGAAGCAGAGAAACAGCGAAGAGAGGCAGAAAAACAACGAGAAGAGGAGCGAGAAGAGAGGAGAGGCAACGTCAACACGAAATTCATCTAAAGCAGATGGAGATAGAGGCACAGAGCCAGAGAACTAATGAAGCAACAGCATTAGCGAGCAGAGAACAAACAGCCCGCGCGCCAAAACTTCCACCTTTCATTGAAAATTCAGATAAGATGGACGCTTATCTGGAGCGATTCGAGCGCTTCGCAAATAGCAACCATTGGAAACAAGAGACTTGGGCTATTAAACTGAGCGCACTTCTAACTGGCAAAGCGCTTGAATTTTACACCCGCTTACCAAGAGAAGAAGCCGAAGATTATACACAGTTGAAAGCCGCCCTGTTGAGACAGTACGACGTCACTGAAGAGGGTTACAGGCGACGATTTCGGAACTGCAAGCCTGAAGAAGGAGAAACACCCGGCCTATTCATTGAGAGAATCAGAAGCTACCTGGAGAAATGGATAGAGCTGGCTGGCCTAAACAGAGAGTACCAAGACATGTGCGACCTCATCATCAAAGAACAAGTCCTCAGCGCATGTTCTAAGGACCTGGCCGACCACCTTAGAGAGCAAGAAGACCAGTCACTAAAGGCCCTGGCCGACTTCGCTCAAAGATACCTTGACGCTCACAACATGAAGTTCGGGTCCAGTAAGCCACAGCGTGTGTCTGCACCAGCAGAGGAAGTCCACAATGTCAGAGACACCCCGAGATACAAGCCGGTGGAGAACCTGACATGTTTTCTCTGTGGAAAGAAAGGCCACAAAGCAATACGGTGTCCTTCTAAAGACATTCCCCGAGGCGACAACATCAGAAGATCCAACCAAGATCGTGGGATAGCAGGCAGAAGCAACACGTCTCAACACAGAGCTGCCGCTGTATTAGCCAATGATGTGACGTCATTCAATGACTTTGAATCCAGTGAAAAGCGAGTTACACCAGAGCTGATTGAATCTTTCAGAAAGAATGGACGCATCCCAGCAGGAGATGGGACTACATTTTTTACCAGTCTCAAACATCGCGCTGCCTGAGAATGAAGTGCCGAACATGCCGGTGGTGTCAGGATTCGTCGGCGACACACCAGTGAGAGTGTTGAGAGACACTGGTTGTAGCTGCATCATCGTGAGAGAGGACCTAGTAGCTGAAGACCAGAAGCTACAGGAGTGGACCACCCTCATTTTGGCTGACGGAACTGTAAGAATTATCCCCCTTGCCAAAGTCAGTGTCGACACCCCATACTTGACAGGAGAGGTGAAGGCGTTGTGCGTGAAGACGCCAGTCTACGACCTCATCATCGGAAACATTGATGGTTGAAAGAAACGCAGACGGTCCAGATCCAGAGTGGAGACCTGAAATATGTTCTGTTACCACGAGAAGTCAAGCAAAGAAGAGTCATCAGACCATCCCTCTTAAAGTGCCGGACAACACAGAAGCAGCAGTGGTGAATAAAGAAAGGCTGGTGGAGCTACAGAGAGGTCAAGATAAACAAAAATTGGCGGAATCGGTGCGTCTTGCTGATGACGAAAGACTAGACGACGAGAACCTATTTGACCTTAATGATCTCCGACACGAAGAAGATGTAGAAGATATCCATTTCGGTCAGAATCTGAACCAGACTCAACGTGAAGAACTGCGCGTCCTGACTCAAGAGTTCGAGCATCGGTTTACACCTGACCCAGGGACAACAGACACCATCCTGCACGAGGTAAACCTGACGTCAAACGAGTCAGTTCGCAGCAAACCTTATCGTCTTCCTTATAACACGAGAGAAGAATTGAAAAAGGCTATCAAGGAAATGCTGAGTCTGAATGTCATCAGAGAGTCCAAGTCACCATATGCGTCCCCAGTTGTCATCGTGAAAAAACCAGATGGAACCAACCGAGTGTGTGTGGACTATCGCAGACTCAATAAACTAACAATCTTTGATCCAGAGCCTATGCCCACAGCGGAAGAACTGTTCCAGAAGGTCAGTGGAGACCGATTTTTCTCCAAAATTGACCTAAGCAAAGGGTATTGGCAAATCAAGGTTGCAGAAAAAGATATCCCCAAGACAGCGTTCGTCACACCCGACAGTCATTGGGAGTTCCTGAAAATGCCTTTTGGTATGGTGAACAGTGCCACATTGAAGAGAGGACTGAAAAAGATCCTAGAAGATGTGCAAAATGTGGTCTTTTATTGGGACGATATTTTGATCCATACCAAAACTTGGGGGGACCACCTCAAAGCCCTCCGAGAACTGTTCCAAAGACTGTCAGATGCGAATTTCACCATCCGTCCAAGCAAGTGCATTCTTGGGGCTGACAACATAGACTTCATTGGACATAAATTGAGCGAAGGTTTAAAGGGGCTACACGACGCCAACGTGCAGAAGATCAGGGATGCCCCGCGACCTACGACCAAGACGCAAGTCCGCTCATTTATGGGCTTGGCGAACTACTACCGGGAGTTCATACCAAACTTTGCGGCAGTCACAGCACCCCTGACTGATTTGCTGAGGAAAGGACAACCTAACATAGTGAAGTGGGAGGATGCCCAAGAGCGAGCATTCCAGGCGGTTCGAGACATCCTAACCGAGAAGCCTGTTCTACACCTTCCTGACCCGTTGAAAACGTTCTTCCTGAGAACAGACGCCTCCAACGAAGGAGTAGGTGCAGTCTTGATGCAAGAAGATAACGGAAAACTCCACCCAGTGAACTACGCCAGCAAAACGTTGACCAGAGCTGAGAGAAACTACTCGACCATCGAGAAGGAGTGCCTAGCCATCGTCTGGGGAGTAAGGCGATTCGAACTGTACCTTCTGGGAGTGACATTTGTTCTCCAAACAGACCATCAGCCCTTGAACTATCTAAACTCTGCAAAGTTTACAAATTCTCGTATTATGAGATGGGCGATGTTTTTGCAGAATTTTGACATTAAACTGCAGTCTATTAAGGGTTCGCAGAATTTTGGAGCAGATTTCCTGAGCAGAGCAGTTTAAATGAACATTTCTGTGTCTAGAACTTTTGTATGAAACATTTCGATGCTCAGGACTGTTTACAGGAACTGTGAGACTTTTTTTTTAAATTTGATTTTGATGTGAAATTATATTTGTTTAGGGTTTTGTGTAGGTTTACACAGCCACAACCGTATTTTTTGAAATTTGAGAAGAAATTTTTGTGAAATTTCATTCTTAAGAGTGGGGGTAATGTTACGATTGTGGTTGTGTTATCCTGTGAGAGCGTACATGTGTTATTCGTAGGTAACGATATGTTGTTTATTTGAGCTATCACGGTTATGATTTCGTGTTTTTTTTTAGTAAGATTTTCTTTTGTTCGTGAGTAGAGCCGATTTCGTTTTGTTGTGTTTAGTCCGGTGCGTTGTAGAAGGGTCGCACTGTCTAGTGGCCTCGTAAGTGTCACGTCGGTTGACATCGCAACATTTTCGCTACTCTTTGTTTTCCTGTGCGCGTGTATTGAGCAGCCCTTTGTTTTGTTTTGGGAATGTTCTCGTACTTTATAGAGCTACCAGGTGATAGGGATACCATACTTTTATGTGACTTAATTATACGTTAGAATTTAGAGCTGAAGTGAGCAGCCGTGTTTTTGTAGCCTGTTATATTGTTTCTGGAAAGTTTATGTTAATGAGCTTCGGCTGCGTGTTTTGTTCTGGTTTTTTGAGTTCATGATTTCCGTAGAAGATTCTAGATTTTGATAGTGTATATAAGGAGGGCGCTGGGAAAGCCCGTTAGTACATTGTCTTGCTTTGTCAGTTGTAGAGACACGCAGTTTATTGCGAGAGATGCTGTGTATGAGAAACTTTGAGTCGTAGTACGGACATAGCAGAAGAGACTTTGTATTCAGTAGTTTGTGCATTTGAAAGAGCATTACTGTGAGGATATCGCATCGCTGAATTAAATATTGTTGGAACTGTTACTCCAGTTTTGTCTACATCCTTAAGCCACGGTTGACGGATTGCAGCTGAATGAGGTCTATTTAAAAGAACTCTACGTGCGTGTGTGTCTGGTGTGTTTATCATACTTCGACTACAACTCCACCACGTAACAAATGGTGATGTGAGGAGATCGATACACTGTCTTGGGTGCCGGCTGATGGAGGACCTCTGTCTTTTTCAGAATGACCTCGAGTCCAAAGAGCTGGGCAGCGTCTGCGAAGCAGGACGTGATGCGCTGCAGGGCTATCTCTGTGTGTGCAACGAGGGCAGCGTCATCAGCAAAGAGCAGCTCACGAATCAGTTGGTCTAGGGTTTTCGTGTGGGCCTGCAGTCGTCTGAGGTTGAACAGGCTGCCATCGAGACGATACCTGATGTACACTGCATCGTCATCATCAAGGTCCACTGTGGCCTGCTTCAACATCATGCTAAAAAAGATGGTGAAGAGGGTCGGTGCCAGCACGCAGCCCTGCTTTACGCCGTTGAGAATAGGAAATGGTTCTGAGAGGACATTGTTGAGTCTGACATGGCCTTGCTGGTCCTCGTGTAGCTGGACAATCATGCTGAGGAACTTTGGGGGATAGCCAAGTCGCTCCAGGATCTGCCACATGCCTTGCCTGCTCACAGTGTCGAACGCTTTTGTTAGGTCGACAAACGTTACGTACAGCCCTTTGTTCTGCTCACGGCACTTCTCCTGAAGCTGTCTCAGCACAAAGACCATATCGGTGGTGCTCCTGTTTGCTCTGAAGCCACACTGGCCCTCTGGGAGGTGGTCTTCAGCGATGGCAGGTACCAGCCGATTCAGGAGCAGCCTTGCAAGAATTTTCCCAGCAATGGACAGCAGGGTAATTCCACGATAGTTGGAACAGTCAGACTTCTCGCCTTTGTCCTTGTACAGGGTGATAACGACAGCATCACGGAGATCCTTTGGTAGTGTTCCTTCCTTCCAGCAGCAGAGAAAGAGGTCATGGAGCTTGTTGTGCAGTGCTGTGCCTCCATGTTTCCAGATCTCTGGCGGTATTCCATCACTGCCTGCTGCTTTGCCACTCTTGAGCTGGTGGATGGCTGTGAGGGTCTCTTCAGCGGTGGGCGGTTCGTCCAATTTAACCTTTACTGGGAGTTGTGGGATTTGTAGGACGACTGCTTCTTGAACAGTGCGCTCAGCGCTGAAGAGGCTCTGAAAGTACTCCGACCAGCGGTTCAAGATGGAGGTATTATCTGTGAGGAGTGCCTGGCCATTCGCGCTTCGCAGGGGACTTTGTAATAATAATAATAATAATGAGTATTTATATAGCGCTTAATCTTACTCAAAAGCTCTAAGCGCTTTACAACCTGTACACAAAAATAAAAATACAATGACATACGCACATAACAAACAAAGCACAATGCCCGAACACACCACTTTTACAATAAACTAAACAACAATACATACATAATAATTTATATTCTAATTAACATTCAGTCTAAACAAGGAGGATTGCAGAACTACAACTAAGGCATCAAACACTGGCAGTTATTCAAAGTAAAGCTTGAAGAGGTGAGTTTTCAACGACCTCTTGAAGTCAGAGACAGACTCACTGTTTCTGACCTCAAGAGGAAGTGTATTCCATAACACTGGGGCTTGATAAACAAAAGTGCGCTGACCAAATGTTTTAGTTTGGACAGAAGGTACACACAACTTCCGTTTATCAGAAGAGGAGCGGAGCTCACGAGAGGGTGTATACACATGCAGCAAAGAGGACAAGTATTCTGGGCTGGTGCCTGAAAGGCAGTTAAAACAGATTGACATAACTTTATATTGAATACGTGAGGACACAGGTAGCCAGTGAAGGGACTTCAAGATGGGTGTGACATGCTCAGTCTTACGGACTCTCACAACAAGCCGGGCTGCATTGTTCTGAATTTTTTGGAGGCGATCAATGAGATACTGAGGGCAGTCACAAAGCAAAGAGTTACAATACCAGGTACCAGGTATCTGGGGCCATACACTGCTTTCAGTGCTTCGTAGAAGCCCCTGTAGTCACCATTGTCAGCGCAAAGCTGGGTCCTCTGTGCAAGTCTGGTCCACCACTCATTCTGGAGATCTCTGAGCTTGCGCTGGAGACTGCTGCAGACGAGGCGGAAGGCAGACTTCTTCACAGGGCAGGAAGGCTGGGCTAGGTGGGCCTGATGGGCGGCTCTTTTTTTTGCTAGGTGTTCCTGGATCTCTACATCGTTCTCGTCAAACCAGTCTTTGTTCTTCTTTCTAGCGAAACCCAGGACTTCTGCAGAGGATTTTGCAATAGCAGTTTTCAGTTGTTCCCAAAGTGTTTCAGGGGAGGAGTCTGCTGGGTCCGCTGTGTCTTTGAACCTGCGCTGTAAATCTGTCTGAAAGGCAGCTTTCACGTCGTCACGCTGAAGGCTGGCAACATCAGGCTTTTTCTTGGGGGGCCCTCATTTCTTGGGTTTTGGCTTGACATGGAGCCTGAGTTTGCAGCGGACAAGGCGGTGATCAGTGTGGCACTCTGCGCTGGGCATCACTCTGGTGAGGAGGACGTCACTGCGGTCCCTCTGACGCACTAGGACATAGTCGATAAGGTGCCAGTGTTTGGAGCGAGGATGCATCCAGGTGGTCTTTCGACTGTCCTTTTGCTGAAAAGTAGTGTTGGTGATGACCAGTTGCTGCTCTGCACAGAACTCCAACAGTAGGCGGCCATTGTCATTGCAGTTCCCGACGCCATGCTTGCCGAGGACTCCTTTCCAGGCTTCAGAGTCCTGGCCCACTCTGGCGTTGAAGTCGCCAAGGATGATGACTTTGTCGTCTGCAGGGGTGCTCTGTATGAGGCTGCGCAGGTCAGTGTAAAACTTGTCCTTTTCAGCAGGCTCTGCCAGGAGGGTTGGGGAGTACACACTGAGAAGGGTGACGTGTTGCTGGTGTCTCAGTGGAAGGCGCATGGACATGATGCGGTCTGAGTGACCCGTTGGTAGGTTTTCCAGCTTAGTCGCAATGGAGGTCTTGACCATGAAACCCACGCCTGAGAGCCGTTTTTCTGATTCAGGCCTGCCTGACCAGTAGAGGGTGTAGCCAGCGCCAAGTTCTTGGAGGCTGCCTTCGTCCGGAAAACGTACTTCACTGAGCGCGGCGATGTCGATGTTTAACCTCCGCAATTCATGGGCAATGAGGGCGGAGCGACGTTCAGGGCGTCCGCTCTCTGCTTTGTCGAGCATGGTTCGGATGTTCCAGCATGCTATGTTGAGTCCGGTCGTGGTCGTCATGAGAGTGGATCCGTTATTCTTTCTTGTTTTTTGACCGCAGGAGAAGATGCCCGTTGACTGCGGCTAGCCAACTGGGGTTGCGACGGGACGAGCTTTGGTTAGGCCACCTTTTCTAGGCCCCTCTCCGTGTGGAGCAAGCAGTGCTGTCCCTAGAGAAGGCTGCTTGGTCGTTCAGGGTGTGCCGAGTGATGTTGTCATCCCCAGGTCAACATCAGGCGACCAATATCCTGAACCGCCTGCATGCAGGTTTGAGACTGCGGCTTCCAGTGACATCTTTCACCTGCCGTTTCTCCCCTCGCCCGTCGCTACAGGACTTGGAATGGTCAGTGTCATGGTCCGTGGACGTTTCCTTGTTACGTGGTGGAGTTGTAGTCGAAATATGATAAACACACCAGACACACACACGTAGAGTTCTTTAAAGTAAACCTCGTTCAGCTGCAATCCGTCACACGTGGCTTAAGGATGTAGACAATACTGGAGTAACAGTTCCAACAATATTTAATTCAACGATGCGATACCCACACAGTAATGCACTTTCAAATGCACAAACTATTGAATACAAAGTCTCTTTTGCTATGTCCACACTACGACTCAAAGTTTCTCATACACAGCGTCTCTCGCAATAAACTGCGTATCTCTAAAACTGACAAAGCAAGACAATGTACTCACGGGCTTTCCCAGCGCCCTCCTTATATACACTATCAAAATCTAGAATCTTCTACGGAAATCATGAACTCAAATAACCAGAACGAAACACGCAGCCGAAGCTCATTAACATAAACTTTCCAGAAACAATATATCAGGCTACAAAAACACGGCTGCTCACTTCAGCTCTAAATTCTAGCGTATAATAAAGACACATAAAAGTATGGTATCCCTATCTATGATAGCTCAAAAAGGTACGAGAACATTCCCAAAACAAAAAAAGGCTGCTCGATACACGCGCACAGGAAAACAAAAAGTAGCGAAAATGTTGCGATGTCAACTAACCGACGTGACACTTACGAGGCCACCAGACAGTGCGACCTGTCTACAACGTTCCGGACTAAACACAACAAAACGAAAACGGCTCTACTCACGAACAAAAGAAAATCTTACTAAAAAGGCACGTGAATCACAACCGTGATAGCTCAAATAAACATCGGGTCGTTACCTACGAATAACACATGTACGCTCTCACAGGATCACACAACCACAATCGTAACATTACCCCCCTCTTAAGAATGAAATTTCACAAAAATTTCTTCTTAAATATCAAAAATACGGTTGTGGCTGTGTAAACCTACACAAAACCCTAAACAAATATAACTTCACATCAAAAATCAAATTAAAATAAACGTCTCACAGTTCCGTGTAAACAGTTCTGAGCATCGAAATGTTTCATACAAATGTTCTGGACACAGAAATGTTCATTTAAACTGCTCTGCTCAGGTAATCTGCTCCAAAATTCTGCGAACCCTTGATAGACTGTAGTTTAATGTCAAAAAAGGTTCTCGTCGTCTAGTCTTTCGTCATCAGCAAGACGCACCGATGCGGCCATTTGTGTTTTGTCTTGACGACCTCTCGCAATATACTTCTTCAGCAAATTAGCATGGTACGTTTTCACCTTGTTGTTGACCTTGACTCTGTAGTCGTTGATGCCAACCACCGTGTCGACAACGTATGGTCCCTTCCACTGCATCAGAAGTTTGTTGTTGTCGGTAGGAAGAAGAACCAATACTTGGTCACCTGGCTGGAATCGTCGAGGTTTTGCCTTACGATCATAGTAATGCTTCCCCTTGTTTTGCGCCTTCCGTAGTTCTTCTCGAGCCATCCTGAGGGTATCTTCCAGCTTCTCTCTCAGGTCGAAGACTTACTGGTAGCTGATTTTCACCTCAGGTGCGTCGATATCCTTGGTCCACAGCTCCTTCAGGATGTGCATGGGCCCCCTTACAGTCCTACCGTACAGTAATTCAAAAGGGGAAAACCCTGTCGAATCCTGAGGAACTTCACGGTATGCGAAGAGCAAGGCATTGATGTATCTATGCCACAACCTTGGCTGCTCAGCGCACAGTTTCTTCAACATAGCCTTTAAAGTTCCATTAAACTTTTCAACCAGCCCATTACACATGGGGTGATAAGGGGTGGTAGTAAGGTGTCGGATGCTCAATAGTCGGTTGATTTCCTCCATGCAGTCGGAGACGAACTGAGTTCCTAGGTCACTCAAGATCTCTTCAGGAATTCCTAAACGGCTGAACATGTCGAGGAGCGCCTCTGCTACTGTTGGAGTGTCGATCTTTTTCAATGGTATGGCTTCAGGATAACGTGTAGCGTAGTCCACCAGGGTCAAAATGTATCGATGACCATCTTCACTCGGAGGAGATATTGGCCCCACAAGGTCAACAGCTACCCGCTTGAAAGGCATATCGATCAATGGCATTTTCTCTAAAGGAACCTTGGGCACTTTTCCCTTGGAGATTGTCTTCTGTCATATGTCGCACGATCTGCAGAATCGGGTGACGTCGCCTCCCATATCAGGCCAGTAGAAGACGGCTCGGATTCTATCGAGCGTCTTGTTGATTCCCAAATGTCCTCCCAATATGGAATCATGTGCCAATTTCATCACCTGCATTCTCAAAGGTTCAGGAACTACTACTTGACGCACAGGTTTATCTCTATTGCTGTCGAATATCCGGTACAGGATATCTTTTCTGGTCTCGAAGGTTATCTCTTTTCCCTTACGCATCACAGGCTCGGTTTGACCTCGGAACTTGTCAAGCGTGGTGTCGGCTCTCTGTAGCTCCACCAGCCTTTCTTTATTCACCACTGCTGCTTCCGTGTTGTCCGCCACTTTAAGAGGGATGGTCTGATGACTCTTCTTTGCTTGACTTCTCGTGGTAACAGAACATATTTCAGGTCTCCACTCTGGATCTGGATCGTCTGCGTATCTGGCACCATCAATGTTTCCGATGATGAGGTCGTAGACTGGCGTCTTCACGCACAACGCCTTCACCTCTCCTGTCAAGTATGGGGTGTCGACACTGACTTTGGCAAGGGGGATAATCCTTACAGTTCCGTCAGCCAAAATGAGGGTGGGCCACTTCTGCAGCTTCTGGTCTTCAACTACTAGGTCCTCTCTCACGATGATGCAGCTACAACCAGTGTCTCTCAACACTCTCACTGGTGTGTCGCCGACGAATCCTGACACCACCGGCATGTTCGGCACTTCATTCTCAGGCAGCGCGATGTTTGAGACTGGTAAAAATGTAGTCCCATCTCCTACTGGGATGCGTCCATTCTTTCTGAAAGATTCGATCAGTTCTGGTGTCGCTCGCTTTTCTCTGGATTCAAAGTCATTGGATGATGTCATATCATTGGCTAATACAGCGGCAGCTCTATGTTGAGACGTGGTACTGCTTCTGCCTGCTATCCCACGATCTTGGTTGGATCTTCTGATGTTGTCGCCTCGGGGAATGTCTTTAGAAGGACACCGTATCGCTTTGTGGCCTTTCTTTCCACAGAGAAAACATGTCAGGTTCTCCACCGGCTTGTATCTCGGGGTGTCTCTGACATTGTGGATTTCCTCTGCTGGTGCAGACACACGCTGTGGTTTACTGGACCCGAACTTCATGTTGTGAGCGTCAAGGTATCTTTGAGCGAAGTCGGCCAGGGCCTTTAGTGACTGGTCTTTTTGCTCTCTAAGGTGGGCGGCCAGGCCCTTAGAACATGCGCTGAAAACTTGTTCTTTGATGATGAGGTCGCACAGGTCTTGGTACTCTCTGTTTAGGCCAGCCAGCTCTGTCCATTTCTCCAGGTAGCGTCTGATTCTTTCAATGAATATGCCAGGTGTTTCTCCTTCTTCAGGCTTGCAGTTCCGAAATCGTTGCCTGTAACCCTCTTCAGTGAAGTCGTATTGTCTCAACAGGGCGGCTTTCAACTGTGTATAATCTTCGGCTTCTTCTCTTGGTAAGCGGGTGTAAAATTCAAGCGCTTTGCCAGTTAGAAGTGCGCTCAGTTTAATAGGCCAAGTCTCTTGTTTCCAATTGTTGCTATTTGCGAAGCGCTCGAATCACTCCAAATAAGCGTCCATCTTATCTGAATTTTCAATGAAAGGTGGAAGTTTTGGCGCACGGGCTGTTTGTTCTCTGCTCGCTAATGCTGTTGCTTTCATTAGTTCGCTGGCTCTGTGCCTCTATCTCCATCTGCTTTAGATGAATTTCGTGTTGACGTTGCCTCTCCGCCTCTTCTCGCTCCTCTTCTCGTTGTTTCTCTGCTTCTCTTCGCTGTCTCTCTGCTTCTTCTGCTTCGATTTCGAGTCTCCTGATTTCACGTTCTTTGCTCTTTCTTCTCTTTCCAGTCTCTCCTTTTCTTCTTTCTCTCGTTTCTTTTCTTCTTTCCCTTCTCTCTCCAGTCTCTCCTTTTCTTCTCTCTCTCGTCTCTTTTCTTCTTTCTCCTCTCCTTTACAAACTCGAGGAGTTGAGCTCCTTCGAGTCCACATTCCTTTCCAATTTTCAGGAATATCTCCATCTCCGATGTCGCCATCTCTGCTTTTCACTGCTGGCTGTTTTCTCCTGCTACCCTTTCCACTGAACCAACTGAAGAGGTCTCGTCGGGGTCGCCAAAATGTTACGTGGTGGAGTTGTAGTCGATGTATGATAAACACACCAGACACACACACATAGAGTTCTTTAAAGTAAACCTCGTTCAGCTGCAATCCGTCACTCGTGGCTTAAGTATGTAGACAATACTGGAGTAACAGTTCCAACAATATTTAATTCAGCGATGCGATACCCACACAGTAATGCACTTTCAAATGCACAAACTATTGATTACAAAGTCTCTTTTGCTATGTCCACACTACGACTCAAGTTTCTCATACACAGCGTCTCTCGCAATAAACTGCGTATCTCTAAAACTGACAAAGCAAGACAATGTACTCACGGGCTTTCCCAGCGCCCTCCTTATATACACTATCAAAATCTAGAATCTTCTACGGAAATCATGAACTCAAATAACCAGAACGAAACACGCAGCCGAAGCTCATTAACATAAACTTTCCAGAAACAATAAATCAGGCTACAAAAACACGGCTGCTCACTTCAGCTCTAAATTCTAGCGTATAATAAAGACACATAAAAGTATGGTATCCCTATCTATGATAGCTCAGAAAGGTACGAGAACATTCCCAAAACAAAAAAAGGCTGCTCGATACACGCGCACAGGAAAACAAAAAGTAGCGAAAATGTTGCGATGTCAACTAACCGACGTGACACTTACGAGGCCACCAGACAGTGCGACCTGTCTACAACGTTCCGGACTAAACACAACAAAACGAAAACGGCTTTACTCACGAACAAAAGAAAATCTTACTAAAAAGGCACGTGAATCACAACCGTGATAGCTCAAATAAACATCGGGTCGTTACCTACGAATAACACATGTACGCTTTCACAGGATAACACAACCACAATCGTAACATTCCTAAAGCCTGCGCGGTGGAGCGTTTTGGTGGAGTGCAGTGTGCGCAGTACTGGCCCCACCCTTTAAACCCTTGGTTCGTCTGCCATGGCCTAGCAAGCTGGGACGATGGCATCGAGGTCCTCGGGTCGTAGGTTTTATATCAGACACGGGGGCTTTGATGTCAGGGGTTTCCTCCCTTAGCCTTTCCGCAGCCAAGCGGCCAGGCTTGCAAGGCAACAGGGGACTCGTGGAGGGCGGGGTCGTCTAAGTCCCGTGCAGATGTGAACATCTGCCCACTGCCCAACTTACACGATGGATGAAACAGTCACTGAATCAGCTCGTGCAGCCAAGATTCTCATGCGCTTTCGCATCCTCGCGGGCACCATGAGGATCTGTGCTATAGGTTAACGGCAGCGGAAACTCGAGTCTGGCCGGTGACTGACTGCTTGGCGCCAAGCGACACAGAAACAAAGAGTCCATGTTCCATGGGTCTAACATCCAACAGAACAGTGCATGATGAAACAAAAAAAGAAACGTTAATATCTCTCGGAAAATGAATGTCACACAAACGAAAAATCACAGTCCAATAGAAATCACTATCACAAGTCACTGAGGCAAAAATCTCACATCACAGCCAAACACTGCCAACACAATTGTCACTGAAGACGGAGCGATGTGACTATGCGACTTACTCGCACTAGAGCGAAAGAGAGAGAGAGAGAGAGAGAGAGAGAGAGAGAGAGAGAGAGAGAGAGAGAGAGAGAGAGAGAGAGAGAGACAATGACAATGACAATGACAATGATTCTTTATTTTACAACGGTGAAAGTTTTGGTGAAACCATTTTTCGAACTTGCCGTTGCTAATCTACTTTACATATTATGCACAAATCACAAAATACGATCATTAAATTGGGAAAAACTAAATATATAACTAACAAAAAATTGAAATATAAAGTTTTAAAAAAGAAATCATTGAAGAAATGGAAATAAACATAGAAAATCTCACACATACACACAATTGTAAAGGTATAAATCTCCATACATACTAGATTCATAAACACAAGCACAAGCACAAAACACACACACAGAAACACACACACACACACACACACGCGCGCGCGCGCGCGCACACACACACACACTACGTGCAGCATTAGCATCTTGTATTAACTGAAAATATAACTGAATTGAAGAGTTAGAAAGGGGTGCTGTGAGAGAGAGAGAGAGAGAGAGAGAGAGAGAGAGAGAGAGAGAGAGAGAGAGAGAGAGGCGGGGGGGGGGGGGGGAGGGGAGGGGGAAGGGAGAGGAAGAAGTGGAAGAAAGGTAAGGGAAAAAGCGTAAAGGGAAAAAGAGGGAGAGAGAGAGAGAGCAGAGTAGGGGGAGGCCCGAAGAGAGAGAGAGAGAGAGAGAGAGAGAGAGAGAGAGAGAGAGAGAGAGAGAGAGAGAGAGAGAGAGAGAGAGAAAGGGAAGAAAAAGGACAAGAGAGGGGGGGGGGGGTGAAGAGAGACAACCAGCCAGAGCCATCAGCCCCACCCAACAAGCACCCACCAGCCCACAGAAAAATGCACAGGCACGCAACAAGGCGACCACATGCATCCCCAAGGGATACACACGATCGCCCCGCCCCACACCCGCGCGGGCCGGCGACCGGGCGCCCGACAGGCAAGGGTAAGGGATCCAACCGATCTTACGGCCAGCGCTGAGAAAGTCCCCATGGGATGTGTACATTTCAACCAGCGTCAGCCGCACCTAATTGGTGAGTAGTCAAACAAGAAGCGACACAGTAAGTTCAGTGGGCAGATAAGAATGACACAGACAAGGTAAAAAAAATGTTAATTTTTCATATTCATCCCGAGTGGCGCCACAGTGCCCAGTTTATTAATCAGAAATTTTTCTCGGTCCTTCCTGGCCCAGACATTACTGGCTTGCATAAGCCAGAGGCCTTTAACCCGAATGTCCGAGACGGAGTGGTCGGCCTGATTGAAATGTCGTCCGACCGGTCTGTTGTATTTGTACTTGACCGACTGAAGATGTTCTTTGAAACGGCCGTTGATGGTTCTTTCCGTCTCGCCAACATAGAGTAGATCGCATTTCACACAGGAGATGACATAAATCACCTTGGTGGTTTGACATGTGAAGTATCTGTTTATGTTGAATTTGTAACGTGGACCATTCACCACGGTGGAAGGGCAAATAAAAGGACACGTCTTGCAATTAGGAACATTGCAAGGTGTGGAGCTAGAGGGTCTGGTGGTATGACGAGGCTTGAGAGTAGAGCGAACAAGCATGTCCCGTAAATTAATATCCCTCTTGAAAGCTACCAACGGAGGTTCAGAAAAGATAGCAGCGGACTCTTTGCTGGATGACAAGAGACCCCAGTTAGAAAGAAGTATTTTACGAACCGGATTGGTGCGGGGATGGTAAATCATGGTCACGATAGGCCTGTCACTATCAGCGGTAGGTTTAGTCTGCAGTGTATTCGCGAGACTAAGTTTTTGTATTTTTTGGGAGAGATCCTTGAACAACAGTATGTGGGTAATTGTTACGTGGTGGAGTTGTAGTCGAAGTATGATAAACACACTAGACACACACACGTAGAGTTCTTTAAAATAAACCTCGTTCAGCTGCAATCCGTCACACGTGGCTTAAGGATGTAGACAATACTGGAGTAACAGTTCCAACAATATTTAATTCAGAGATGCGATATCCACACAGTAGTGCACTTTCAAATGCACAAACTACTGATACAAAGTCTCTTCTGCGATGTCCACACTGCGACACAAAGTTTCTCATACACAGCGTCTCTCTCAATAAACTATACGTGTCTCTACAACTGACAAAGCAAGACAATGTACGCACGGGCTTTCCCAGCGCCCTCCTTATAAATACTACGAAAATCTAGAATCTTCTATGGAAATCATACAACTCAACCAATCAGAACGAAACACGCAGCCGAAACTCATTAACATGAACTTTCCAGAAAAAAACTATAACAGGCTACAAAAACACGGCTGCTTACTTCAGCTCTAAATTCTAGCGTATAATTAAGTCACATACAAGTATGGTATCCCTATCACCTGGTAGCTCTATAAAGTACGAGAACATTCCCAAAACAAAACAAAGGCTGCTCAATCCACGCGCACAAAAAGTAGCGAAAAATGTTGCGATGTCAACTAACCGACGTGACACTTACGAGGCCACTAAGACAGTGCGACCCTTCTAGCACGCTCCGGACTAAACTTAACAAAACGAAAACGGCTCTACTCACGAACAAAAGAAAATCTTACTAAACAAACACGTGAATCGTAACCGTGATAGCTCAAATAAACAATCGGGTCGTTACCTACGATCAACACACGCACGCTCTCACAGGCTAACACAACCACAATCGTAACATCACCCCCTCTTAAGAATGAAATTTCACAAAAACTTCTTCTCAAATTTCAAAAATACGGTTGTGGCTGTGTAAACCTACACAAAACCCTAAACAAATATAATTTCACATCAAAAAATCAAATTAAAATAAACGTCTCACAGTTCCGTGTAAACAGTCCTGAGCATCGAAATGTTTCATACAAAACGTTCTGGACACAGAAATGTTCATTCAAACTGCTCTGCTCAGGTAATCTGCTCCAAAATTCTGCGAATCTTCGATTAAACTAAAAATAATGTCAAAGTATGTTTCAGGAACATCACCAAATCATAAGTTACAGTTCACAGTTCAAAAGTCATTGGTCAAGTGTAAACCGATGCTCGAACTCTTGAGTCAGGACGCACAGTTCTTCACGTTGAGTCTGGGTCAGATTCTGACCGAATTGGATATCTTCTACATCCTCTTTGTGTCGGAGTTCATTAAGGTCAAACAGGTTCTCGTCGTCTAGTCTTTTGTCATCAGCAAGACGCACCGATTCCGCCAATTTTGGTTTGTCTTGACGACCTCTTGCAATATACTTCTTCAGCAAATTAGCATGGTAAGTTTTCACCTTGTTGTTGACCTTGACTCTGTAGTCGTTGATGCCAACCACCGTGTCGACAACGTATGGTCCCTTCCACTGCATCAGACCCCACCCGGGTCTGCCCTGGGGGACTTGGGTGGGGTTAGGTATTTTTTAATTCCCAGGGTCACCCTGGTCAGCCCCACAGGGTGGGGTTTTCTCTCTATTCTGGGGCATGTGTTTCTGTCTACCCTTTGTCCATTCAACTGTATTTGCCTTTTTAAAACTCTCCCTACTGTCTGCACTGCCTGTAGCTCTTGATATTGGATGTGTGTTGCTAAATGGTCTTAGCTTTATTTAGGCCACATGTGTTAGGTTTATTTAACGTATTTGCCCGGCTGGCGACATACATTCAATGTTCTGTTTATTTTTTTTCACAAGCATTGCAGGCACGTCCTGAGAAAGCCTTGTTGCTGTCGGGACGTTAAGCACTGTACAATCAATCAATCAATTCCACTGCATCAGAAGTTTGTTGTTGTCGGTAGGAAGAAGAACCAACAGTTGGTCACCTGGCTGGAATCGTCGAGGTTTTGCCTTACGATCATAGTAATGCTTCCCCTTGTTCTGCGCCTTCCGTAGTTCTTCTCGAGCCATCCTGAGGGTATCTTCCAGCTTCTCTCTCAGGTCGAAGACGTACTGGTAGCTGATTTTCACCTCAGGTGCGTGGATATCCTTGGTCCACAGCTCCTTCAGGATGTGCATGGGCCCCCTTACAGTCCTACCGTACAGTAATTCAAAAGGGGAAAACCCTGTCGAATCCTGAGGAACTTCACGGTATGCGAAGAGCAAGGCATTGATGTATCTATGCCACAACCTTGGCTGCTCAGCGCACAGTTTCTTCAACATAGCCTTTAAAGTTCCATTAGACTTTTCAACCAGCCCATTACACATGGGGTGATAAGGAGTAGGTAGTAAGGTGTCGGATGCTCAATAGCCGGTTGACTTCCTCCATGCAGTCGGAGACGAACTGAGTTCCTAGGTCACTCAGGATCTCTTCAGGAATTCCTAAACGGCTGAACATGTCGAGGAGCGCCTCTGCTACTGTTGGAGTGTCGATCTTTTTCAATGGTATGGTTTCAGGATAACGTGTAGCGTAGTCCACCAGGGTCAAAATGTATCGATGACCATCATCACTCGGAGGAGATATTGGCCCCACAAGGTCAACAGCTACCCGCTTGAAAGGCATATCGATCAATGGCATTTTCTCTAGAGGAACCTTGGGCACCTTTCCCTTGGAGATTGTCTTCTGGCATATGTCGCACGATCTGCAGAATCGGGTGACGTCGCCTCCCATATCAGGCCAGTAGAAGACAGCTCGGATTCTATCGAGCGTCTTGTTGATTCCCAAATGTCCTCCCAATATGGAATCATGTGCCAATTTCATCACCTGCATTCTCAAAGGTTCAGGAACTACTACCTGACGCACAGGTTTATCTCCATTGCTGTCGAATATCCGGTACAGGATATCTTTTCTGGTCTCGAAGGTTATCTCTTTTCCCCTACGCGTTACGGGCTCGGTCTGACCTCGGAACTTGTCAAGCGTGGTGTCAGCTCTCTGTAGCTCCACCAGCCTTTCTTTATTCACCACTGCTGCTTCCGTGTTGTCCGCCACTTTTAGAGGGATGGTCTGGTTACTCTTCTTTGCTTGACTTCTCGTGGTAACAGAACATATTTCAGGTCTCCACTCCGGATCTGGATCGTCTGTGTATCTGGCACCATCAATGTTTCCGATGAAGAGGTCGTAGACTGGTGTCTTCACGCACAACGCCTTCACCTCTCCTGTCAAGTATGGGGTGTCGACACTGACTTTGGCAAGGGGGATAATCCTTACAGTTCCGTCAGCCAAAATGAGGGTGGTCCACTCCTGTAGCTTCTGGTCTTCAGCTACTAGGTCCTCTCTCACGATGACGCAGCTACAACCAGTGTCTCTCAACACTCTCACTGATGTGTCGCCGACGAATCCTGACACCACCAGCATGTTCGGCACTTCATTCTCAGGCAGCGCGATGTTTGAGACTGGTAAAAATGTATCACCATCTCCTACTGGGATGCGTCCATTCTTTCTGAAAGATTCAATCAGCTCCGGTGTCACTCGCGTTTCTCTAGACTCAAAGTCATTGGATGACGTCACATCATTGGCTAATACAGCGGCAGCTCTGTGTTGAGACGTGGTACTGCTTCTGCCTGCTATCCCACGATCTTGGTTGGATCTTCTGATGTTGTCGCCTCGGGGAACATCTTTAGAAGGACACCGTATCGCTTTGTGACCTTTCTTTCCGCAGAGAAAACATGTCAGGTTCTCCACCGGCTTGTATCTCGGGGTGTCTCTGACATTGTGGATTTCCTCTGCTGGTGCAGACACACGCTGTGGCTTACTGGACCCGAACTTCATGTTGTGAGCGTCAAGGTATCTTTGAGCGAAGTCGGCCAGGGCCTTTAGTGACTGGTCTTTTTCTCTCTGAGGTGGGCGGTCAGGTCCTTAGAACATGCGCTGAAAACTTGTTCTTTGATGACACAGGTTTTGGTACTCTCTGTTTAGGCCAGCCAGCTCTATCCATTTCTCCAGGTAGCTTCTGATTCTTTCAATGAATAAGCCAGGTGTTTCTCCTTCTTCAGGCTTGCAGTTCCGAAATCGTCGCCTGTAACCTTCTTCAGTGAAGTCGTACTGTCTCAACAGGGCGGCTTTCAACTGAGTATAGTCTTCGGCTTCTTCTCTTGGCAAACGGGTGTAAATTCAAGCGCTTTGCCAGTTAGAAGTGCGCTCAGTTTAATAGCCCAAGTCTCTTGTTTCCAATTGTTGCTATTTGCGAATCGCTCGAATCGCTCCAAATAAGCGTCCATCTTATCTGAATTTTCAATGAAAGGTGGAAGTTTTGGCGCACGGGCTGTTTGTTCTCTGCTCGCTAATGCTGTTGCTTCATTAGTTCTCTGGCTCTGTGCCTCTATCTCCATCTGCTTTAGATGAATTTCGTGTTGACGCTGCCTCTCCGCCTCTTTTCGCTCCTCTTCTCGTTGTTTCTCTGCCTCTCTTCGCTGTTTCTCTGCTTCTCTTCGCTGTTTCTCTGCTTTTTCTGCTTGGATTTCGAGTCTCCTGATTTCACGTTCTTTGGCTCTTTCTTCTCTTTCCAGTCTCTCCTTTTCTTCTTTCTCTCGTTTCTTTTCTTCTTTCTCTTCTCTCTCCAGTCTCTCCTTTTCTTCTCTCTCTCGTCTCTTTTCTTCTTTCTCCTCTCTCTCCTTTACAAACTCGAGGAGTTGAGCTCCTTCGAGTCCACATTCCTTTCCAATTTTCAGGAATATCTCCATCTCTGATGTCGCCATCTCTGCTTTTCACTGCTGGCTGTTTTCTCCTGCTACCCTTTCCACTGAACCAACTGAAGAGATCTCGTCGGGGTCGCCAAAATGTTACGTGGTGGAGTTGTAGTCGAAGTATGATAAACACACTAGACACACACACGTAGAGTTCTTTAAAATAAACCTCGTTCAGCTGCAATCCGTCACACGTGGCTTAAGGATGTAGACAATACTGGAGTAACAGTTCCAACAATATTTAATTCAGCGATGCGATATCCACACAGTAGTGCACTTTCAAATACACAAACTACTGATACAAAGTCTCTTCTGCGATGTCCACACTGCGACACAAAGTTTCTCATACACAGCGTCTCTCTCAATAAACTATACCTGTCTCTACAACTGACAAAGCAAGACAATGTACGCACGGGCTTTCCCAGCGCCCTCCTTATAAATACTACGAAAATCTAGAATCTTCTATGGAAATCATACAACTCAACCAATCAGAACGAAACACGCAGCCGAAACTCATTAACATGAACTTTCCAGAAAAACTATAACAGGCTACAAAAACACGGATGCTTACTTCAGCTCTAAATTCTAGCGTATAATTAAGTCACATAAAAGTATGGTATCCCTATCACCTGGTAGCTCTATAAAGTACGAGAACATTCCCAAAACAAAACAAAGGCTGCTCAATCCACGCGCACAAAAGTAGCGAAAAATGTTGCGATGTCAACTAACCAACGTGACACTTACGAGGCCACTAGACAGTGCGACCCTTCTAGCACGCTCCGGACTAAACTTAACAAAACGAAAACGGCTCTACTCACGAACAAAAGAAAATCTTACTACAAAAACACGTGAATCGTAACCGTGATAGCTCAAATAAACAATCGGATCGTTACCTACGATCAACACACGCACGCTCTCACAGGCTAACACAACCACAATCGTTACAGTAATGTCTGTCGATGAAAAATCCAGCCATTTCTTTGGATTGAACATCAAAATCTGAATCTTCGGAACAGATTCTTTTCAGCCGAAGAAACTGAGAATATGGGATGCTGTTCTTAGTTTTAGGGTTGTGCGAAGAGCGGTAGTCGAGGTAGGAATGTGAGTCGGTAGGTTTGTAATGTATTGAAGTTTTCAACATTCCGCAGTCAATCCTGATGTTCATGTCCAGAAAGTCGACTGAAGTAGCTGATATAGTGTATGTGAACTTGATGGATGGGTGGAAGTTCTGCACGAAGTGAATGAAGTCTAAAAGTGCAGCTTGGGTCATGTGTGTAGCTCCAATACCGTCCTCAATGTAGCGTTTATACATCTCAGGGACTGGCCCGGTGTATGTCTGAAGTATTCGTTGTTCAAAGAAACCCATGAAGAGGCAAGCATAGCTGGGTCCCATTTTTGTGCCCATCGCTACACCACTGCACTGAGCGAAGGTGACGCCATTGGTAAGGTAGCATGTCTGAAGCATACACTTGATTAGGACGTCCTTCGATTGTACAGGATAAATGTGTAATCTTTGGAGTGTAAAATGTTTCTGATTTCCTTTTGGAGGGACTTCCCGGTTCAATGAACAACATAGGAATGCCTTTCAGTGACCTAGCAGGTGTGTTCAGGCTGATTTTCCACATTGGATCACTTTTGTCTTTTACACTAAACTGTGTCTTATCACACGGTCATAATAAATCGGCAGTCTTGACTGGTACTGATTTTGTATGAGATTAACTGGATGAGCATGTGTAACAATTTCATATTCCAAAGAGATGTTTGTTATCTTGTACGTCGCTTTCAGATGATCTAATAACTTTTGCGTAGCCATTGAAAGTTAGTTCAACGCTGAGACGGTCATACAGTGCTACTTCGTAATAAGGCAAATGTGCTGTTATGATTTCAAATTCAAGTGGAATGTAAAATCTATTTCCAGATGTGTCTGCCAATATAACATCTCTGGCAGATGATGTCGATTTGTCACCTGCATCGATCCTAAGTTTGGCAACATTATCAGACTGTATGATTTGGTAAACACGGTCTTCTCGTTCTTCCCTAGTGATCTTTGTAGCAGTAGAACACATCAGCATCATCCAGACTAAACACTTCCTGACCTTCAAGATTAACTTTAATAGTTCTAATAATTGCTCTACCCAGGTTGTCAACTAGTTTTCTGTTTACGTCATCATCTGATGAAAGTTCGATATTAAAAGCAAGGCGTGCAGTACCGCGAACAATAACATCATTGGGACCTAGGTTCGGAAACTTCTACTTGTAACTAGATCACGCATAATTGCGGAAAATGCCAGCAGGTTTGTTTATTTTGTTCTTTTCTCAGGTTGTAGATCAGGGCAGAAGGGAGGATTCGGCAGCATCCCAGGCGACTGAGCAACTCTCTTCTGGACAGCACTGCTCACCCTAGTAAGGGAGGGAACTAGAAAAGGTGTTCCAAACATTGCCTGCCCTACACAAACCGGTCAGCTTACTGCGGCTGGCGGTTTAACCCTTTCATGCGGTCGAAAAGAAAAACAAAGAAAGAAACTTATCCTCGGTACGTGGAACGTACGAACCCTGTTGGACAGAGATCAGACGCAGAGACCGCACAGAAGAACAGCCCTCATAGCCAGGAAGCTGGCGAGATTTAAGATCGACATTGCGGCTCTTAGTGAAACCAGATTTGCTGACGACGGCTCGATCTGTGAATCTGAGGGTGGGTACACCTTCTTCTGGAAAGGCAAAGCTGAGAACGAGGACAGGATACACGGAGTTGGCTTCGCCATCCGCACTACGCTCCTCCGACATCTGCCTTCTCTTCCCACTGGCATCAGCGAACGATTGATGAAGCTCCATTTACCCATCTCCCACACCCGACATGTCACTATCATCAGCGCCTATGCTCCGACACTAACCAACGCCGATGACGACAAGGAGGCGTTCTATGAGAGCCTCGACTCCCTCCTGAAGGCCACCCCTGCAAGTGACAAACTCATCGTGCTTGGTGACTTCAATGCTCGAGTTGGGCGCGAATGTGACTGCTGGGAAGGAGTGATGGGCCCACACGGGCTGGGCAAGATGAACAGCAATGGCCTGCTGCTGCTGACATTGTGCGCTGAGAATGGACTCGCCATCACCAACACCCTCTTCAGGGTGGCTAGTAAGTACAAAACAACATGGATGCATCCCAGGTCCAAGCAGTGGCATCTCATAGACTATGTCATTGTCCACCAGCGGGATACTCGTGATGTCAGAATCACCAGAGCCATGAGATGAGCAGAATGCTGGACCGACCATCGGCTGGTGCGGTCTGTCCTCAACCTGCACATTGCACCAGCACACAGGAAGAGGCCGAAGCTTACCCGACCTTCATTCAGCCTGGCCAAGCTTAAGCGCCCTGACGTCAAGGAAAACTTCCAGTCCGACCTTAATGACCTGCTAACTGCCCATGGACCGTTGACTGACAGCCCAACTGAAATGTGGAACCAGTTCAAGGGGATGTTGACGGAGTCTGCCAAAGACGTGCTTGGACCCAATCAGAGGGTACACCAGGATTGGTTCGATGAGAACAATGAAGAGATCAACTATCTACTGGAGCAAAAGCGCTGTGCCTTCATCGACTGGCAGAACGACATCAACTCCTTGTCCAAGAAAGACCGTTTCAAACACCTCCAGAGAAAAGCCCAGAGAGAGCTCCGCAACATGCAGGACAACTGTGGGACAGCAAGACAAAAAAAAAAAAAAAACTTGAACACTTTGCTGAATCCAACAACTCCAAGGAGTGTTTCAGTGCAATGAAAGCTGTCTACGGCCCTGCCAGACTCAGCACAACCCCTCTCTTTTCTTCCGACGGCTTCACCTTGCTGAAGGACCGAGGCAGCATCACTGAGCGCTGGAGAGAACACTTCTCAAATCTGCTGAACCTGCCTTCCACTGTCGACCCCCCGGCCCTGGACATGACTCCCCAGAAGCTGACGCTGGATGACCTTGACCTCCCGCCTACCCTGGACGAGGTCAAGAAAGCGATCAACCAGACTAGCTCCCGCAAGGCTGCAGGCATGGACGGCATCTCCACAGAGCTCTTCAAAGCAGCTGGACCTGAGACCCTTGACGCCTTTCTCAACATTCTGACATGCATCTGGGCAGAGGAGAACATGCCACAGGAATTTAGAGATGCTACAATCGTCTCCCTGTTAAAGAACAAGGGCAGCAAAGCAGACTGTGCCAACTACCGAGTGATCTCACTCTTGTCCATTGCTGGCAAGATCCTCGCAAGAGTCATTCTCAACCGCCTGATCAGCTCTGTATCTGAGGAAGCACTCCCAGAGGCTCAGTGTGGCTTCAGACCCGGCCGCAGCACAGTCGACAAGGTCTTCTCTGTGGGACAGGTCCAGGAGAAATGCATTGAGCAGCACATGGACCTCTACGCTGTCTTCATAGATCTGACCAAAGCATTCGACACCGTGAACAGAGAAGCGCTTTGGGTCATCCTCGCAAAGCTCAGCTGCCCCAGGAAGTTCACCAACATCATCCGCCTCTTCCATGATGGAATGTTAGGAGTTGCCCAGTCAAACGGCGACACATCCGCTCCCTTCGACAGTTCCAACGGTGTCAAACAAGGTTGTGTTCTTGCCCCCGTGATGTTCAACCTGTTCTTAACGTGCAGTACGTGACCTTGAGAAGGGAGTGTACCTGAAGTACAGACTAGACGGCTCTCTCTTCGAGCTCCGTCGACTGAACGCCAGGACCAAGACCATCGAGAGACTGATCCTTGAGGCGCTGTTTGCCGATGACTGTGCGCTGATGGCGCACACGGAGTCTGACCTCCAGACCATCGTCAACAGGTTCTCGGAAGCCTCTCGACTGTTTGGCATCACCATCAGTCTCAACAAGACCGAGGTTCTGCACCAACCAGCCCCAGGCACAAGAGCCCCCCCCCCCCAAAGTGTATATCGAAGGCACCGAGCTGAAGTCTGTCGACCAGTTCAGGTACCTGGGGAGCATCATCTCTTCTGACGGTACTGTCGACAAGGAAATCGCAGCTCGCATCAGCAAAGCCAGCCAAGCCCTGGGTCGTCTGCGCACTCGTGTGTTGAATACGTCAAGCTCTCCACCAAGATCAAAGTCTATAAGACAGTAGTCCTCCCCAGCCTCCTCTACAGCTGTGAGTCATGGACGCTGTACAGAAAGCACCTCAAACAGCTTGAACGTTTCCACATGAGATCCGTGCGCTTACTCATGGGCATCAAATGGCAAGACAAGGCGACAAACCTGGAAGTCCTGGATAATGCTGGTTTAGTGAGTGTTGAAGCCTTGATCTTAAAGACACAACTTCGCTGGACAGGTCATGTCATACGCATGGATGATTCTCGTATGCCACGCCAACTCCTGTATGGTGCACTCTCAAAAGGCCACAGGAAGAAAGGACGGCAAAAGAAACGCTTCAAAGACTGCATAAAAGACAGCCTCAAGTACTGCGTCTTTCCGGTAAAGGAACTTGAAGCACAAGCACAAGACAGATCCGGCTGGCGTGCCGCCACCAGGGAAGCCTGCACGCTCTTTGAACACAATCGGCGCGAACGGATCACCAGTGCCAGAGCTCGCAGAAAGACAGCGTCGACTCTCCCCACAGCTATGTTCCAGTGCCCCCATTGCCCTCGCAGGTGTGGCTCCAGGATTGGCTTGGTCAGCCACACGCGCACTCACAAATAGAAGTCGTGCACAATGACGACATCATCGGCTTTCGATGGTCTGCCCATTAAGATCACCAGCTGACATCTCGTCAATTTCACTTGTCAGTCCAGCCCGACTCGCACGTTTCCTGGCGTCTTCTCTCCGTTCGTGTGTGTGTATAGGATATACATTTCCAGCATTAGTACACACTAAGACGTATGTCATTACTACTACACATAAGGAGCGCGTTAATGTTGCAGTGTGAGCATATGTCATTACTACTACACATAAGGAGCGCGTTAATGTTGCAGTGTGAGCATATTGCGCGTTTCTGTTTTGAAAATCCAAGTAGATTCGGGTCAAGTAATCACATCTGTCTGTTTTCCGCACTACATCAAGCAAAATGCTGCTCAATATTATTTATGTCCTCAGTCCAAAACAAAACTTTTACCTTCGCTTCACGTCCTCCACTATGTGTGACCATGTTAGGTTTGCATACCGAGACCATCATGCACACCGAAACAAGACATGTATGCATATAATTCAGTTTAATTCATAAGTAAAGTTTGGCAATGAAACAACTATTTTAGCAATGTGGTTAAGAACTTGACAAAGAAAACAAGAGTAGTGAACAAACAAGAAAACAACCAGCAAATACTGGCGAGACAGCAGACGACAGGTTTGTGGATGCAAGGGAGCTAACTGTGTTCAGTGAATTTTCAGTGTTTGTCTTTTTCATCTACCTCCTACTATAATACAGTTTGTGGTGTTTTTTTTTTAAGGTTGGAATGTTGCATTTCGCGACTACAGTTGGCTTTGCGCATCAATGACGGTTTGAAGTTATGGGTTAGTTTCTTTAGCTATTTGTACTCTTTGTGTCATCATTAACGGGTTTCCACGTTCAATGCGAGTATCGAAGCACACGATGGCGGCACGTACACGGAGAAATATCTTCGTCATTACTGGAGAACGGCAAGTCAGTTTACATTAATCAAAGTGTTAACGTTGTCATAGTTACAAAGGATGCATTAGTGTTTCAGCAGAACAGTATTTTGTATTTTATTTCGCAAGACCTTGGGCGGGCTTGAGCATTCATCAACAAGTGACAGGGCCGCAATGCTTCGCGGGAAGCCGGCCGGAAAGTATATCGAGCAAGCGCATGAATAATTAATTTGCTTGTTATACAACATATCAGTTCATGTGTCAATAATTAATTTGCATAGAGCATATCAGTTTATGTGTCAAAGAAGGGAAAACAACATGGAGTGGGAACACATATTTATATATAATGCGCGCCGTAAAAAGAAGAAGACGAAGATTTTCCTGTCTATATTTCGAATCTGATTTCGTCACAGTAAAGTATTTTTAGTTCTCTTTACAGCCCTCTCAGCTGCATGACGCCATCCATGTTTGTCCATTGTACACTGTGACCCGGTAAAGCTGCCCACCCCCAAAATAAAAAATCGCAAGACGGACATTTCTCTGTGTGGTGCGTAGTTTTAACACACATCTCATGTTTGGCCAGAAACACTATAAAACGGAGAACACCATTTTAAACTGCGTTCATTGTTCTTGAAACCTGAAGATGGGGAGTCATTTCAGAGGAAGACGTTATTAAGGTGGCGTTTTCCATACGTTCACCGTAAAAAAACACCGGACATTTAAGATTCAGCCGCGAATGCTTGGCATCTGAGGGCACTCAGCCTAATGTTATCAGCACTTGTAAGCATAAGAATCATTTTCCATTCAGCTGCAACAAGAAAGGAGGATTTTGAGTGAAAATGGGGATGTCGTTGTCACAGGTATGCGCCTACCCTCCGAAAGTAAAAATTGATTGCCTTGATTACTTGCTGGTCGTCTGTTTACAACAGTGTGGGTGTGATTGCATGCGTATGTGTTTATTTGTTTTCTCCTGTTTGTTTGTTTCTTTGTTCTGTCTGTATTCTCAAAATGTGAATGTGCGTGTGTGTGTGTGTGTGTGTGTGTGTGTGTGTGTGTGTGTGTGTGTGTGTGTGTGTGTGTTGGTTCATGATTCACAACATGTATTTTAAGGTGGTCTGCTCGTGGTCTGTTTACGACAGTGCGTGTTCCACCCCCCCCCCCCAACCCCCCGCCCCCTCGCACCTCCACACACATTTGCATGGTCACTCAAATCGGCCTTTCTTATTGCAGCTAAATGGAAAATAATTCTTCCGGTTACAAGTGCAGAGAAAATTAGGCTCTCAGATGTTACAAGTGCAAAGAAAATTAGACCCTCAGATGTTACAAGTGCAGAGAAAATTAGACCCTCAGATGTTAAAAGTGCAGAGAAAATTAGACCCTCAGATGTTACAGGTGCAGAGAAAATTAGGCCCTCAGATGTTACAAGTGAAAAGAAAATTAGGCCCTCAGATGTTACAAATGCAGAGAAAATTAGGCCCTCAAATGTTACAAGTGCAGAGAAAATTAGGCCCTCAGATGTTACAAGTGCACACATTAGACTGCGAAGTCATATCAGATAGACAGCATAGACTATAAGCGTAGACAGAACCGTGGAGTAATGTCCACACATGAGGACCTACGCCTCTTTGAGATGTTTGGAGTGCTGTGTGTGCGTAGGGTAGATCTTTGGAGTGCTGTGTGTGCGTAGGGTAGATGTTTGGAGTGGTGTCTGTACGTAGGATAGATGGTTGGAGTGCTGTGTGTGCGTAGCATAGATGTTTGGAGTGCTGTATGTGCGTAGGGTAGACGTTTGGAGTGCTGTATGTGCGTAGGGTAGATGTTTGGAGTGCTGTGTGTGCGTAAGGTAGATGATTGGAGTGCTGTATGTGCGTAGGGTAGATGTTTGGAGTGCTGTATGTGCGTAGGGTAGATGTTTGGAGTGCTGTGTGTGCGTAGGGTAGATGTTTGGAGTGCTGTGTGTGCGTAGGGTAGATGTTTGGAGTGCTGTCTGTACGTAGGATAGATGTTTGGAGTGCTGTCTGTGCGTAGGGTAAATGTTTGGAGTGCTGTGTGTGCGTAGGGTAGATGTTTGGAGTGCTTTGTGCGCGTAGGGTAGATGTTTGGAGTGCTGTTTGTGCGTAGGGTAGATGTTTGGAGTGCTGTGTGTGCGTAAGGTAGATATTTGGAGTGCTGTCTGTGCGTAAAGTAGATGTTTGGAGTGCTGTCGTTGCGTAGGGTAGATGTTTGAAGTGCTGTTTGTGCGTAGGGTAGATGTTTGGAGTGCTGTGTGTGCGTAGGGTAGATGTTTGGAGTGCTGTCTGTGCGTAGGGTAGATGTTTGGAGTGCTGTGCATGCGTAGAGTAGATGTTTGGAGTGCTGTGTGTGCGTAGGGTAGATGTTTG
The DNA here is from genome assembly GCA_036245525.1 of Semisulcospira habei. Lineage (NCBI taxonomy): Eukaryota > Metazoa > Mollusca > Gastropoda > Semisulcospiridae > Semisulcospira > Semisulcospira habei. Next base: position 466,414 of record BTPG01000008.1, on the reverse strand, counting down.
GAGAGCTAAGTCTGCGTAGGGTAGATGTTTGGAGTGCTGTGTGTGCGTAGGGTAGATGTTTGGAGTGCTGTATGTGCGTAGGGTAGATGTTTGGAGTGCTGTCTGTGGGTAGGGTAGAGGTTTGGAGTGCTGTCTGTGCGTAGGGTAGATGTTTGGAGTGCATTCTGTGCGTAGGGTAGTTGTTTGGAGTGCTGTAAGTGCGTAGGGTAGATGTTTGGAGTGCTGTGTGTGCATAGGGTAGATGTTTGGAGTGCTATGTGTGCATAGGGTAGATGTTTGGAGTGATGTGTGTGCGTAGGGTAGATGGTTGGAGTGCTGTGTGTGCATAGGGTAGAGGATTAGAGTGCTGTGTGTGCGTAGGGTAGATGGTTGGAGTGCTGTGTGTGCATAGGGTAGATGTTTGGAGTGCTGTGTGTGCGTAGGGTAGATGTTTGGAGTGCTGTGTGTGCGTAGCATAGATGTTTGGAGTGCTGTGTGTGCGTAGGGTAGATGTTTGGAGTGATGTGTTTGCGTAGGGTAAATGTTTGGAGAGTTGTCTGTACGTAGGATAGACGGATGGAATGCTGTGTGTGCGTAGCATAGATGTTTGGAGTGCTGTATGTGCGTAGGGTAGATGTTTTGAGTGCTGTATGTGCGTAGGTTAGATGTTTGGATTGCTGTGTGTGTATAGGGTAGATGTTTGGAGTGGTGTCTGTAGGTAGGATAGATGGTTGGAGTGCTGTCTGTGCGTAGGGTAGATCTTTGGAGTGCTGTATGTGCGTAGGGTAGATGTTTGGAGTGCTGTGTGTGCGTAGGGTAGATGTTTGGAGTGCTGTCTGTACGTAGGGTAGATGTTTGGAGTGCTGTCTGTGCGTAGGGTAGATGTTTGGAGTGCTGTCTGTGCGTAGAGTAGAAGTTTGGAGTGCTGTGTGTGCGTAGGGTAGATGTTTGGAGTGCTGTGTGTGCGTAGGGTAGATGTTTGTAGTGCTGTTTGTGCGTAGGGTAGATGTTTAAGGTGCGGTGTGTGCGTAAGGTAGATGTTTTGAGTGCTGTATGTGCGTAAAGTAGATGTTTGGAGTGCTGTCGTTGCGTAGGGTAGATGTTTGGAGTGCTATGCGTGCGTAGGGTAGATGTTTGGAGTGCTGTCTGTGCGTAGGGTAGATGTTTGGAGTGCTGTGCATGTTTAGGGAAGATGTTTGGAGTGATGTCTGTGCGTAGGGTAGATGTTTGGAGTGCTGTGTGTGCGTAGGGTAGATGTTTGGAGTGCTGTGTGTGCGTAGGGAAGATGTTTGGAGTGCTGTCTGTGGGTAGGGTAGATGTTTGGAGTGCTGTCTGTGCGTAGAGTAGATGTTTGGAGTGCTGTCTGCGCGTAGGGTGGAAGTTTGGAGTGCTGTGTGTGCGTAGGGTAGATGTTTGGAGTGATGTTCGTGCGTAGGGTAGATGTTTGGAGTGCTCTCTGTGCGTATAGTAGATGTTTGGAGTGATCTCTGTGCGTAGGGTAGATGTTTGGAGTGCTGTCTGTGCGTAGGGTAGATGTTTGGAGTGCAATCTATGCGTAGGGTAGATGATTAGAGTGCTGTGTGTGCGTAGGGTAGATGATTGGAGTGCTGTGTGTGCGTAGGGTAGATGTTTGGAGTGCTGTCTGTGCATAGGGTAGATGATTGGAGTGCATTCTGTGCGTAGGGTAGATGATTGGAGTGCTGTGTGTGCGTAGGGTAGATGTTTGGAGTGCTGTGTGTGCGTAGGGTAGATGTTTGGAGTGCTGTGTGTGCGTAGGGTTGATGTTTGGAGTGCTGTATGTGCGTAGGGCAGATGTTTGGAGTGCTGTATGTGCGTAGGGTACATGTTTGGAGTGCTGTGTGTGCGTAAGGTAGATGTTTGGAGTGCTGTCTGTGCGTAAAGTGGATGTTTGGAGTGCTGTCGTTGCGTAGGGTAGATGTTTGAAGTGCTGTTTGCGCGTAGGGTAGATGTTTGGAGTGCTGTGCGCGCGTAGGGTAGATGTTTGGAGTTCTGTCTGTGCGTAGGGTAGATGTTTGGAGTGCTGTCTGTGCGTAGGGTAGATGTTTGGAGAGCTAAGTCTGCGTAGGGTAGATGTTTGGAGTGCTGTGTGTGCGTAGGGTAGATGTTTGGAGTGCTGTGTGTGCGTAGGGTAGATGTTTGGAGTGCTGTCTGTGCGTAGGGTAGATGTTTGGAGTGCTGTCTGTGCGTAGGGTAGATGTTTTGAGTGCATTCTGTGCGTAGGGTAGGTGTTTGGAGTGCTGTAAGTGCGTAGGGTAGATGTTTGGAGTGCTGTGCGTGCATAGGGTAGATGTTTGGAGTGCTGTGCGTGCGTAGGGTAGATGTTTGAAGTGCTGTCTGTGCGTAGGGTAGATGTTTGGAGTGCTGTCTGTGCGTAGGGTAGATGTTTGGAGTGCTGTCTGTGGGTAGGGTAGATGTTTGGAGCGCTGTCTGTGCGTAGGGTAGATGTTTGGAGTGCATTCTGTGCGTAGCGTAGATGTTTGGAGTGCTGTATGTGCGTAGGGTGGATGTTTGGAGTGCTGCTGTGTGTGCGTAGGGTAGATGTTTGGAGTGTTGTTCATGCGTAGGGTAGATGTTTGGAGTGTTGTCTGTGCGAAGGGTAGATGTTTGGAGTGATCTCTGTGCGTAGGTTAGATGTTTGTAGTGCTGTCTGTGCGTAGGGTAGATGTTTGGAATGCATTTTGTGCGTAGGGTAGATGATTGGAGTGCTGTGTGTGCGTAGGGTAGATGACTGGAGTGCTGTATGTGCGTAGGGTAGATGTTTGGAGTGCTGTCTGTGCGTAGGGTAGATGTTTGGAGTGCATTCTGTGCGTAGGGTAGATGATTGGTGTGCTGCGTGCGTAGGGTATATGTTTGGAGTGCTGTGTGTGCGTAGGGTAGATGTTTGGAGTGCTGTGTGTGCGTAAGGTAGATGATTGGAGTGCTGTGTGCGCGTAGCATAGATGTTTGGAGTGCTGTGTGTGCGTAGGGTAGATGTTTGGAGTGCTGTGTGTGCGTAGGGTAAATGTTTGGAGAGTTGTCTGTACGTAGGATAGACGGATGGAATGCTGTGTGTGCGTAGCATAGATGTTTGGAGTGCTGTATGTGCGTAGGGTAGATGTTTGGAGTGCTGTATGCGCGAAGGTTAGATGTTTGAATTGCTGTGTGTGTATAGGGTAGATGTTTGGAGTGGTGTCTGTAGGTAGGATAGATGGTTAGAGTGCTGTCTGTGCGTAGGGTAGATCTTTGGAGTGCTGTATGTGCGTAGGGTAGATGTTTGGAGTGCTGTGTGTGCGTAGGGTAGATGTTTGTAGTGCTGAGTGTGCGTAGGGTAGATGTTTGGAGTGCTGTCTGTACGTAGGGTAGATGTTTGGAGTGCTGTCTGTGCGTAGAGTAGAAGTTTGGAGTGCTGTGTGTGCGTAGGGTAGATGTTTGGAGTGCTGTATGTGCGTAGGGTAGATGTTTGGAGTGCTGTGTGTGCGTAGGGTAGATGTTTGTAGTGCTGTTTGTGCGTGGGGTAGATGTTTAAGTTGCGGTGTGTGCGTAAGGTAGATGTTTTAAGTGCTGTATGTGCGTAAAGTAGATGTTTGGAGTGCTGTCGATGCGTAGGGTAGATGTTTGGAGTGCTATGCGTGCGTAGGGTAGATGTCTGGAGTGCTGTCTGTGCGTAGGGTAGATGTTTGGAGTGCTGTGCATGCGTAGGGTAGATGTTTGGAGTGATGTCTGTGCGTAGGGTAGATGTTTGGAGAGCTACTCTGCGTAGGGTAGATGTTTGGAGTGCTGTGTGTGCGTAGGGTAGATGTTTGGAGTGCTGTGTGTGCGTAGGGAAGATGTTTGGAGTGCTGTCTGTGGGTAGGGTAGATGTTTGGAGTGCTGTCTGTGCGTAGGGTAGATGTTTGGAGTGCATTCTGTGCGTAGGGTAGGTGTTTGGAGTGCTGTGTGTGCGTAGGGTAGATGTTTGGAGTGCTGTATGTGCGTAGGGTAGATGTTTGGAGTGCTGTCTGTGCGTAGAGTAGATGTTTGGAGTACTGTCTGCGCGTAGGGTGGATGTTTGGAGTGATGTGTGTGCGTAGGGTAGATGTTTGGAGTGCTGTGTGTGCGTAGGGTAGATGTTTGGAGTGCTCTCTGTGCGTATATTAGATGTTTGGAGTGATCTCTGTGCGTAGGGTAGATGTTTGGAGTGCTGTCTGTGAGTAGGGTAGATGTTTGGAGTGCATTCTATGCGTAGGGTAGATGATTAGAGTGCTGTGTGTGCGTAGGGTAGATGACTGGAGTGCTGTGTGTGCGTAGGGTAGATGTTTGGAGTGCTGTCTGTGCGTAGGGTAGATGATTGGAGTGCATTCTGTGCGTAGGGTAGATGATTGGAGTGCTGTGTGTGCGTAGGGTAGATGTTTGGAGTGCTGTGTGTGCGTAGGGTAGATGTTTGGAGTGCTGTGTGTGCGTAGGGTTGATGTTTGGAGTGCTGTATGTGCGTAGGGCAGATGTTTGGAGTGCTGTATGTGCGTAGGGTACACGTTTGGAGTGTTGTGTGTGCGTAAGGTAGATGTTTGGAGTGCTGTCTGTGCGTAAAGTGGATGTTTGGAGTGCTGTCGTTGCGTAGGGTAGATGTTTGAAGTGCTGTTTGCGCGTAGGGTAGATGTTTGGAGTGCTGTGCGTGCGTAGGGTAGATGTTTGGAGTGCTGTCTGTGTGTAGGGTAGATGATTGGAGTACTGTCTGTGCGTAGGGTAGATGTTTGGAGAGCTAAGTCTGCGTAGGGTAGATGTTTGGAGTGCTGTGTGTGCGTAGGGTAGATGTTTGGAAAGCTGTGTGTGCGTAGGGTAGATGTTTGGAGTGCTGTCTGTGGGTAGGGTAGATGTTTGGAGTGTTGTCTGTGCGTAGGGTAGATGTTTTGAGTGAATTCTGTGCGTAGGGTAGGTGTTTGGAGTGCTGTAAGTGCGTAGGGTAGATGTTTGGAGTGCTGTGCGTGCATAGGGTAGATGTTTGGAGTGCTGTGCGTGCGTAGGGTAGATGTTTGAAGTGCTGTCTGTGCGTAGGGTAGATGTTTGGAGTGCTGTCTGTGCGTAGGGTAGATGTTTGGAGTGCTGTCTGTGGGTAGGGTAGATGTTTGGAGCGCTGTCTGTGCGTAGGGTAGATGTTTGGAGTGCATTCTGTGCGTAGCGTAGATGTTTGGAGTGCGGTATGTGCGCAGGGTCTTATGGCATGGAGATCAGTACGGATAAAAGCAAAGTGATGATCAACACCACAAGCGACAGCAGCAGCAACATTCACATGAATGGCCAAAAGCTAGAAGAGGTCAATAGCTTCAAGTACTTGGGAGCCACCCTGTCCAAAGACGGTAGTTGCATAGCAGAGATCCGTATCAGGATAGGTACAGCAACATCCGCAATGGCCAGGCTGGACAGGATATGGCGAAGTAACTCCATCAGCTTCACCATCAAGTACAGGCTTTACAAGTCCCTCATAGTGTCTATTCTACTCTACGGCTGTGAGACTTGGACACTGCTTGCAGACTCAGAAAAGAAAATCCAGGCCTTTGAGAACAAGTGCCTGAGAAAGTTGCTCCGCATCTCATACCGCGAGCACAAGACCAACGAATATGTACGGAGCATCGTCACTTCCCTGGTGGGCCCACATGAACCCCTTCTGGCAACCGTGAAACGGCGCAAGCTTGCTTGGTTTGACCACGTGACCCGACACAACACCTTGTCCAAGACTATCCTCCAAGGCACTCTCGAAGGAAGTCGTCGGCGAGGTCGTCAGAGAAAGAGTTGGGTCGCAAACATAAAAGAATGGACCGAACTCGAGATGTCAGACTTGCTTGCCACCGCCCAAAATAGAACTCAGTGGAGAGCACTGTCTGTTGCTGCTGCCTTTCAGTCCCCCCAACGCCCAGTTCGGGCAAGGGACTGATGATGATGATGATGATGATGTGCGTAGGGTGGATGTTTGGAGTGCTGCTGTGTGTGGAGTGTTTTCTGTGCGTAGGGTAGATGTTTGGAGTGATCTCTGTGCGTAGGTTAGATGTTTGTAGTGCTGTCTGTGCGTAGGGTAGATGTTTGGAATGCATTTTGTGCGTAGGGTAGATGATTGGAGTGCTGTGTGTGCGTAGGGTAGATGACTGGAGTGCTGTATGTGCGTAGGGTAGATGTTTGGAGTGCTGTCTGTGCGTAGGGTAGATGTTTGGAGTGCATTCTGTGCGTAGGGTAGATGATTGGTGTGCTGTGTGCGTAGGGTATATATTTGGAGTGCTGTGTGTGCGTAGGGTAGATGTTTGGAGTGCTGTGTGTGCGTAAGGTAGATGATTGGAGTGCTTTGTGCGCGTAGTGTAGATGTTTGGAGTGCTGTCTGTGCGTAGGGTGGATGTTTGGAGTGCTGTGTGTGAGTAGGGTAGATGTTTGGAGTGCTGTATGTGCATAGGGTACATGTTTGGAGTGCTGTGTGTGCATAGGGTACATGTTTGGAGTGCTGTATGTGCGTAGGGTAGATGTTTGGAGTGCTGTATGTGCGTAGGGTAGATGTTTGGAGTAATGTGTGTGCGTAGGGTAGATGTTTGGAGTGCTCTCTGTGCGTATATTAGATGTTTGGAGTGATCTCTGTGCGTAGGGTAGATGTTTGGAGTGCTGTCTGTGCGTAGGGTAGATGTTTGGAGTGCATCCTATGCGTAGGGTAGATGATTAGAGTGCTGTGTGTGCGTAGGGTAGATGATTGGAGTGCTGTGTGTGCGTAGGGTAGATGTTTAGAGTGCTGTATGTGCGTAGGGGGGTGTAGAGTGTTCATGGAGAAGTAGTACCTTTGACTTTTCAGCCAGCAGCGCCTCTTGGGGCAGGCGGGAGCACTGGTCTTCACATGGCACTCAACTCTCACAGCTGGCTCCAGGTCCTTTACCTAGCCACACCCCGGTAACCGCTTCTGCTGGCGGGCGAAACGTTGTGAGGGGCTGACGCGTCTTTCAGTCAGTTGAAATACTTGGAGAGGAGACGGGCGCCGCCAAGTTCGCCTAAGCCCATTGAAAGGACTGATGGAAAAGCAACAGAATAAGAATAACATGCCGGATCGGTCGGGGCCCGGATCACCAACGACCGCGCACCCCATTGGAGGTCTCCAGGGTGGGGGCGACAAGTGTGTTACTGGAACCAAACCCACCATCAAGCTGCCCACGCAAGGAATAACTATCGGAACTTGGAACGTTCGCACACTCTACCAGTGCGGCAAAGTGAAGGAACTCACCCACGAGTTGAAGCGCTATCGCTGGGACATTGTAGGACTTGCAGAAGTTCGATGGACAGGCTTCGGAGAAACAACAACAGATGAAGGCCATAAAATCTGGTTCAGCGGAAAAGAAACCAAGCACGAACATGGCGTAGCTTTTATCGTAAGGAAAGAGGTGGTTGGAACTGTCATCAGCTGCACCCCCGTGTCAAGCAGACTAATCTCCATCCGCATCTCCGCCCGACCGCACAACATCACTATCATACAAGTATACGCTCCAACAGCAGACCATGATGATGAAGAATTAGAAGAATTTTACGAACAACTGGACAACATCATCAAGAAAACACCTAAGAAAGACATTCTGACTGTCCTCGGTGACTGGAATGCAAAGATCGGCCCTGACGCCTACCAACAATGGGCAGGAACAGCTGGCAAGTTTGGCCTTGGAGAAACAAATGACAGAGGCCTGCGACTTTTAGAGTTCGCAGAGAGTCACCGTCTCACCGTTGCTAATACCCTCCATCCACACAAGAAGTCAAGAACAGTGACATGGCAATCGCCAGGAGGCCTGGTCCATAACCAGATTGACTTCATCTTGCTGCCTCGACGATTCAAATCCAGCGTTAACAAAGCACAAACGAGGTCCTTTCCTGGCGCTGATATTGGCAGCGACCACAACCTCGTCCTTACTAGCCTCAAGTTGAAGCTGGCATTGAAACGAGATAGCAAGAACCCTCGCATCAGATTCGACCTCCAGAAGCTAAAAGACCCGGAAGTAGAAGAGCTCTTCCAAGCCCAGGTGGGAGGCAGATTTGCAGCCTTGGCTACTTTGGACTGCGACGTAGACACCCTTGCTGGAAATATAAAAGAGGTGTTACTTTCTACAGCAGAAGAAGTGCTGGGGAAGCAGAGGAAGCGCAAACAGCCCTGGGTCACCGATGACATCCTCGATCTCTGTGATGAGAGGAGAGCCTGGAAGAAAAAGAGAGGCCAAGACCTCACATCAGCAAACAAGTACAGACTTGTCAACAAGAAGATCAGGAAGAGGATGAAAGAAGCCAAAGAAGATTGGATTGAAGACCAGTGTTGTAGCGTGGAAGAGGGCATGGCAAATGGCAACAGCAAGAAGGCTTATGAAACGCTAAGGACCCTCACCAAGACTCAACAGCGAACAGCCACAGTCATCGAAGACAGCAGCGGCCAACTCCTTACGGAAAACACTGCTGTACTAAACAGATGGACTGAGTACTGCCGAGACTTGTATAACTACAAGGCTGAGCCAGACACCAGCATCCTCCAAAACAACCAGGCTGGGGCCAGGAAGGCTGAAGACCTGCCAGTGTTAGCTGAAGAGGTGGAAGCAGCCGTACGTGGCCTGAAGGGAGGAAAGTCTCCAGGTGTAGACAACGTACCTGCTGAACTGTTGAAACATGGAGGAGAAGTAACAACGAAGGTCCTCACTACACTCTGTCAAAAGATCTGGGAGCAAAAGAAATGGCCAGTAGAATGGACACAGTCTCTAGTGATCCCGCTCCCCAAGAAAGGAAACCTGAAACAGTGCCAGAACTACAGAACTATCAGTCTGATAAGTCACCCTAGCAAAGTAATGCTTAGAATCATTCTCAACCGCCTCAAAACTTTCGCCGAGGAACTGCTGGCAGAAGAACAGGCTGGCTTCAGAGTTGGAAGAAGCACTGTAGAGCAGATTTTCAACTGCCGCGTCCTGATCGAGAAACATCTGCAGCATCAGCGCGAACTCTACCACAACTTCATTGATTTCAGGAAAGCATTTGATCGCGTCTGGCACGACGGACTCTGGCAAGTCATGAGATCGTTCAACATAGAGGAGGGACTGATCCAAATGATAGAAGCGCTTTACAAGAACGCCTGCAGCGCGGTTCTACTTAACAATCAGTCAGGCGAGTTCTTCAGGACGACGATCGGTGTCCGTCAAGGATGCCTGCTCTCTCCTGTCCTTTTCAACATATTCCTGGAGAAGATCATGCAGGAAACCCTCCACGACCACCATACTTCAATCTCTATTGGTGGCAGATCCCTGTGCAATCTTCGATTCGCAGACGACATTGACCTCATGGCAGGCAGCAATAGTGAGCTCCAAAACCTGACAGACAAACTTTCAAGTAGCGCAGGGTCTTATGGCATGGAGATCAGTACGGATAAAAGCAAAGTGATGATCAACACCACAAGCGACAGCAGCAGCAACATTCACATGAATGGCCAAAAGCTAGAAGAGGTCAATAGCTTCAAGTACTTGGGAGCCACCCTGTCCAAAGACGGTAGTTGCATAGCAGAGATCCGTATCAGGATAGGTACAGCAACATCCGCAATGGCCAGGCTGGACAGGATATGGCGAAGTAACTCCATCAGCTTCACCATCAAGTACAGGCTTTACAAGTCCCTCATAGTGTCTATTCTACTCTACGGCTGTGAGACTTGGACACTGCTTGCAGACTCAGAAAAGAAAATCCAGGCCTTTGAGAACAAGTGCCTGAGGAAGTTGCTCCGCATCTCGTACCGCGAGCACAAGACCAACGAATATGTACGGAGCATCGTCACTTCCCTGGTGGGCCCACATGAACCCCTTCTGGCAACCGTGAAACGGCGCAAGCTTGCTTGGTTTGACCACGTGACCCGACACAACACCTTGTCCAAGACTATCCTCCAAGGCACTCTCGAAGGAAGTCGTCGGCGAGGTCGTCAGAGAAAGAGTTGGGTCGCAAACATAAAAGAATGGACCGAACTCGAGATGTCAGACTTGCTTGCCACCGCCCAAAATAGAACTCAGTGGAGAGCACTGTCTGTTGCTGCTGCCTTTCAGTCCCCCCAACGCCCAGTTCGGGCAAGGGACTGATGATGATGATGATGATGATGTGCGTAGGGTAGATGATTGGAGTGCTGTGTGTGCGTAGGGTAGATGTTTGCAAAGCTGTGTTTGCGTAGGGTAGATGTTTGGAGTGCTGTGTGTGCGTAGGGTAGATGATTGGAGTGCTGTGTGTGCCTAGGGTAGATGTTGGAGTGCTGTGTGTGCGTAGGGTAGATGATTGGAGTGCTGTGTGTGCGTAGGGTAGATGATTGGAGTGCTGTATGTGCGTAGGGTAGATGTTTGGAGTGCTGTGTGTGCGTAGGGTAGATGATTGGAGTGCTGTGTGTGAGTAGGGTAGATGTTTGGAGTGCTGTGTATGCGTAGGGTAGATGTTTGGAGTGCTGTGTGTGCATAGGGTAGATGTTTCGAGTGCTGTATGTGCGTAGGGTAGATGTTTGGAGTGATGTATGTGCGTAGGGTAGATTTTTGGAGTGCTGTGTGTGCGTACGGTAGATGTTTGGAGTGCTTTGTGTGCGTAGGGTAGATTTTTGGAGTGCTGTATGTGCTTAGGGTATATGTTTGGAGTGCTGTGTGTGCGTAGGGTAGATGTTTGGAGTGCTGTGTGTGCATGGGGTAGATGTTTGGAGTGCTGTCTGTGCTAGTAGATGCTGGCTATGTGACATGCCTTGGCTCTCATTAGTGTGGCGTGCTGTCTGTGCTGGAAGATGCTGGCCATGTGACATGCCTTGGCTCTCATTAGTGTGGCGTGCTGTCTGTGATGGTAGATGTTGGCTGTGTGAGAAGCCTTGGTTCTCATTAGTGTGGCGTGCTGTCTGTGCGTAGGGTAGATGCTGGCTATCTGACATGCCTTGGTTCTCATTAGTGTGGCGTGCTGTCTGTGCGTAGGGTAGATGCTGGCTATCTGACATACCTTGGCTCTCATTAGTGTGGCGTGCTGTCTGTGCTGGTAGATGCTGGCTATCTGACATGCCTTGGCTCTCATTAGTGTGGCGTGCTGTCTGTGCGTAGGGTAGATGCTGGCTATCTGACATGCCTTGGCTCTCATTAGTGTGTCGTGCTGTCTGTGCGTAGGGTAGATGCTGGCTATCTGACATGCCTTGGCTCTCATTAGTGTGGCGTGCTGTCTGTACGTAGGGTAGATGCTGGCTATCTGACATGCCTTGGCTCTCATTAGTGTGGCGTTCTGTCTGTGCGTAGTGTAGATGCTGGCTATCTGACATGTCTTGGCTCTCATTAGTGTGGCGTGCTGTCTGTGCGTAGGGTAGATGCTGGCTATCTGACATGCCTTGGTTCTCATTAGTGTGGCGTGCTGTCTGTGCGTAGGGTAGATGCTGGCTATCTGACATGCCTTGGCTCTCATTAGTTTGGCGTGCTGTCTGTGCGTAGGGTAGATGCTGGCTATGTGACATGCCTTGGCTCTCATTAGTGTGGCGTGCTGTCTGTGCGTAGGGTAGATGCTGGCTATCTGACATGCCTTGGCCCTCATTAGTGTCGCGTGCTGTCTGTGCGTAGGGTAGATGCTGGCTATCTGACATGCCTTGGTTCTCATTAGTGTGGCGTGCTGTCTGTGCGTAGGGTAGATGCTGGCTATCTGACATGCCTTGGTTCTCATTAGTGTGGCGTGCTGTCTGTGCATAGGGTAGATGCTGGCTATCTGACATGCCTTGGTTCTCATTAGTGTGGCGTGCTGTCTGTGCTTAGGGTAGATGCTGGCTATCTGACATGCCTTGGCTCTCATTAGTGTGGCGTGCTGTCTGTGCGTAGGGTAGATGCTGGCTATCTGACATGCCTTGGCTCTCATTAGTGTGGCGTGCTGTCTGTGCGTAGGGTAGATACTGGCTATCTGACATGCCTTGGCTCTCATTAGTGTGGCGTGCTGTCTGTGCCTAGGGTAGATGCTGGCTATCTGACATGCCTTGGCTCTCATTAGTGTGGCGTGCTGTCTGTGCGTAGGGTAGATGCTGGCTATCTGACATGCCTTGGCTCTCATTAGTGTGGCGTGCTGTCTGTGCGTAGGGTAGATGCTGGCTATGTGACATGCCTTGGCTCTCATTAGTGTGGCGTGCTGTCTGTGCGTAGGGTAGAGGCTGGCTATCTGACATGCCTTGGTTCTCATTAGTGTGGCGTGCTGTCTGTGCGTAGGGTAGATGCTGGCTATCTGACATGCCCTGGCTCTCATTAGTCCGGCGTGCTGTCTGTGCGCAGGGTAGATGCTGGCTATCTGACAAGCCTTGGCTCTCATTAGTGTGGCGTGCTGTCTGTGCGTAGGGTAGATGCTGGCTATCTGACATGCCTTGGCTCTCATTAGTTTGGCGTGCTGTCTGTGCGTAGGGTAGATGCTGGCTATCTGACATGCCTTGGCTCTCATTAGTGTGGCGTGCTGTCTGTGCATATGGTAGATACTGGCTATCTGACATGCCTTGGCTCTCGTTCGTCGCTAGGAGTCGTCCGGCGTAAACGTAACCTCTCCCGTGTCAAGGACAGAAGGCAGGCTGTAGCAATGTCAGGGACAGAAGGCAGGCTGTAGCAATGTCAAGGACAGAAGGCAGGCTGTAGCAATGTCAAGGACAGATGGCAGGCTGTAGCAATGTCAAGGACAGAAGGCAGGCTGTAGCAATGTCAATAACAGAAGGCAGGCTGTAGCAATGTCAGTGACAGAAGGCAGGCTGTAGCAATGTCAAGGACAGAAGGCAGGCTGTATCAATGTCAAGGACAGAAGGCAGGCTGTATCAATGTCAAGGACAGAAGGCAGGCTCTAGCAATGTCAGTGTGCAGCGTGACTGATGAGGCATTTCCTGCCCGCATACAGTTTGCTCGTTCTATCAATCTTGAGCTACGTGGCCTGTCTTGAGCCAAGTGGCCTGTCGAGCTACTTGGCCTGTCTTGAGCTACGTGGCCTGTCTTGAGCCAAGTGGCCTGTCTTGAGCTACGTGGCCTGTCTTGAGCTACGTGGCCTGTCTTGAGCTAAGTGGCCTGTCTTGAGCTACGTGGCCTGTCTTGAACTATGTGACCTGTCTTGAGCCAAGTGGCCTGTCTTGAGCTACGTGGCCTGTCGAGCCAAGTGGCCTGTCTTGAGCTACGTGGCCTGTCTTGAGCTACGTGGCCTGTCTTGAGCTAAGTGGCCTGTCTTGAGCTACGTGGCCTGTCTTGAGCCAAGTGGCCTGTCTTGAGGCAAGTGACGTGTCTTGAGCCAAGTGGCCTGTCTTGAGCTACGTGGCCTGTCTTGAGCTACGTGGCCTGTTGAGCTACGTGGCCTGTCTTGAGCCAAGTGGCCTGTCTTGAGCTACGTGGCTTGTCTTGAACCAAGTGGCCTGTCTTGAGCTACGTGGCCTGTCTTGAGCTACGTGGCCTGTCTTGAGCCAAGTGGCCTGTCTTGAGCTACGACGCCTGTCTTGAGCCAAGTGGCCTGTCTTGAGCTACGTGGCCTGTCTTGAGCCAAGTGACTTGTCTTGTGCTACGTGGCCTGTCTTGAGCCAAGTGGCCTGTCTTAAGGCAAGTGGCCTGACTTGAGCAAAGTGGCCTGTCTTGAGCCAAGTGACCTGTCTTGAGCTACGTGGACTGTCTTGAGCTTCGTAGCCTGTCTTGAGCCAAGTGGCCTGTCTTGAGCTACGAGGCCTGTCTTGAGCCAAGTGGCCTGTCTTGAGCTACGTGGCCTGTCTTGAGCAAAGTGACCTGTCTTAAGCTACGTGGCCTGTCTTGAGCCAAGTGGCCTGTCTTGAGCCAAGTGGCCTGTCTTGAGCTACGTGACCTGTCTTGAGCTACGTGGCCTGTCTTGAGCCAAGTGGCCTGTCTTGAGCTACGCGTGGCCTGTCTTGAGCCAAGTGGCCTGTCTTGAGGCAAGTGACGTGTCTTGAGCTACGTGGTCTGTCTTGAGCTACGTGGCCTGTCTTGAGCTACGTGGCCTGTCGAGCTACGTGGCCTGTCTTGAGCCAAGTGGCTTGTCTTGAGCCAAGTGGCCTGTCTTGAGCCAAGTGGCCTGTCTTGAGCTACGTGGCCTGTCTTGGGCTACGTGGCCAGTCTTGAGCCAAGTGGCCTGTCTTTAGCCAAGTGGCCTGTTTTGAGCCAAGTGGCCTGTCTTGAGGCAAGTGACGTGTCTTGAGCTACGTGGTCTGTCTTGAGCTACGTGGCCTGTCTTGAGCTACGTGGCCTGTCGAGCTACGTGGCCTGTCTTGAGCCAAGTGGCTTGTCTTGAGCCACGTGGCCTGTCTTGAGCTACGTTGCCTGTCTTGAGCTACGTGGCCTGTCTTGAGCTACGTGGCCATGTGTCCTGTCTTGAGCCAAGTGGCCTGTCTTGAGCCAAGTGGCCTGTCTTGAGCTACGTGACCTGTCGAGCCAAGTGGCCTGTCTTGAGCTACGTGGCCTGTCTTGAGCCAAGTGGCCTGTCTTGAGCTACGTGGCCTGTCTTGAGCTACGTGGCCTGTCTTGAGCCAAGTGGCCTGTCTTGAGTTACGTGGCCTGTCTTGAGCTACGTGGCCTGTCTTGAGCCAAGTGGCCTGTCTTGATCTACGTGTCGTCTTGAGCTACGTGGCCTGTCTTGAGCTACGTGGCCTGTCTTGAGGTACGTGGCCTGTCTTGAGCTACGTGGCCTGTCTTGAGCCAAGTGGCCTGTCTTGAGCTACGTGGCCTGTCTTGAGCCAAGTGGCCTGTCTTGAGCTACGTGGCCTGTCTTGAGCTACGTGGCCTGTCGAGCTACGTGGCCTGTCTTGAGCTACGTGGCCTGTCTTGAGCTACGTAGCCTGTCTTGAGCTACGTGGCCTGTCTTGAGCCAAGTGTCCTGTCTTGAGCCAAGTGGCCTGTCTTGAGCTACGTGGCCTGTCTTGAGCTACCTGGCCTGTCTTGAGCCAAGTGGCCTGTCTTGAGCTACGTGGCCTGTCTTGAGCCAAGTGGCCTGTCTTGAGCCAAGTGGCCTGTCTTGAGCTACGTGGCCTGTCTTGAGCTAGGTGGCATGTCTTGAGCCAAGTGGCCTGTCTTGAGCTACGTGGCCTGTCTTGAGCCAAGTGGCCTGTCTTGAGCTACGTGGCCTGTCTTGAGCTACGTGGCCTGTCTTGAGCCAAGTGACCTGTCTTGAGCTACGTGGCCTGTCTTGAGCCAAGTGGCCTGTCTTGAGCTACGTGGCCTGTCTTGAGCCAAGTGGCCTGTCTTGAGCTACGTGGCCTATCTTTAGCTACTAGGCCTGTCTGGAGCTACGTGGCCTGTCTTGAGCCTAGTGGCCTGTCTTGAGCCAAGTAGCCTGTCTTGAGCTACGAGGCCTGTCTTGAGCTACGTGGCCTGTCTTGAGCGACGTGGCCTGTCTTGAGCTACGTGGCCTGTCTTGAGCCAAGTGTCCTTTCTTGAGCCAAGTGGCCTGTCTTGAGCTACGTGGCCTGTCTTGAACTACGTGGCCTGTCGAGCTACGTGGCCTGTCTTGAGTTACGTGGCCTGTCCCTAGCCAAATGGCCTGTCTTGGGCCAAGTGGCCTGTCTTGAGCCAAGTGGCCTGTCTTGAGCTACGTGGCCTGTCTTGAGTGGCCTGTCTTGAGCCAAGTGGCCTGTCTTGATCTACGTGGCCTGTCTTGAGCTACGTGGCCTGTCTTGACCCAAGTGCCCTGTCTTGATCCAAGTGGCCTGTCTTGAACCAAGCGGCCTGTCTTGAGCTACGTGGCCTGTCTTGAGCCAAGTGGCCTGTCTTGAGCTACGTGGCCTGTCTTGAGTCAAGTGGCCTGTCTTGAGCTACGTGGCCTGTCCTGAGCTACGTGGCCTGTCTTGAGCTACGTGGCCTGTCTTGAGCTACGTGGCCTGTCTTGAGCTACGTGGCCTGTCCTGAGCTACGTGGCCTGTCTTGAGCTACGTGGCCTGTCCTGAGCTACGTGGCCTGTCTTGAGCTACGTGGCCTGTCTTGAGCTACGTGGCCTGTCTTGAATTAAACCCTAGGGCCCAGGTCGGGAGAACCTCACGACCAAGACATTGGATCCTTTGCTCGCTGGGTTTAATCATGTGCAAACAGTTTATCTCTTGCCCCGCGACTCTGTCAGAATCTGGGCCATGAGGTACTTCCTCAGACGTTCCTCGCTCCTCAGTCGGCGGCGCTCCAGCAAGAGGTTGATGGTGTAGAGGAAGGGGTTGAGGGCCGAGTTGATGGGCTGAGCTATGACGGCTAGAGCCACGTTCACCTCACCCGGTATCACCACGCCCTGGGACGCCAGCAGACCCAGCAAGCCAACGGGGAACCAGCACAGGAAATCAGCGGCGGCCACGCTGAAAAGGCGGCGGGAAATAAGGAGTTCCTTGGAAGCGTTGTTGGTCACCGTCACACTCACGCTGTTGGCGCGCACTGACAAGTACACGACGATCTGGCCGGCGACAATCAGCAGGAAGAGAACAAAGTTGAGGACGACCATCACGCCGAAGGAGAAAGGATAGCCCGAGAACTTGTTTGATACACTGGTTATCTTCATCGGTCCGTTACGCACGTCGGTTTGTTGCTGCTCTCGCGAGGCAGTCAGTGTAGGGAGTGGCACGCAGATGGCGGTTTTGCCGTAAAAGTCCAAGTAAGACAACCCTGGAAGTAAGGGCAAGGCCGCCAAGCACAGACCGACAAGCCACGCCATAGCGCAAGCCACGTGTGCCGACTGTTTCCGGAATCGCACTTGTCCCAGCGGAAAACGCAGCACGATACAACGATCTAGCGTGATGAGGAAGATGAAGAACGCCGACGTCTCGTTGGACAGCAGAGAGATGAAGCCCGCTGTCTTGCACATCACGCTGCTCCTCCAGGACAGATCGTTCCACAAGTAAGTCCCGTGGTACACGCGATCAGCCACCCCAATAATCGCCAGGTACACACCCATCAGGAAATCAGACGCACACAGGTGGATGACGAACACGCCGTAAGCAGTATTCTTGTGAGTATTTTGACCAAACACCGTCCAGAAGAGGAAAGTGACCAGGTTGCCTGTCAGAGCCAGAAGAGCGAACACTGACAGAACGAACAGGTACAGAGTGGACTGCAGCAGCATCTCACAGGAAGAGATTTTGTCAGAAGGTGCGTGACAGGTGCGAATGTTGTATACGAGATTAGAAAACAGGGCCGGGCAACATAGCTTGTAGTTGTCGGCATACACCGTTTCTAGGCGATAGAGCCCCCTGAACACTCCCACCGGGAACCGAGAGATCGCTGATCCACGAAGGTCCAACACCGTCAGTTTGGCCAGCGGTGTAAAGCCTTCGTCCGTGACCAGATCCATCCCGGTGTCCGACAGGTTCAGCACCAGCAGGTTTGGGAACTGGCGCAGAAAACTGACGTTGAGTGTAGGAATGTAGACTCGCGACAAGTCCAGCTTGGTAACAGGCAGATAACTTTCGGCACACTTCATGTTGCTAGTCGGTACACAATCTGAGGTATCAGCAGGTGAACTGAAGGGGTGTATTGGGTGAGCTGACGAAATGAATGGGTGTGTCAGCGGGTTCCCCGAAAGAACCAGAACACGCAGATATTTGACGGGTCTCAAGTAGTGAGTAGAAACTACCGTCAACTGGTTGTCAGACAGGTCAAGGTGGTGAAGATTTGGCAAGTTGAAGTTGTCAAGTTGTGTCAGGCCGCACTTGGCCAGGCTGAGGTACACCAGCATGGTCGTGTTGGTCAGATCCAGGAGAGAGATCCCCGAGCCTGTGGCGTTGAGGAAGCGAACATCCGCGGGGAGAAAGGGCGGGATTCCCAGCGTACAAAACATGGCCGGGCCGTAGCACGTGCAGTTCTCAGGACAGACCCTGTCACAGTCCAGTTCATCATCGTGCTGGGGACAGTGGAACCTCTTGTCACACAGATTGTTTTCGTGAATACAGATAAGTGAACCGCGACAACGGTAGAAGCCGGGACACGTGTAGCTGTGGCAATCCGCCTCGTCTTCGTGGTGGGGGCAGTCGTTATGACCGTTACAGCGCACGTACACGGGCAGGCAGAAGAAGTCGCCACCAGCACAGCTGAAATGAGTCTCCGGGCACTTTGTGCCGTTCAGCATTCTTCCTGTTTCTGGTGCTGAGCCAGTAAAGTCGACTATGTTATGATCAGTTGAATCAATTGAAATGGTCCAGGTCTTGCAAGTATCTGTTATTGGCAGAACACAGGATCGAACACGCCGATTCATCACCTGAAAAGACTCCTCGAACACCTGACACTGAAACGGACACAAGATACAAACGCACGAAAGTCACAGCGTGCCGAGCTGGGCTATTCGGTGATGCGCTCAGTGTCGTGTGCTGCTTTGATCACCTCCAAAGAAGAACTCAAATGTAAAGGAAAACCTTTAGGGCTTAACGTTCTTTGTCCACCATGAAGGTGATTTCAAAGACGTGGCACCGAGTAGGGTCTGAATAAATTCTGACCCCAGCTGGATTCGAACCCGGGACCTTTCGGATGAGAGCCGATAGCTCTATAACCGAGCCACCCAGATCCCCTTAACCCAAAAGGGAGAAAGAACACGCTTAAAAATGATAGTTACAGCGACTGCGGGGGCTCATGAGGATCTTTGCCTCTTGCTGAGACCAATTTGTATCCATGTTTCTTTGATGGTGCTGGCTTTTGTTCGTTTTTGTCAAAATCACTTCAACAGACTAAACTCGCTCCACCGCCGCGCAGCAAAGCTAATACTACCATGTTCAGATTTGACCACGAATGAATAGCTTGTCCAACTGAACATGTTGCCATTGCAAAAGCAACTCTTCGTCAATAAAGCGATGCTGATGCACAAAATCGTCGATGGCAAAGCTCCACAGTAATTACTTACAATGTTCCGACTTCGCAAATGCGCTACATAAACCAGAGGAACAATCTTGTCGTGACTCGCCCTAGAATTGATCTGTTTAAGAATATTTTTTTTCTCTTTCGGGTGCATCCTTTTGGAACTCTTACCAACAAAAGTAAAATGTCTTAAAACCCTTTCGCCGCCGATCTCGCCGTTTGGCGAGTAACACAATAGAGTTCACTGTACTTGATCGTGACTCTAATGTATGAGGTAGTTTTGGTCAATACTAGTGTATCATGGGACAGGGGAATCCCCTGTTCATTTCGGCGCCATCTTTGAGTGCATTTGAGAGTTTTGAGCGAAGAAATTGCGAGTTTTTTCTGAATGTTTGGGAGCGGTGCTTTTTCATGATGGCTGAAACTTCAAAAGGGCGAGGTGAGCAACAAAAGAAACTATCTACTGAGGAAGTTTTGCGTCGTTTGAAGCTCCTACCATCTCAAACTGATGTTGATACGGACGAGGAACATCCATGTGGCAACGAAGTTGACAAAGAGCTTTTTGGAAGTTTGCAAGATAGCTCTGATAGTGATAGCGATCCGACCTACGAGCCAGAATCGAGTACGAGCACTCTCGCGAGCAGATCTCGTTCTTCAGCTCGCATTGAACATTTCGCGACGCAAACAAGAGACAGTAGTAGTGACGAAGAACTTCAAGAAGTAAGAAGAAATACACATGGTCGATCAGGCGGAAGGGGGACAAGAAGGGGGACAAGAAGGCGGCGAGTGATTCGTGCCCGATCTGCAGGCCCTGATTCGAGGTCCCGGAGTGGGCGTGGCACAGAGCCAGTAGCAGACCTGTTCCAATGGGAGATCTATAACATGGATGACTGCTATCATCCTGTTGACTGGTTACCACCTTTTAGTAGGAGAACTGGTAAGTCTTACAATAGATAAACTCTATACATGTTTGGGGGAGTGGGGGAGGGGGTGCATGCTAGCACAAATCAGCGTGCATGTATATGCGCCACAACTGCTTATGCGGGTATGACTGTGTGCGCATGCATGCACGCACGCTTGGTTGTGTGTGTGTGTGTGTGTGTGTGTGTGTGTGTGTGTGTGTGTGTGTGTGTGTGATCTATGCATGGATAGAAATTTACAAGTAACCATGCAGGGAGATGGATCAGCCATGATAGATAAACAGCCAAATCACCTTCCAAAACTGACAAGGCAGCTTGAACTATCATGATGTATCCATTTATCAAAAGTGTGGGGAATAAAATATGCTTTGATGATGCGAGTACTTATGTCATCCTTGATCTTTTTTTCAGGCGTACTAGTGGATACAGAGGGCTTCAAGCCAGTGGATTTTTTTCAAGCTATTCTTTCCGGATGCTGCCTTTGATCACATAGCTCACCAGACCAACCTATTTGGGCAAAAGCTTCTCAACACTGTAGCTGATGTGGACGGCAGATCTCGCCTCGGCTACACAAGTAACACATCGGCTGCTGAAATGAAGGCATAAGTGGCACTGCAGATTGCCAGTGCATTGTGAGCAGTGCAATGTTGCCTAGTACCCCACCACTTGTTTTGAGCTGTATCACACAGTTTCTGACTTCCGCAGATCTGCAGCTGTACAGATCTATGGAAATCAGCAAATTGTGTGTTGAGGACAAATACACTTCAAGGAAAGCAATAGAGTGGCTGAAAATAACTAAATATCTGTTTTGTGTTTGAAAAGTACTTTAACTACCTTTCTTCAGTTGAATTTGCAAGTCTTGCATCTTATATCTGACACTGGTGTTAGGCGTGCAAGTGACTGGTGTGCAGATTTTGTGTTTTCTTCATGGACTATGCTTGTGAGTTGGTGTGTTGTGGATTATTGGTAGAGCTCTGAACAACCAACTATGCTTCACTGGTGAGTTGACCATTTTCTCAATACATTTCTTGACATGTTATCATGTATTTGTTACTGTGTTGGTGACTGCCTTTTGTGTAAACTGTCTGTTGTATGTGTTGAGAGCAAAGATTTTGTTTATTCTTCTTGCATCAGACTAGATATAAAACTTTCAGTGAGTCACATGAAAAAAAAATGGCCAGTGTACAAATTTGTTTTCTCATCTCCATTAAAAAAGAAAAATGAAGTAATTTGGTTAAGTGGTTCAAGAGTTATAGCCTTTTAAAGATAAGAGGTGTTGCGAGACAGTGGTCTGGCAAAACAACTGCGGCGCTGGGAAATGCAACATTTCAGCACCTGCGGCGGCGAAAGAGTTTTAAATCTTATAAGGCATTAGATACGCTCTCTACAAATTATTCTTCAGACCTTGAGCTACCTCATTTTCCTCATTACTGTTAACGGTCAGTTCTATATACCTCAAGTTGTTGAGGCGTAAAGCTGCTGATGTTACAATGTACACACGCATGCGCGTGCGTGCGTGCGTGGCTGTGTATGTATATATAACCCATAGATGTAGATGTGTATATAACCCATGTGTGTGTATGTGTATATAACCCATGTGTGTGTGTGTGTATGTGTGTGTGTAGGTGTGTGTGTGTGTGGGTGTGTGTATGTGTGTGTGGGTGTGTTTGTGTGTGTGTGTGTGTGTGTGTGTGTGTGTGTGTGTGTGTGTGTGTGTGTGTGTGTGTGCACAAAACCCCTAAAATGGGTGACTTTCTTTACCATCCTTATGGAAAATGGGTGTGTGTAAAATTCTGGGTGACCAAGTCAGGCACCCATTTTTTCTGAGGGTTGTTTCTGCATTATCTTTCATTCAAAAGTCAGAAAAAAATATCAACATAGGATGTCCCATTTTCAGAGGTTTACCTCATGTTGTGTGCTTGCAACGCACTGGGCCTGTGTGTTGCCACGGAAGCGAGTGTTTATAGATCAACTTGATACCTGATTGATCGGCTGTGCAGTGACACTGATGAACTGAGTTGTTTCCCTTCCTATTGTCTTTCGTCCCGCAGGCCATTGTTCCGTTTGCAGAGGTACATTTTTATGCAATATTTTTTAGTTAAGAGCACGCCCAAATGTACTTGTTCAGTGCAGTTATTTAACTGAGATGCTCCCAATCCGATACAATTGCACAGTCAGCCAATACTGACCCGTTTGGCCGAGGAAACTGAGACATCTGCTACGGCCTGGTCGGTCGGCGTCTTCTGCTTAGTCTTGTAATAAAGGATAATAGAACCCCACGAATTTAACAAAAGCTTTCTTCTTCAATGAAAGGAATTCGTTCAATAACACCATTCCAAGGTCAATCTGTCACGCGATTTTGTTGCTTTTTTTTTCTGACATGTGCGATTGTGATCGAAAATAAAATAATAATAATAAATAATTACGGTATTTATAATGCGCTTATGGAAGAGGAAGAGGGCATGGCAAACGGCAACAGCAAGAAGGCTTATGAAACGCTAAGGACCCTCACCAAGACTCAACAGCGAACAGCCACAGTCATCGAAGACAGCAGCGGCCAACTCCTTACGGAAAACACTGCTGTACTAAACAGATGGACTGAGTACTGCCGAGACTTGTATAACTACAAGGCTGAGCCAGACACCAGCATCCTCCAAAACAACCAGGCTGGGGCCAGGAAGGCCGAAGACCTGCCAGTGTTAGCTGAAGAGGTGGAAACAGCCGTACGCGGCCTGAAGGGAGGAAAGTCTCCAGGTGTAGACAACGTACCTGCTGAACTGTTGAAACATGGAGGAGAAGTAACAACGAAGGTACTCACTACACTCTGTCAAAAGATCTGGGAGCAAAAGAAATGGCCAGTAGAATGGACACAGTCTCTAGTGATCCCGCACCCCAAGAAAGGAAACCTGAAACAGTGCCAGAACTACAGAAATATCAGTCTGATAAGTCACCCTAGCAAAGTAATGCTTAGAATCATTCTCAACCACCTCAAAACTTTCGCCGAGGAACTGCTGGCAGAAGAACAGGCTGGCTTAAGAGTTGGAAGAAGCACTGTAGAGCAGATTTTCAACTGCCGCGTCCTGATCGAGAAACATCTGCAGCATCAGCGCGAACTCTACCACAACTTCATTGATTTCAGGAAAGCATTTGATCACGTCTGGCACGACGGACTCTGGCAAGTCATGAGATCGTTCAACATAGAGGAGGGGCTGATCCAAATGATAGAAGCGCTTTACAAGAACGCCTGCAGCGCGGTTCTACTTAACAATCAGTCAGGCGAGTTCTTCAGGACGACGATCGGTGTCCGTCAAGGATGCCTGCTCTCTCCTGTCCTTTTCAACATATTCCTGGAGAAGATCATGCAGGAAACCCTCCACGACCACCATACTTCAATCTCTATTGGTGGCAGATCCCTGTGCAATCTTCGATTCGCAGACGACATTGACCTCATGGCAGGCAGCAATAGTGAGCTTCAAAACCTGACAGACAAACTTTCAAGTAGCGCAGGGTCTTATGGCATGGAGATCAGTACGGATAAAAGCAAAGTGATGATCAACACCACAAGCGACAGCAGCAGCAACATTTACATGAACGGCCAGAAGCTAGAAGAGGTCAATAGCTTCAAGTACTTGGGAGCCACCCTGTCCAAAGACGGTAGTTGCATAGCAGAGATCCGTATCAGGATAGGTACAGCAACATCCGCAATGGCCAGGCTGGACAGGATATGGCGAAGTAACTCCATCAGCTTCACCATCAAGTACAGGCTTTACAAGTCCCTCGTAGTGTCTATTCTACTCTACGGCTGTGAGACTTGGACGCTGCTTGCAGACTCAGAAAAGAAAATCCAGGCCTTTGAGAACAAGTGCCTGAGGAAGTTGCTCCACATCTCGTACCGCGAGCACAAGACCAACGAATATGTACGGAGCATCGTCACTTCCCTGGTGGGCCCACATGAACCCCTTGTGGCAACCGTGAAACGGCGCAAGCTTGCTTGGTTTCGCCACGTGACCCGACACAACACCTTGTCCAAGACTATCCTCCAAGGCACTCTCGAAGGAAGTCGTCGGCGAGGTCGTCAGAGAAAGAGTTGGGTCGCAAACATAAAAGAATGGACCGAACTCGAGATGCCAGACTTGCTTGCCACCGCCCAAAATAGAACTCAGTGGAGAGCACTGTCTGTTGCTGCTGCCTTTCAGTCCCCCCAACGCCCAGTTCGGGCAAGGGACTGATGATGATGATGATGAATGCGCTTATCTTATAATTATAACTCTAAGCGCGCACTCACAACTCACACACGCATGCGCACGCTTTAGACAACGACTCACGTACCACAAATAGTGAAATACATTAAGACAGTCAGCTTGGGGTGGGGAGTGTGGTGGTATAGTGCTAGAACTGTTGAAAGAGGTGAATTTTGAGGGCGGACTGGAAGGAGGAGACAGAGTGTTTCTGACGGAGAGAGAGTGGGAGAGTGTTCCAGGTGGATGGACCGTATTCTGAGAAGGAGTGGGGGGGGCCGAAAGTGCGGAGTTTGGTGCGGGGGATGTGGAGGCGGAGAGGGTCGGAGGCGGAGCAGAGGGAGCGGGGAGGAGTGTAGTGGTGAAGTAAGTTGGAGAGATAGGCAGGAGCGCAGTTGTTCAGGAATTTGTAGCAGAGAGACAGAATCTTGTATTGGATGCTTTGGGGGATGGGAAGCCAGTGAAGGAGTTTGAGCAGGGGAGTGATGTGGTCGGATTTTTTCTTTCTGAGGACGAGGCGGGCAGCATTGTTCTGGACGAGCTGGAGAGTAAAGATGGTGGAGTGAGGGAGGCCGGAAAGGAGAGAGTTGCAGTAGTCGATGCGAGATAGGATGAGAGAGACAGCAAGTTTGGTGGCAGCTTCGGTAGTGAGGTAACTTAACACATGCATGCACAATGACTAAAACAAAATGGCGCCAGATTTCAGTGTGTATTTTAATCCTCGTATGCAAAACTGCCTCGCGATTCGAAGAACAGAGTTCCACGAACATGTTTTTTTCGGATTGTGTAACTGAAGTGTCGCTTTTTACTGTATTACCAGTTATTGTTCGTAGGGGGCTGGGGGTACTGCAGTAATTATGTATATATCTGATTCAAAATGTCAACGGTTTACATGGTTGCAATTGGACATGTTTGCAGCACTGTTCTGGCCACACTCAGCACTTTCTGCACACATCCAGCGCCAGATGGCAGCAGGATGTCCAATCCCATCGGGATCTATGGAAGTGGACAAGCACGCCCCTTCCTGGCACATGACCAAGGCCCATGGCAAAATTAGTCAGCTGCAGCATCATACCCCAGCCTCTGCGACAGAGGGTGCGTCTGGTAGGAGGGTGCATAGACGGCAGCGGAATGCCCCCAATTACAAACTGGTAAGTGATTCTATGATCATCTTCATTTTATTGGCTCGCGTGCGAAGCAAAAGTGAGTTTAAGTTCTGGGCCACTGGTCGTCCGTCTGTCGTCCATGGTTGTAACGCACGTAGACTTGCCCACAGTCGCACATACAGATTCTCACACAACAGACGCATACACCACCACTGACTCAGACGGGCGCATGCATGCGGTAAAACTCAACACACGGGCTCCCTTTCTAAAGTAACTTTATACAATATAAACGAAAAGAAACACTTAAATGATTATCAAACTATACACATTTCCCCACACCCAGCATCCACATCACATACACATCACACACTATCTCCTTGACAGGTTAGGTACTAGTTTCTCACTGTCTCCAACCTGTTTGATGTTATTGCCTGGTTACGTTGGTCCTTCTCACGTCTAGGCATGCAAGTCCTTCGTTGTACGCTCTTTCCTGTCGTCCTGTCTCTTTATCACGGACGTCCTCGTACTCGTACAGTAGCGCAGTTCTCACTTTGACTCGGGTATCTCGGTCCCGATCGCTTCACTCCCTGAGTGAAGAGCTGGAGGGATGATGACCTCACGTTAGGTCTGGTGACTGACGTCTCGGCGTCCGTCTCTCCACTCTTTACAAGCACTCTAAACACAACAACAAGGATCCAAAACGTAACGCTTGCTAAACACACAACATATTGGATGACATGAGAAACATTACGTAACCTGGCCAATACAAATAACTCACACGTTCATTCACACACACGTGCTTCATAACCCGACTACTTTTGTAACACCCACATAACTGTCACTATCTTGAAACAGACTATAACCTAACACTCTAACCATACACTATTCTCTACACTGGAAAAGAATATGCTTAACCAACCACGTACTACCTTCATAGCGACTTAGCATACACCCTCACATTCCTTTAATTATCTATCTCGGTAAAGAACTATGTACGAAAAACACCGGTTACCTTACTGAATTCCAAAGTACGTAACTGAACCAAACCGGTCAACGCTATACAACCACATTATTCTTACCAACGCATACTATCCTTAACCAAGCAACCATCACTAATACATGTATAGAAACATACCTGAATCCTAGGTCTCAGAGGCTTCGAATACGGGCTAGCTGTTTCACATACATCCGTCCAAGCTGACGATAAAGCCCCGTATTAATATTCTACTGCTCTGACAGACCCAGCTTTTGCCTACAACTCACTAACGCTCACTAAAACTCCCCGTATTAAACACGTTTTTAAGACTTCACGTGGACCACGGGACTTTACGAACTATCGGCACAAACAAACCGTTAACAAAAACCGTACCATACTAATCCTACTGTGTGAGCACTATGCATGAGCATAGAGCTTCATCACAATTCCCCCTTCCTTGGGAAAAAAAAAGAAACGACCGAGTTTCTTTTTAAGACTACTCGAAGCTATATACTATCCTATCACAGAACAAAAGAAAGAAAAAAAAATAGAACAGCCTTAAACCTCAACGTACATCCTCGGATCGCACAGCGAACACAAAAACAGAACTAAACGCGCTAACACCTCCAGAAATGAAAACGATCCAACGACTGTCCACACAATCGCGAGACTCCAATCTCCGACCTACCTACATATTGGGTGCTGAGCGGCATTTCTGTCCGCAACAGAACTATGTCGTCTCAGACCAACCCGACTGTTGGGCCAAACCCGCCGACCGATCCCCTGATTCTGGACGGAAATAACACGATCTCTCTGCCCACGAGCACGCTTGCTCTGAGCTCTCGTCGCGACTGATGCGACTGCACCGCTAGGAATATAAGCTCGCTTAATCGCCTCGACCCTATGGACGACTGGCTGCACACCCTTCATGTTACCCAGAACTAAATCAACTACTGGCTAATCGATGACACAAGAAACCAGATCGCCTGTGAAAAACTCTGTGTCAATCTCTATTTTGGCTAAAGGAAAAAATTCTACTTTCCCTCCGAACGAAATGACTTTCTGTGTCTCCCCTGTGAACTGGTCTTCCCTAACTTAGGCTACGTCTGACCCCCGCGGTCGTTGTACCTGAGTCACGGAGAACAGAAGCGAGACATCCGTTTACAACACCGTCCACCAGCGGTAGGCACCCACCTCCGTCAGCTGAACACACTCCGCCCAGCTGTGGTACCTCCTCGACTGGGACTGCAAAACTGGCCATGTGAGTGGGCTGCTCCGCCCCCTCCACCATACCAGGACTGTTAGGACATTGATGAGCCAGATGGCCGTACCCATGATAACCCACATACTGCGCGCCTGCACTGTTGTACGGACAGTTCCGACTGAAATGCCCGTACCCACGACAAGAAAAACACTGAGTGTCCGCACTCGCAATACGACCACGACCATACCCACGCAAATATGTCCCTCCACGTGCGTACGGATCGCTACCGCCATTGCTGTTACCTCGATCACCGCGTCGAAAACGCAAAGTACCTCTACCGTTAACCAGCTGGGCTCCACGTAAAGTATTGATGCCCCGGTAACCCCCAGTCGTGTTAGCAGCAGCCAACCCGACTGGCGGTGTCTCGGTCCTACGCGCCAGGTTTTTCGTTGGATGCGCCAGCCGAAAAGCCTCCGCGTTCTGAACTAACTCGTCCGTAGTCTTGAGGTTACGCTCCCTCATGAATACCGCTAGATCCTTGGAACCGCTACCAAAGAACTGTTCCGCCAACAAGAGATCGAATAATGCCTCGTACGTGTGGTCGATCTTTGACAGTTCGACCCAACGTACGAGCAAATGGGACAATCGTTTGCGAAACGACACATACGATTCCCCTGTCTCTGGCCGACAAGCTCTCAAGCGTTCTCTAAAACCCTCCGCACTACACTGGAACTTTTGTAAAAGACACTCCTTCAATGTCTCGTAATCTACGTTCCCCAAAACGTTCAAGCTATGGAAAAGACTCAAGGCCTGACCTTCTAGCACAGACGAAAGCAAAACGGGCCAGTTGGCAGAAGGCCAACTCAACGCCTGAGCGTGAGACTCAAAACGACACAAAAAAGCGTCAATAGAGTCCACGGACTCTTTAAACATCGGCAGTCTAGGAAAATTGCGTATGCCCCGGCCTACGGAATCACCATCTGAAGCTGTTCTAGACCCCGCATCTCGAGCTAACTGTAGTTGTACCTCCCTATCCATCTCTTCTTTCTCTCTCTGGTACACTAGTTCTTTCTCTCTTAACCCATGTTCCCTCTCGTCTTTCTCTCTCTGAAACGCTAGAGACTTCTCGTCTTTCTCTCTCTGAAACGCTGGAGACTTCTCATCTTTCTCTCTCTGAAACGCCAGTTCCTCCTTTCTAAGGACACACTCTCTCTCTCTTCCCCCTCTCTCTGCGCTTCTAACTCTTTATCTTTTAAGACTCTCTAAACTTCTAGCTCCTCTTTTTTAAGTACTCTCTCTTCTCTCTCTCTCTCTCTGAGCTTCTAACTCTTTCTCCTTTAAGACTCTTTCTTTCTCTTCTCTCTGAACTTCTCTTTCTCTCGCCCTATCCTCCCTATCCTTACATTTCTCAACGTACTCAAAAGGCTTCTCATCTCTAAGCCCTAATCTCTCACCTTGTTTAATATACGCCTCTACAGGGCCCGAATCCATATTTACTACAACTCCCAAAATTATAAAAACGTAAAAATACAAATCACCACCAAATCAACGGCAAATACTTAAAATGAAAACTCACAACAATAACAACAACCTAAGCAGAAAACAGTGACCTACTTGACGTCCATATGGATCGAGAAAAAAACGACAGAAAGAAGAGCAAGGAAAAAAGAATACTACCTATACAAAAGGCAAAAACAAGAACTAGCTCCTCGTAAGATCCAGAAAGCTACAGGAATAACGGATCTTACCCCCTAGAATCGAAGAGGGGAATTTAACACAAACACCCAAACACGCACATCGAATAAAACGCCACCCTAAATCCACTAACGCCCGCAGTTACTCTAACCTACCGCTAAAACAGGGTCACCACTGTAACGCACGTAGACTTGCCCACAGTCGCACGTACAGACTCTCACACAACAGACGCATACACCACCACTGACTCAGACGGGCGCATTCATGCGGTCCCCCACCCAGGTCTGCCCTGGGGGACTTGGGTGGGGTTAGGTACTTTTTAGTTCCCAGGGTCACCCTGGTCAGCCCCACAGGGTGGGTTTTTCTCTCTATTCTGGGGCATGTGTTTCTGTCTACCCTTTTTTATTTGCCTTTTTAACACTCTCCCTACTGTCTGCACTGCCTGTAGCTCTTGATATTGGATGTGTGTTGCTAAATGGTCTTAGCTTTATTTAGGCCCCATGTGTTAGGTTTATTTAATGTATTTGACCGGCTGGCGACATACATTCAATGTTCTGTTTAGTTTTTTTTTTCACAAGCAGTGCAGGCACGTCCTGAGAAAGCCTTGTTGCTGTCGGGACGTTAAGCAATGTACAATCAATCAAGCATTCATGCGGTAAAACTCAACACACGGGCTCCCTTTCTAAAGTAACTTTATACAATATAAACGAAAAGAAACACTTAAATGATTATCAAACTATACACATTTCCCCACACCCAGCATCCACATCACATACACATCACACACTATCTCCTTGACAGGTTAGGTACTAGTTTCTCACTGTCTCCAACCTGTTTGATGTTATTGCCTGGTTACGTTGGTCCTTCTCACGTCTAGGCATGCAAGTCCTTCGTTGTACGCTTCATCCAGTCGTCCTGCCTCTTTATCACGGACGTCCTCGAACTCGTACCGTAGCAAAGTTCTCACTTTGACTCGGGTATCTCGGTCCCGATCGCTTCACTCCCCCTGAGTGAAGAGCTGGAGGGATGATGACCTCACGTTAGGTCTGGTGACTGACGTCTCGGCGTCCGTCTCTCCACTCTTTACAAGCACTCTAAACACAACAACAAGGATCCAAAACGCTTGCTAAACACACAACATATTGGATGAAATGAGAAACATTACGTAACCTGGTCGATACAAATAACTCACACGTTCATTCACACACACGTGCTTCATAACCCGACTACTTTTGTAACACCCACATAACTGTCACTATCTTGAAACAGACTATAACCTAACACTCTAACCATACACTATTCTCTACACTGGAAAAGACTATGCTTAACCAACCACGTACTACCTTCATAGCGACTTAGCATACACCCTCACATTCCTTTAATTATCTATCTCGGTAAAGAACTATGTACGAAACACCGGTTACCTTACTGAATTCCAAAGTACGTAACTGAACCAAACCGGTCAACGCTATACAACCACATTATTCTTACCAACGCATACTATCCTTAACCAAGCAACCATCACTAATACATGTATAGAAACATACCTGAATCCTAGGTCTCAGAGGCTTCGAATACGGGCTAGCTGTTTCACATACATCCGTCCAAGCTGACGATAAAGCCCCGTATTAATATTCTACTGCTCTGACAGACCCAGCTTTTGCCTACAACTCACTAACGCTCACTAAAACTCCCCGTATTAAACACGTTTTTAAGACTTCACGTGGACCACGGGACTTTACGAACTATCGGCACAAACAAACCGTTAACAAAACCGTACCATACTAATCCTACTGTGTGAGCACTATGCATGAGCATAGAGCTTCATCACAATGGTAAACTTGATTACCGGTGGCATTTTCTCGGAGACTATTCAAGCCACATTCTTCAAGCTTGACCCAAAGATACTTTGTGGCAAGACCTTTGTAAACATACCAATTTGAGTGACCTCTCTCAAAGGGTCACGCGGGGTTGACAGATGTGTGAAAACTGCTTACATTTTCAGAAAACGTGGATTTTGCTGCTGCAGAAACCAGCCCTCGTCACCGAGGTCACACATAGGTAAATCGGTCATACACGGGATTACTCTTTAGATTCTTGTGCAAGGCCCCTTAAACCAAAGTTGGGCTGTTTCTGTCCTAATGCAGCTTTTTTTGGTTTTCTTTTTCCAGTTGGCAAATGGAGCCTGGGATGGACCTGAGACAGTGCAAGCGCATCGCAATACAAGGACAGTGATGACGAGGAATTTGTTCCTGGCTCGAGCTCTCACAGGATTCAGATGGTGTGTCACCATCAATCGCTGGGATCTCCGACACAGACATTATTGTATTGACTATGTTAGATTTCATCAAAGTGGCAGGTTCAGGGTGGGCAGGTGTCAGTGAAGCAAGTACCAGCAAGGTGCAGTGTGCGTTAGGGGGTGAATTAGGGGGTGGCGATGAGAATGTGGATAGGCAGAAGGAACATGATGTTGGGGGTGGGGAAAGAGCACTTGCAAAAGAAACAGGTGTGCACGTGTCGCAGAGATGGAAAGGAAAGTACAAATGGGACAAGAAACATGCATGCAAATTGTGTAGCAAGCTTGTCTTGAAAATGAGCACGCACTTACAAGATGTCCATGCAGATGAGGCAGACGTTGCTAAAATTTTGTTGATGAAAAAAGGGACAAAGAAAAGACGTCAAGCATGGATCAGACTACAAGATGAGGGTGATTACATGCATAACGTTGCCGTTCTTGAAAAGAAATCAGAATGTTTGATTCCTAAGTATCGCACCAAAACTAGTAAGGTAGACGGCCTTCTCGCCTGTAGCCATTGCAAAGGGCTCTGTCGAAAAAAGTTGATCTCTGTACACTTAAAACGTTGCTGTCAGAAACCAGGAGGGTTTCAGATCGCTAAGAGAGGTGAGGCGGCACGACGAGGGAGGATAATGCTTCCAATACCCTTAGACGTTGACTTTTCCTTCTATCATAAGGTATTAACCAGACAGAGAGATGATGAGATAAGCCGACTCATCAGAACTGACCCCTTGCTTCTTGAGTATGGAAGGATGTTATTTGACCGCAGGGACATTGAAGAACACACGGCTGGACAAATCAGCTCCAGGATGCGGGAGTTAGGGAGACTATTAAAGATTATCAGAGTGATGTCAGAAATGAAAATCGCTAGTTTAAATGCTGTGATCAATTCAGCTAGCTTTGATCATGTTGTACTGGCTGTAAAAGAGCTAGCAGATTTTGATGAGAACACACATCAGTTCAAAAAAGGCAATCTCGCAATGCGCATAGGCCATGCTTTGAAAAAATGTTCACAGATCAAACAGTCACGGGCATCCAAACAGCTTGGGCATGGTTCAGATGACAGGTGGCAACAGGAGCTCTCTGAGGTGCAGCGGTTTGACCCTGTCTTCACCGGGGACTGGTATGATTGTGTGTCAGCTACAGCAGCCCAGTCGGTCGGGAAAATGACCATGAACAAACCCAAGCTGATCCCATCATGTGAAGATGTGAGGAAGGTCCAACAGCTTCTTGAGTCAAGGAAGGTTTCGGAAGATTATCCGACGGTGGTTAAAGCAACTCTTTGCGCTGTATCACTTTTCAACCGAAAACGAGGGGGAGAAGTTCAGAGAATGAAGGTATCAGACTTCCAGAATGCTAAGGGGGAGAAGTTCAGAGAATGGAGGTATCAGACTTCCAGAATGCTAAGATTGGATCGATCACCAATCAAGATATCTTGAAAGTTCTCACAGAGGTTGAGAAGAAAATGGTGAATCATTTTCAGCTAGTGGAAATCAGAGGCAAGTTTAATAGGAGTGTTCCCATTTTGCTGATGAAGAAGATGATGACAACTGTGGACAGAATCCTTCAAATGAGGCAATCAGTGCCAGCTCTCGCTGGTACCCAGTACATCTTTGCCACACCTTCTGGTCAGAGGCCTTACAGAGGCCATGATGTTCTGAACGAACATGCGCTACAAGCTCAAGTGTCAAACCCAGTCATGTTCACATTTACTCAGTTACGGAAGCAGGCTGCAACTTTGGCTCAGTCAATGGCCATCTCGGAGTTAGACCAGGATCAGCTGGCAGACTTCCTTGGTCATGATATTTGGATACATCGCCATATCTACCGCCAACCTCAAGACGTCCTTCAAAAGGCAAAAGTGGCAAAGATTCTTCTGTCAGTTAACAATCGGATGACAGATTTTGAGAGTTGCATTAGAGCTGAGCTGGGCGACGATGAAGAGATTGACTTTGACAATGAAGACACATCAGAAACTCGCAGAGAGGCGTCGGAGGAAACAGCACCTGTGAATGAAGCAAGTAGCAAGTCAACAAAACAGAGGAATCAATGAGCATGACAGAAAAAAGACGTCCAGAGCCTGATGACAATCTAGATAGTTTTGATGATGACAGTACTGCGTCAGCTCCTGTTCGAAAGAAAACTAGATTTACAAGGAAACTATGGGGGAAAGCTGAAGAGAAAGCTGTTCAAACTCGTTTCAAGACACACCTCGTCATGAACAAACTTCCTGGAAAGGCCGATATACAGTACGCAATCGCAGAAGAGCCCGCACTTAGACATAGGCGCTGGACAAACATTAAGGATTACGTCCGCAACAGACTGAAAAAGTTACAAAAGTTACAAAAGAAATGAATTGAAATTCTCCAACACTCGCGGCATTTTCGGTTTCATACAAATTTATTACAAGAGCGTTATTACTGGGTTGGTTTCAGCATGTATAGCTTGTTTTTATCTGATGGACGCCTGGATCATTTTGTATACTGTTACAACGCACACAGACCTGCCCCCAGTTGTACGCACAACAGACGCATACACTGCCATTGACTCAGACGGGCGCATTCATGTGGTAAAACACAACTCTCGGGCTTTCTTTCTAATGAAGACCTTTATACAAAAGTAAACAATAAAATGATTCCCCAAAAGCTTACATACACTTCACCTTCCCCACTACCAGCATCTCAACACCACATGCACACATACACAATATCAAGGCCAGGCTAGGTAGTAGTCTCTCACACTTCAACCTGTTTGGTGTTCTTGCCTGGTTACGTTCAGTCCTTTCACGTCTAGGCGTGCAAGTCCTTCATACGCTCCCGAGTCGTCCTGTCTCTCGTACCGTGGACGTCCTCGTTACTCGTACCGTATCGTCGCTGTGACCCAAGTGTCTCGGCACCGGTCGCTCACTCCCCGAGTGAAGAGATGGAGAGATGACCTCGCATTAGGTCCCTGGTGACTGACATCTTGGTGTCCGTCGCTCCAACTCTGACCAGCACTCTGAACAGTAATAAATTCCCAAATCGTAACACTTGCTAAACACACACACATATTGGATAATATGAGATACACTACGTAACCTGGCTGATACAAATAACTCACACGTTCATTCGCACACACACGTTCTTCATAACCCGACTACCTTGAAACAGACTATAACCTAACACTCTCACAATACATTATCCCATTCGCCAGAAAAGACTATACTTAACCACGTACTACCTTCACAACGACTTAGACCTACACCGCTCACATTCCTTTAGTTATCCCTCTCGGTAAATAACTGTATACCAAAAACACCGGTTACCTCTCTGAATTCCAAACCAACATAACTGAACCAAACCAGACAACGCTATACAACCAAATTACTCTTACCAACGCATACTGTCTTTAACTAAGCAACTATCAATAATACATATCAAAAACATACCTGAATTCTAGGTTTTTGAGTCTTGGAATACGGGCTAAGGCATCTCACACACGTCTGTACCCACTGACAGTAAAGCCCGTACTAACGTTTCTACAGCTCTGCCAGACTGAGCTCTCGCCTACAACTCACTAAAACTTCCCATGTTAAACGTTCCTTTAAGATTCCCAGTGGCCCACGGGCCTCACGGACTATCGGCACACAACAAACCGCTGACGACTACTGTACCGTATTAAACCTACTGTGTGAACACTATGCATGAGCATAGAGTTTCATCACAACTGTATAACCTTTGAATTTGCAAAACGAAACAGCCGACTGGGGACAAAAGACAATAATAAGATAAGGAAACCATTGACAACGTAAACATTTATTACAAGAGTGTTATTATGGGGTTGGTCCGCCTGGATCATTTTGTATACTGTATAACATTTAAAACTCTGCAAACGGAACAACGGTTGGGGACGAAAAGACAATAACAAGGGGTAAGAAAACCATTGTCAACATAAAGGTTTATTACAAGAGCGTTATTATTCGGTTGTTTTCAGCGTGTATAGCTCTGTTTTTATTTTGTATACTGTGTAACATTAACCTTACTTTGCAGCTGGGGGACTTGGGTGGGATTAACTACTTTTTAGTTCCTTAGGGTCACCCTGGTCAGCCCCACAGGGTGGGTTTTCCTCTCAATTCTGGGGAATGTGTTTCTGTCTACCCTTGGTCCATGAACTTGTATTTTTCTTTTTTTAAGCTCTCCCTACTGTCTGCGCTGCCTGTATCTCCTGAAAAGAAGTGCCCAATGGAGAAATAAACGCGCTTAGAAAAGACGGTTACAACACAATTTATTAATATTTCGGGTAAATCCGCTTTGTCAAAGCAGACAAACAGAGAGATCAGTCGCTACTTATCTTCATTCGCAGAAGGAATGTGGCAACTCACTCCTTTTGCGAATGAAGATAAGTAGCGACTGATCTCTCCGTTGGGTACTTCTTTGCATTTTTTACACGATTGACCTTTTTGGTCTGAATATTATTTTTGTTGTATCGCTCTACCCATTATTGGATGTGTGTTGCCAAATGGTCCTAGCTTTATTTAGCGTATTAGACCGGCTGGCGACATACATTCAATATTCTGTTCATTTTTTTTTTGACAAGCAGTGCTGGCAAGTCCTGAAAAAGTCGGGACGTACAACCAATCGGGACGAAAGACAACAATAAGATAAGAAAACCATTGTCTACATAAAGATTTATTACAAGAGTGTTATTATTATTTCAGCGTGTATAGCTTGTTTTTATCTGATGTACGTGTTTAGCCTGTGGGCTAGTGTTGACCAGTTTTTGAGGTCACCTCGGAGAGGATGTGGTCAGGGACCACGCACGGACGGTCTTGGGATAGAGGGATGCTATGCTAGTCCGGAGGGATTACACACGATGGTGCCTCACAAAGGCCAAGAGGCCCTAGACTAGGGGGATCCCGGGGGAGGCTCTGTAAGAGTTCCCCACTACCCGCACCACCAACGCAACTCGTCCCCTGGGGCCCCCACCCTTTGCGTCAGGCAGAGACCCCTTGACAAGGCGGATCTAGAACTGGAACACTCTCCCACTACCTGGAACACTCTCCCACTACCTGGAACACTCTCCGACTCTCTCTCCGTCAGAAGCACTCTCTCTCCTCCTTCCAGTCCGCCCTCAAAACTCACCTCTTTCAACAGTTCTAGCACTATACCACCACACTCCCCACCCAAGCAGACTGTCGTATTGTATTTTACTATTTGTGGTACGTGAGTCTTTGTCTAAAGCGTGCGCATGCGTGCGCGAGTTGTGAGTGCGCGCTTAGAGTTATAATTATTATAAGATAAGCGCATTATAAATACCGTAATTATTATTATTATTATGAGAGAACCTCGAGAATAAATCATTGTCCTGCTGCCTTGCAGGCCTGGCCGCTTAGCTGCGGAAAGGCTAAGGGAGGAAAACCCTGACATCAAAGCCCCCGTGTCTCCGGGGAAGGCTTTTGAGCCAGAGACTAGGACAAGGACAGTCTGATATAAAACCTACAACCCGAGGACCTCGATGCCACCGTCCCAGCTTGCTAGGCCATGGCAAACGAACCAAGGGTTTAAAGGGTGGGGCCAGTACTGCGCACACTGCACTCCACCAAAAAGCTCCACCGCGCAGGCTTTAGGAAACGTCCACGTACCATGACACTGACCATTCCAAGTCCTGTAGCGATGGGCAAGGGGCGAAACGGCAGGTGAAAGATTTCACTGGAAGCCGCAGTCTCAAACCTGCATGCAGGCGGTTCAGGATATTGGTCGCCTGATGTTGACCTGGGGATGACAACGTCACTCGGCACACCCTGAACGACCAAGCAGCCTTCTCTAGGGACAGCACTGCTTGCTCCACACGG
Organism: Semisulcospira habei; assembly: GCA_036245525.1. Classification (NCBI taxonomy): domain Eukaryota; kingdom Metazoa; phylum Mollusca; class Gastropoda; family Semisulcospiridae; genus Semisulcospira; species Semisulcospira habei. The sequence continues at coordinate 429,400 of BTPG01000008.1, read as the reverse complement.
AGAGGGGCCTAGAAAAGGTGGCCTAACCAAAGCTCATCCCCTGGTAACCCCAGTTGGCTAGCCGCGGTCAACGGGCATCTTCTACTGCGGTCAGAAAACAAGAAAAAACAACGGATTCACTCTCATGACGACCACGACCGGACTCAACGTAGCATTTTGGAACATCCGAACCATGCTCGACACAGCAGACAGCGGACGCCCTGAACGTCGCTCCGCCCTCATTGCCCATGAATTGCGGAGGTTAAACATCGACATCGCCGCGCTCAGCGATGTACGCCTCGGACGAAGGCAGCCTCCAAGAACTTGGCGCTGGCTACACCCTCTACTGGTCAGGCAAGCCTGCATCAGAAAGACGGCTCTCAGGCATGGGCTTCATGGTCAAGACCTCCATTGCGACCAAGCTGGAAAACTTACCAACGGGTCATTCCGACCGCATCCTGACCATGCGCCTCCCACTGAGACACCAGCAACACGTCACCCTTCTCAGTGTGTACTCCCCAACCCTCCTGGCAGAGCCTGCAGAAAAAGACAAGTTCTACACTGACCTGAGCAGCCTCCTACAGAGCACCCCTGCAGACGACAAAGTCATCATCCTTGGCGACTTCAATGCCAGAGTGGGCCAGGACTCTGAAGCATGGAAAGGAGTCCTCAGCAAGCATGGTGTTGGGAACTGCAATGACAATGGCCGCATACTGTTGGAGTTCTGTGCAGAGCAGCAACTTGTCATCACCAACACTACTTTCCAGCAAAAGGACAGTCGAAAGACCACCTGGATGCATCCTCGCTCCAAGCACTGGCACCTTACCGACTATGTCCTAGTGCGTCAGAGGGATCGCAGTGACGTCCTCCTCACCAGAGTGATGCCCAGTGCAGAGTGCTACACTGATCACCGCCTTGCCGCTGCAAACTCAGGCTCCGCCTCAAGCTGAAACCCAAGAAAGCCCCCCCCCCCCCCAAGAAAAAGCTTGATGTTGCCAGCCTTCAGCGTGACGACGTGAATACTGCCTTTCAGACAGATCTGCAGCGCAAGCTCAAAGACACAGCTGATCCAACAGACTCCTGCCCTGAAACACTGTTACGATTGTGGTTGTGTTGTTTTGTGAGAGCGGTCATACATAAATCGTAGGAAACGATCCAATATTTATTTGAGCTATCATGTTTACAAATCACATACCTTTTCAGTGAATTTCACTTTCGTTTACGAATAGTGCGGTATTGATTATCTGTTGCCGCACGGAGTTGAGTTCCGAAGAGTCTAGGTACTACTCGAGTATTCATTTGTTTACTGCGCGCGTGTAGCTTAACGGTCAGCATCGGTGCGCTCGTCGCGTGTTTTCCAAATAAAGCGGACAAGGTCGTGACCTGCCTGGCCTACTTTTGTGTGACGTCATAGCGCGCCGGGATTTTCCAACATAGGGGCTGGTAAATAGCAGCTAGATTTTTACCGAATATTCCAGTGTAATGTTTATTCATTGATATTTAGGAGTTTTAGTTACGTAGTTTGTTCTGATTGGTTGTGTTGTACGAACTTCCGCGATATTTCTGGAAAGTATGTTATTATAAAAGAGTCGTGCTGGGAAGCTTATGTGTACATTGTTCAGTTGTAAAATTGTGATGTAAAAGCCTCGGTACAGTGTTCAGTTGTATAATTGCAGTGTATCGAAAGGCATATTGACATTAAGAAAGCGCTACGCAATATATCGTGTTTCATTGTCAGTCACGGAGTTCTGCAGTGAATGGTGATGTACATTGTATGAGAGACGCATTGTGTCAAAGTTGGACATTTTGCTGGGAAGATATTTTATCAGTGTTGGTGCAATTGTGAACGCATTTCGTGGAGATCGCATCGCTGTAATAAAATATTGTTGGAACTGTTACTCCAGTATTGTCTACATCCTTAAGCCATGTGTGACGGATTGCAGCTGAATGAGGTTTATTTAAAAGAACCTTACGTGTGTGCTTTTGGTGTGGTTATTATACTACGAATACAACTCCACCACGTAACAAACACTCTGGGAACAACTGAAAACTGCTATTGCAAAATCCTCTGCGGAAGTCTTGGGCTTTGCTAGAAAGAGGAACAAAGACTGGTTTGACGAAAACGACGTAGACATCCAGGAACTTATAGCAGATAAAAGAGCCGTCCACCAGGCCCACCTAGGCCAACCTTCCTGCCCTGTGAAGAAGTCTGCCTTCCGCCTCATCTGCAGCAGTCTCCAGGGCAAGCTGAGAGAGCTCCAGAACGAGTGGTGGTCCAGACTCGCACAGAGGACCCAGCAAGAGTGATAGGCTATAGTCTGTTTCAAGATAGTGACAGAGATATGGGGGTGTTACGGAAGTAGACAGTTTATGAAGCACGTGTGTGTGTGTGAATGAACGTGTGAGTTATTTGTATCGGCCAGGTTACGTGACGTTTCTCATTTGATCCAATATGTTGTGTGTTTAGCAAGTGTTACGTTGGGACTTTTGTTGTCGTATTCAGAGTGCTTGTAAAGAGGGAGCGACGGACGCCGAGACGTCGAGTCACCAGACCTAACGTGAGGTCATCACCCCTCCAGCTCGTCACTCAGGGAGTGAAGCGACCGGGACCGAGACACCCGAGTCAAAGCGAGAACTGCGCTACAGTACGAGTACGAGGACGTCCGTGCCAAAGAGACAGGACGACAGGAAGAAGCGTACAACGAAGGACTTTCACGCCTAGACGTGAGAAGGACCAACGTAACCAGGCAATAACATCAAACAGGTTGGAGACAGTGTGAAACTAAAGCCTAGTCTGGCCGAGGTAGTGTGTGATGTATGTAGCTTGATAGTTTGTGAAGCATTCTTTTATTGTTTACTCGTGTATAAAAGTTACTTTAGAAAGGGAGCCCGTGTGTTGAGTTTTACCGCATGAATGCGCCCGTCTGAGTCAGTGGCGGTGTATGCGTCTGTTGCGTGAGAGTCTGTGCGTACGACTGTGGGCAAGTCTGCGTGCGTTACATTCAACTATGACGGTGCTTTCTGCCGCAAACGACGCAGATGTCGCAAAATCACCTACATTGAGCATTAACAAAAAGCTATTTTTGAAATCTGCCAAATCGCGTAATGTTTAGTGGTGCTACTGCTAGCATAAGGATGGATGCATTATTGCCGGATTGCATATATGGGAAAGGGTTTATCCTTTATCCATGTTATTTTGCAGCAATCAAACGACGCTCACGTGATTCTTTCTCCGAGGTTGCCCATTACAGGTGCAGAAAGCACACACTCTAAACCGATCGGGTGCACCAGACTGGTCTGAGCGACCGGTCTGGTGCCAAAAATAATAGCAACATTAGCACCGCTCGTGCGTTTAACCTAGGCACTGGACGAGGTATACCAACTCGGCTAAACTTTATTGTCGCACATGCTAGAACTCAGTATTATATTTCTCTCTCCATTTTATGAATAGAGGCACATAAGTCGCGGAAACCCTTTACGTGCCGAAGGCAAGAACTAGTTTTCCTCATCACAAAGTTTCAGAAAAAGATTTGACTGCTCTTGATTGTTTGATTTGAAGTGTTTACAAACAATTACTGTGTTTTTATATGCATGCACCGTTGATGTGATTAATAAAGGCTGAAGTTTCAAGTGATTTCTTATGTTGTTAGTTAATTAATTAATGCCAGTGTTCTGTTTTGTCATTTTAACTCATTCTACCTCAAGACCGGAATCCCCAAATGTTGAAGTCATCTTCTAAAGTCTGTGTTGCAGTGCAGGACACAGATTGACCATGAACTATCATGGTCGATCTTTATTTTGCTGTGGTGTGTCTGGGTAGAATAAGTTAAGTGTTAGTTTCTTCGTCTGGGTCTTTTTCTATCTTTCATATTTTTTCCACACTTTTAAACCCGCATCATACTGAGGCTAAAACCTTCAAATTTGTACACTGCCATAATTATATGCAAGCTATATTACAGTACTTACAGATGGGGACATAGACAATTGGCTTTAGTTCAAGGGTGGAGCCACAATAGCTTGGCGCCTAGAGGAGCCAAGCTATTCTGGCACTACCTTTGGACTATTTTAGTCACACTTGTTAGACACACTGTTGTATTCCGAATGATAAGGGTTAATATTCAAAATGCTCTGTTGCTGTTTGTCTCAAACTCCAGAGTACATAAAAAAGTCCTTTAACTTCCAGAATACATTATTTTGATTTTCACATAAATGCCATAATAAATTGTTTTGCTTCAAAGGACAAAATGTAGCAATGTTTAAAAGATTTCCTCTGTAAAATCATAATCGAAAGGTTACGGGCCAGTGCTCATTCAATTTTGCACCATATATGTTAAAAATGTTAATGCATACATACACATTAAGAAGAAAAAACATACAAACAAACAAAAAATAAGGTGAAAAAGAAGTATTCCATGAACTTGACCTTATTGCAGACGCCTAATGTTGTGAAGACACCAATTTTCACTGTAATGCCAGTTTTTGTGTTATTGGTAGAAACCCATTTTTTCTCCATCTAGTGGCTTTGTTGCTAGAAAATGTTCATTTTATTTTAAGTTATAGAGTTTAGTTAAGTTTAGTTATAAGGTGTGTTCTAAACATACGCATCAATTGCAGAGCCCTAGAATAAATAGAAATATGGGAACCCATTTTCACAAAAAATGGTAGGTAACCCACTCTGAGGCTTTTGTCTCCATGTGTGTGTGTGTGTGTGTGTGTGAGTGTGGGTGTAGGAGTGTGTGTGTGTGGGTGTGTGTGTGGGTGTGTGTTTGTGTGGGTGTGGGAGTGTGTGTGTGTATGTGTGTGTGGGTGTTGGTGTGTGTGTGTGTGTGTGTGTGTGTGTGTGTGTGTGTGTGTGGGTGTGTGTGTGCATCTTATTTCTTGACGTTCAACACGTTGTTTCGCTTGTTGTTGTCTTGATTATGTACATGAGTTACATCAAGGACAGGTTTCAATCCAGACCAAAAAGATGACTGCCATGTAAAATGCAAAGAAGTACCGAACGATTAAGAAACACGCTTAGAAAAGATGGGGACAACACAATTTATTAATATTTCGGGTAAATACCCTTTGTCAAAATAGACAAACAAACAGGACAGATTTGTAATGATGAACCTGCGCGCCTAAAACCTCTTTCCTTGGAAAATCAAATCAATCAATCAATCAGTCGTTGATTGAACCAATTAACGTAAGTTGTATGCTGTGCGCTTGTTTGTACGTCTATAGAACCCAGCAGACCCAGCAGACTTCTCCCCTGAAACACTTTGGGAACAACTGAAAACTGCTATTGCAAAATCCTCTGCAGAAGTCCTGGGTTTCGCTAGAAAGAAGAACAAAGACTGGTTTGACGAGAACGATGTAGAGATCCAGGAACACCTAGCAAAAAAAAAAAAAAGAGCCGCCCATCAGGCCCACCTAGCCCAGCCTTCCTGCCCTGTGAAGAAGTCTGCCTTCCGCCTCGTCTGCAGCAGTCTCCAGCGCAAGCTCAGAGATCTCCAGAATGAGTGGTGGACCAGACTTGCACAGAGGACCCAGCTTTGCGCTGACAATGGTGATTACAAGGGCTTCTACGAAGCACTGAAAGCAGTGTATGGCCCCAGACACCTGGTACAAAGTCCCCTGCGAAGCGCGAATGGCCAGGCACTCCTCACAGATAATACCTCCATCTTGAACCGCTGGTCGGAGTACTTTCAGAGCCTCTTCAGCGCTGAGCGCACTGTTCAAGAAGCAGTCGTCCTACAAATCCCACAACTCCCAGTAAAGGTTGAATTGGACGAACCGCCCACCGCTGAAGAGACCCTCACAGCCATCCACCAGCTCAAGAGTGGCAAAGCAGCAGGCATTGATGGAATACCACCAGAGATCTGGAAACATGGAGGCACAGCACTGCACAACAAGCTCCATGACCTCTTTCTCTGCTGCTGGGAGGAAGGAACACTACCAAAGGATCTCCGTGATGCTGTCGTTATCACCCTGTACAAGAACAAATGCGAGAAGTCAGACTGTTCCAACTATCGGGGAATTACCCTGCTGTCCATTGCTGGGAAAATTCTTGCAAGGCTGCTCCTGAATCGGCTGGTACCTGTCATCGCTGAAGACCACCTCCCAGAGGGCCAGTGTGGCTTCAGAGCAAACAGGAGCACCACCGATATGGTCTTTGTGCTGAGACAGCTTCAGGAGAAGTGCCGCGAGCAGAACAAAGGGCTGTACGTAACGTTTGTCGACCTAACAAAAGCGTTCGACACTGTGAGCAGGCAAGGCATGTGGCAGATCCTGGAGCGACTTGGCTGTCCCCCAAAGTTCCTCAGCATGATTGTCCAGCTACACGAGGACCAGCAAGGCCAGGTCAGACTGAACAATGTCCTCTCAGAACCATTCCCTATTCTCAACGGCGTAAAGCAGGGCTGCGTGCTGGCACCGACCCTCTTCACCATCTTTTTAACATGATGTTGAAGCAGGCCACAGTAGACCTCGATGATGACGATGCAGTGTACATCAGGTATCGTCTCGATGGCAGCCTGTTCAATCTCAGACGACTGCAGGCCCACACTAAAATCCTAGACCAACTGATTCGTGAGCTGCTTTTTGCTGATGATGCTGCCCTCGTTGCACACACAGAGAGAGCCCTGCAGCGCATCACGTCCTGCTTCGCAGACGCTGCCCAGCTCTTTGGACTCGAGGTCAGTCTGAAAAAGACAGAGGTCCTCCATCAGCCGGCACCCAAGACAGTGTATCGCCCTCCTCACATCACCATTGGCGAGTCTGAACTAAAGTCAGTGCACCAGTTTACTTACCTTGGCTGCATTATCACGTCGGACGCCAAGCTGGACAGGGAGCTTGACAGCAGGCTGGCAAAAGCGAACAGCGCTTTCGGGCGACTTTTCAAGCGGGTGTGGCACAATCAACAGCTGAAAACAGGCACCAAGATCAGCGTGTACAGAGCTGTGGTCCTCACCACCCTGCTGTATGGTTCCGAGTCCTGGGCCCTCTACCGCAGCCAACTACGACTCCTCGAACGTTTCCACCAGCGCTGCCTGCGTACCATCCTGGGCATTCACTGGAGTGACTATGTCACCAACGTCGAGGTCCTTGAACAGGCTGAAACTGTGAGCATCGAGGCCTTGCTGCTGCGGACACAGCTCCGCTGGGCGGGGCATGTCTCCAGGATGGAGGATCATCGCCTACCAAAGATCACCCTGTTCGGCGAGCTTGCTACTGGACACTGTGACAGAGGGGCACCAAAGAAGAGATACAAAGACTGTCTCAAGAAGTCACTTAGTGCCTGCCAAATCGACCACCACCAGTGGTCCTCGCTTGCTGTGGACCTTGACACCTGGCGCTCCACCATTTACAAGGCAGCTGTCTCCTTTGAGGACTCTCGCAGAGCTAGCCTTAAGGACAAGCAGCTCAGGAGAAAAAACAGAGATGCCGCAACTCAGAACCCTGGCCATACCTTCCCCTGCAGCCGCTGCGGTCGAACCTGCCTGTCCCGGATTGGCCTCCGCAGCCACGAACAAGCCTGCAGACGTCGTGGGCAACTCCTATAAAATCTTCGTTCGCGAAGTCAAGCCAAGAGAGAGTGTATATTGAACCAAGTAACATAAGTTGTATGCTGTGTATTTGTTTGTACGTCTATAGTGTACATTGAACCAAGTAACATAAGTTGTATGCTGTGTATTTGTTTGTACATCTATAGTGTATATTGAACCAAGTAACATAAGTTGTATGCTGTACGCTTGTTTGTACATCTATAGTGTATATTGAACCAAGTAACATAAGTTGTATGCTGTACGCTTGTTTGTACATCTATAGTGTATATTGAACCAAGTAACAAAAGTTGTATGCTGTGTATTTGTTTGTACGTCTATAGTGTATATTGAACCAAGTAACATAAGTTGTATGCTGTACGCTTGTTTGTACGTCTACAGTGTATATTGAATAAAAAGGTTAAAATCCTTTTTTTTTCAAAATCGACATAAAAACAAACGCACAGCATACAACGTATCTTTTGCGCAGGTCTGCAGCCCGAACTATTAATAAATATGAATTCCTTGTGTTTGAACTGTCATTTCTACGCGTGTTTCTGTCTCCGTTGGTTCTTCTTTGTATCTCACGCACTTAGCAGTGACCTGTTTGATCTGGATTTCATGACGTGGGTATCCAAATCAGACTCATGCCCGCCCCCCTCCCCCCTCGGGGTAGATGATCCGCCCCTGACAGCCGAATGAAAAATAAAATTTGGAAAATGCGATTGCATGTTCCAAATGTTTTTTTTCTTTTTCACACGGCTGTCAGGGCCGGATCAGTCGCCCTCGAGAGGGGGGGGGGGCGGGGCGGTCATCTTTCTGTTTCGGACCCTCAACCTGACACAAGCGACACAACAACTTGCTTCCCAGTCCTCGAAACATTGAAAAGCTGGGTGGGGAGTAGACATAGACGCCAGAACTTCTTTCAGAATCGCCGGGGGAGGGGGAGGGGGTGGGGAGTAGACATAGACGCCAGACCTTCTTTCACAATCGCCGGGGGTGGGGGTGGGGGGCTGATAGGCCGCTGCAAGCGTGTTGACCTTCTCATCGTAAAATTATCTAATAGTGGGGGGGGGGGGGGGGTCCGAACCTAAGCTGAATGACAGGCAGAGTAGTAGTAGTAGTAGTAGTAGTAGTAGTAGTAGTAGTAGTAGTAGAGAGAGAGAAGTGGGGGCTCCCACCCCAACCCTCCCCCAATCAATACATTTATTCTAATTAACTAGCCATTTAGACCATCGACCTTCAACCAATACAACCAATGCCTTTATCTGCCTAGCCATTTTAGTTCCACTCCAGAAATAATTCAAGCTACGTTTTTTTGATCAGCTGCCAACCCGCGATTATTAAGGCAGATCCCCCACCCCACCTAAATAATTAATGCTGCCATTGACTTTGTTAAACAAATGTTAATTAAAATATCAACAGTCACAGGTTTTACCCGCTTTGTTAATGCAAACGAATTGACGATCAGCTGTTTCCGGGAAATGACTAGTTTGCGTCATTGTAGTAATTCCCGATAACACAACACCCCGCCAAGCAGAAGTGACGTCAATGTTTCTATTAGCAACATCACGTGCCAACCGACCGTGACTGGTTACATGACAAAGTCATGCGCCACTTTTCTGGATTCTATTGCTGTGTAAGGAGGTGTTCATTTGTGTTCGTCATTGGAGATACCACAAATTCCGGACATATCAGTGTTAACACTAAATCTTGCAGAATATTACTATGGTGCGTTATGTTGAAACAACAAACACGTTAGCCTGCGACGAGCCGAGACTAAAGAAAAACTTACTGATCTATCGCGGCCTAGCCGAGTGTGTACAACCGGTTACAAGACTGACAAGCATTCAATTTTGCGCAGTCACTGAAGCTTGTCAGCGTGCTATTAACGGAGCGCAGGGAGAAAACAGAACATTGAGCCTTTCAAAAAGAGTCATTTGCTATCAGTTCCGTGCCGTAAACAACCCAAAAGAGAAACAAAACAGAGTTAAATTACTCTTAATGCAAACTCCTTAATCTTCTGTATACGCCCTGCGGTTTGCTCAAACCGCGTTTGTCATAAAGGAAGACGGAAAACTGGCCTTGGCCAACCACCGCTATCGGCTGGGCGGTCCGTGGCGCAGTGGTTAAGGCGCCTGCCACCAATGCTAAAGGTGCGAGGTTCGATTACGGGTTCCGGCGTTTTCTTCTCTAGTAAGTGTCACCGTTAATTCGGGCGGACCGTCGGGGGTTCTTTCTCCGGGTACTCCGGCTCTTCCTCCCCCACGACTTTGGTATCAGTTTCAGCCCACTTAATCAAATTTCAAATACAAACGACTTTGAATTTCCAAAAACTACAGTAGCTTGCTTGAGCTTGCCCTTAGCACCACGTGAATGTTCTGTGTTTATGTACAGTGTGTGAGTGAATGCGCGTGATTCACGTGAGCGTGCTTGTTGGGTTCAGTTCGCGGCGGCGCTTTGAGCCGATTTTCAATTGGGATAAAGCGCCTATTTAATGCGCTTATTATTATTATTATTATTATTATTATTATTATTATTATTATTATTATTATGTTAAGCCTTCTCATAATTATAAAGCCATTTGTATCATTTTCGTGTCGTAAACAACTAAGAAATGGGAGGCAGAACAGAGTTAAATGTCACTTAATACAAACTCCTCATTCTTCTGTTTAGGCCCTGCGGTTTGAGCAAACCACGTTTCTCAGTAAGGTAGATAAATAGAACTGGCCTTTCCAAGGACCGCTATCGGCGCGGCGTTACCGCAAGGGTGTAAAACAGAAGACTAAGACGTCTAAAATAGAGCCATTTGTATCACTTTTGTGTCGTGGACAACTAAGAAATGATAGGCAAAACACAGAGTTAAATGAATCTTAATACAAACTTCTAAATCTTCTGTTTAGGCCCTGCGGTTTGAGCAACTGAAACCGCGGGGCGTTAGCGCAGGGTGCAAATAGAGTCATTTGTTATCACTTCCGTCTCGTAAACAACTAAGAAATGATAGGCAGATCACAGAGTTTAAATGGCTTTCAATACAAAGTCTTCCGTCTCCTGTTTACACCCTGCGGTTTAAGCAAACCGCGGTTTCTAAGCTAGACTGTGCATAGCAACAACGGCTGGCGGTAACAGCGCGGCTGCAAACTGCAGGCAGTGTCAGTTATGAGGAGTCAAATACGTCACTAGCTGCAATGCGGAAGTTGCTAGTCTACCCATATTTTATATTTAGCGGTCTGTAGCGTCTGTAACAACCAAAAAGACAGAGACAGAACACAGAGTTAAATGACTCTTAATACAAAGTCTTCAGTCTCCTTTTAACACCCTGCGGTTTAAGCAAACCGCGGTTTCTAAGGCGGCTATGCTGTCCTTGCTGTCAGTAAACAGCGCGGCCGCAGACTAAGTGTGCAGTGTCAATTTGCGAACAACGGGGATTCACAACACACGCAATGCGGAAGTTGTCAGTCTACCTACATGTTATATTTAGCGGTCTGTTGACGACTAGTTGGCAACCGAAAAGAGTCATAGAACACAGAGTTAAATTACTTTTAATATAAAAGTTGACTAGTTGGCAACCGAATAGAGACATAGAACACAGAGTTAAATGTCTCTGAATACAAACTCCTCAATCTTTTGTTTAAGCCCTGCGGTTTGAGCAAACCGCGGTTGCTAGGAAGGCCTGTGAATACGACACAAGGCGCAATGCGAAAGTTGTCAGTCTACCATTTTCTGAAATGATCTGTTAGTGCATCGCGTGATCATTGAGCAATAGCTTACTCAGAAATTGTGAAAACTCGTCTGAGCTCTGCGTATGCGTACTCTGTTAGCTGTAGTATTATATTTAGCGGTCTGTTGATGTTGGCAACCGAAAAAAGTCATAGAACACAGAGTTAAATGTCACTTAAAACAAACTCCTCAATCTTATGTTCACACCCTGCGGTTTGAGCAAACCGCGGTTGCTAAGAGGCAAGACCTGTGAATAAGACACAAGGCGCAACACACATGCAATGCGAAAGTTGACAGTTTTTCATGTGACAAACTGAAGCGTGGTGATGTGTTCTGACGGGAGTCCAATATTTATGCATGTTGAATAAAGATTTTGTGAGTGTGCTTGCGTGTGTCTGCCAGTCTGTACGTGTGCGTGCTTGCGTGCCGGGTGTGTGTGTGTGCATGTATGTGTATGTGTGTTTGATTGTGCTTGTGTGAGTGCAAATATATGTGTATGTGCGTGCTTACGAGTGGGTGTGTGTGTGTGTGTGTGTGTGTGTGTGTGTGTGTGTGTGTGTGTGTGTGTGTGTGCATGTGTGTGTATGTATGCGTGTGCGTGCATCTTTCGTGCATGTATGTGTGTGTTGGGTCAGTCAGGAGGAAGTAAAACGTCTAGATAATCTTGACGTTTATGCTTACAGTTTTTGCGTTCAATGTATCGAATGTAGTCTTTACAAAGTGCAATGTATTCTATATATGTGTTTATTATGTAGCTGTATTTCATGTGCCGTGTGTAATGCATATTAGCCAGACGTGGATCGGGACTGTGCTTCGTCTGACGCAGCCGTTGGCTGAAGGCCCCGGACATACTTCACGATACCACGTTTGTCCGGGCCTTTAATCTAATGTTTGAGCCATAGCGGGGTCTGACCTAACTCTGATTTACGTACTTCGTGTGTGTGCGTGTGTGGGTGGGTATGTGCGTGCTTGCGCGCGCGCGCGCGTGTGTGTGTGTGTGTACATGTATGTGTTTATGTGCGTTAGAGATAGGTAAATAGGCATTTCAAGTACATCTATACAATTATCTCTGAGTCAATAATATAAAAGCAAGGTTATTTTTTTTATTATTAACAACACACATATGCAACTCACAAAAACACCATTGTTATCAAGTACCTACACGCACTTGATAACAAATTTTCAAAGTTACCTACAGACACTTGTTAACAAAATTCCAAAGTCACCTACAACTGCTAACTAACTTTACAGGTAACGTTGAAGTTAGTTGTCATAAGTTCTTTAAAGTGACTTAAAACAAGTTCTTACAAGAACCTAAACATAAGAACTTGTAAGTTCTGACCCAAGTCATTAAGATACTCGGACAGATTTCCCAAGTTACAAGGACAATATGAAAACTTTTTTTTCTCTCAATAGTACTCTGGTGGTGGAGCGGATGGCGTCAAATAGGCAGGCGTGAAAGGCATGACATCTCTTTGTGAAGAGTATTTCAGAATTAATGAATGATTACCAAAACATATCGTCAATTGCTTATAAGTCCTTGAACCTTTTTCATAGTTTCTTCTATGCCTATCTTTTTCCCTTCTTCTAAAAAAAATTCTTTAGTTCTTCAACATTCACGGGTTGACTACGCATTTTATTTTGAATTTCAGACTTTTGTTGTTTGTAATTGGCCAAATCATCCTGCACTCTCTTAAATTCGTGATCGTCAATTTTATTATCATCTAAAGCCTTACTGATAATAAGTTTCATACTGCTCAGCTTAGCTCCAGCGAGCGTATTCAATGCTTCATGCTTCTGCAACTTTGAATGAAATCTTTTGTTAAGGGTTTCCAAACCAAAGCATGCCACACCTGCAACAGCACCAACTCCTTCAATAGCAATTCCTATGACACTTCCAACTCCAGTGGCAAACAGAACTAAGCCAGATAATCTAGCTGAAACCACACCCACAGCCATTGAAGTGTTGTGTACAGAATTGAAAACCGTTTTGTAACGTCTTTTACACCTGGAGTATTTTGCCTGTTCTCCTTCCAAATACTTCAACGCTTCTGTAATATTCATTAATCGGAATGAGTCTGCCTGTAATCTTTCATTACACACAATAGGCCCAAGCGGTTCAGCTGGTATTTGTGGATACAAGTTTACCATTTTTTATGACAAATATTTTTTTAATCTGCGAATTCATTTTGCAACTCTTCAAAGGTATACAATTTGCTAACATAATAAAACAAAATAAGATCTATGTGTTCCAGTTTAATGTAAGTTAGATTAACTAGAGTTGTTTTATCGACCACTATTTTAACAGCAGGATTACTACTCGATACGTCTATATCTACGCCTTTCCTAATAGCTACAATGACCTTTGTTGACTCTTTTACTGTGTCATCCCATGTAAGTTTGATTCCCTGTGCAATTCTGCTTCTTTTACAGAATCCACAGACCTTATGAGAATTTCAAAAACTATTGTGGCTTCTCTAGCTATGGTAAAGCTATCTGGTACAAACACAACAGAATTATCTGTTCTACCCTTTCTATTTGTAAAAAGATACCTTCGTTTTTCATACTCCTGCAGTTATAGTTTTTCTCTGCTGCTACTGACGTCTATGAAATAGCTCGGAACAAGACTCACAAGTAACGGCCCAGAGTTAATAACTTTCCTAAATATTAAGAGACCTTCATCGGTAAAAAATACATAAGGATTAATAAATTTAAACTTAATATCCCAATAGGGTTGTGTTTGAGGAAAGGAGACTGCCACCAAAAGAGAAATTTTATTCTACACTAATTGGCAAAGGTATTTCTGACTCTGATTAAAAGCATGCTCTTGATGCATGGGGTAAACTAGGGTGTGAAACAATTGGTGACTACCATGACCAGTACTTGAAAGCTGACGTTTGTTTGCTAGCAGACGTATTTGAAAGTTACCGTGAAAAGGGTTTGTTACACTACAGTCTTGACCCAGCTTGCTACATAACTAGTCCTGGCATGACATGGGATGCATTTTAAAAATCCAGTAAGATATCTATAGACCTGTTGTCTGATCATACGATGGGTGAAATGGTGGAACGCGGATTGAGGGGCGGCATTAGTATAGCTGCAAACAACTATGCAAAGCCAGCAACAAATATCTTGACGACTTTGACCCCTCGAGGTCAAGGTCATTCATTACATACTTGGACGCTAATAACCTTTACGGATTTGCGATGTGTGAATTATTGCCCTTGAAAAACTTTCATCTACATGATTTGTAACAGTGTGATATAAAAAATTAACAAACAAAAGTATGAATTATGATCGGAATCACAAAAAGGGTTGGATCTTTGAAGTCGACCTGGAGTACCCACACCACCTACATGATTACCACAATGATTATCCATTAGCTGTTGAGAAAATGAGTATGACGGGGAAAAAAGAAGACACCAAACTTGTGCCAAATTTGAATGACAAATTAAATTACGTTTGTCACTATCGATTGCTGCAGTTTTATATGAGACATGGGTTAATACTAAAGAAAGTTCACAGAGGTATTAAATTTGATCAAAGTGCTTTCATGAAAGATTACATAATGAAAAACACAACATTGCATGCAAGGGATGGTAACATTGCATTTGACAAAGACTTCTTTAAGATTATGAACAATGCCTGTTTTGGTAAGACGATGGAAAATCCTCATCACCGCAAAGACGTGAGACTGGTCAGAACTGAATCAGGTGCTATTAAGCTTACAGGCAAGCCACAATACACAAGGTATAAAGAGTTTCATCCATCATTGTATGCAGTGACACTCAAAAAAAGATTGTTAAACTGGACAAGCCAGTATTCATTGGTATGGCAATTCTTGAGTTATCAAAATTGCTGATGCTTGAATTCTACTATGATTACTTTAAACCAAAGTATCCTGAAGTGCCGTCTGTTATACACTGACACTGACTCTATGATCATTGATGTGCCTACTGAAGACTTTTATGAAGACATGAAAACAGACTGCATATGTATGACACGTCTGATTACCCTAAGGATCACCCGCTGTTCAGCACACAAAACAAAAAAGTGCCTGGGAAATTTAAAGATGAACTAAATGGAGTGCCTATAGTTGAGTATGTTGGACTGAGATCAAAAATGTTTTCCATACAGCACCAAAAAGGCAGTCAGTGAAAAGCCAAAAGTATAAAAAAAGCGATAAAAAATAAAGACATCTGTCATGAACACTACAAGCAAGTATTAGATAGAGAACTAATGCCTGATTATCCAAACAAAACACTGAGGTCAAATAGACACAATATTGAAATGATCCAAACACATAAGAAGTCACTTGCAGTTGGAGACACAAAACGAGTGTTTCACACCAAGGAAAAGGCTTATGCACCTGGGCATTATGCGCTTAAGCTATCTGAAGAAATAGCTAATGAACTGGTTGATGAACTAATCGATGAATTAGTTGATGAAATGATTAAAAATGTGTAACAGTGTCTGGAGGAATAATTTGTAATTCTTCTCTGACAAATGCCCTCTGTGGTGCAGGCTCATACAGATAATAAATCTATGCATTAGCGCCAGGAACAATTTTTTTTATATTGTGGACAGACGTAGACCATATTGGATCAGTTGCCCTACATCTGACATCATTCTCAGCCTCACCGGGTTGATACAAATATCTTACCTGTTTTGTAAACAAGCTTGTGTCTGGCGCTTTTGTTTTTATTTCTGACCCTGAAGGTATTGTTTTTAATTTAATAGCATCAGCGGGCTTAGAGTTACCCTCGTCATTCATTGCTTTTATCACAGACGGTAATCTCTTAACCCACTCAGTGTTACGTGCATCATGCATAAGTTCCTTAGAATACTGATAGCTAAAAAGTCTCTCCGATAATTGCTTGTTAAAGTTTTCAACAATTGCCTGTGATCTATGTACACCTGGTATGCCTCGCCGCACTAGCACTCCATGTTTTGCAAATAATTGATTAACAGCCCCTTTAAATTCACTTCCGTCATCGACTTGAACAAGCCTGGGAAATTTTAAATGGCCTCGACTATATATTTTTGTTAATGCAGTGGCTACCGTGGAAGCATTCTTGTCAGTTATGGGTTCGGCATCCTTGTACCTTGAAGCTATGTCGATAACAGTTAATGCATACTTGTATCGTTTTTTTCTTATTGTATCATGTGGCAAGAACAGAAGATCCATTTGATGGGTGTCATTAGGGATAGTATTTACAAAATGAGGTCTTGTTATTTTTCTTGGAGCAGGTAAATAAATTTGCCATTTGCTTGTTTTTGTAGCCACTGTTTTATTTGTTCAAGTGTAATATCTCCACCAACAGTGGCATGTAATTTTTCTATTGCAGTATTCCCTTTCCAATAGCCAATAGGGGAGTAATATATTTTTGATAGTTTAGCTCCGACGTCGGTCATTTCTTCTAGCAATAAAATCTCCTGTAAAATAAACAAATGTCATTCCTACTAAAACAAATATTATTTCTCCATTTCTTTGTTCTGGGCTTGGCTGGTATAGTCACTAAGTTTTGGTCGCGGGATGGTCATGTCTTCGCCAGTTACAAGAAAATATTCTTTAATCACATTGTCGATGTTTGAAAATGTATGCTGTGCATGACCTTCAAGCCTGAGTTTTTCATTGATGAAATCAAGTTTCTCTATTCTTTGCTTCTCATAATCCTGTTGAGCTTGTGCCAGTTTTTCAGATGCCTCATTGTGACGCTTCATTTCTTCTGCTGATTCCTCTCTTCCCATTTTTGAAAAGAGATAGTTTGATCCACTAAATGCAAGTGCGTTAACAACTGCACCGCCAGTCATAATAGCTATGGTTGCCATACTTTTTATTTACATAGAAACATTTTCTGGAATAATTCCTTGCTTGACGATTTCATTTTGAGAAGACTTTTTCCCAGCATAGAATAAGCAACTGTTAGCCCGCTTATTACGGCAGAGTGATAGATGAGGTTCATTATGTTCTTTGTGTCGCTCATTTTCTTATACCACAAAAATTAAAATAATAAATTTATTTACTGCATGTAAAATGGGTCCACGGCTTTGGGAGTTGCTGGTAATGTGGCGACTACTTCTTTTATTTTTGGAGTGCTTGATTTTTTGGACACTGTTTGAGTCTGTGGTTTGTATTTTTTGTCTAATTGGTAACCTACGTAACCAAATCCGAGAACAAATCCAGCAACTATATATTTTGTTGTTTCAGGTTTAGACTCAGTTGTTTGTCTCTCACTTTTGGGGGGTTGTGAGGGTGTTGGTTCTGATGGTAGTGACACAGGTGCTGTTGATGGTGTGTCAGTTACATGACCCTTTTCTGTTAATGCTTGAAGCAGTAATTTTTTTTGTCTGTTATATTCAGCTAATTTTTTCCCAGCCTCTATTCGACCTGGACTTTTAACCTTAGTCACTGTTTGAACTTGTGTCAAGACAGGACTCAATTGTGGAGTCGTCTGGGTCTCATCCATTTTTTTCTTCATTAAAATTTATTTTAGAAAAATCAATATGACTCCCAGTTACAAGCAAGGTTACCACAGGCGCAAGGTAATTTCCAAACTTGTAAAACATGAGGCATGCTAATTTGCCGATTGAACTTGAAACAATGGGATTGCTTTCGAGATCATGTGATAAACTGTCACTATCAACAGGTAGGAAGTGACTCACAGCTTTTGTGTATAGGAAGACAAGAGATCGACTCAAATCACGGGTCATTAGTGAAGCAATGTGATTTTCATATTTAGCATGAAGTTTGATTAGCTCGTCGGCGGTGAGAGACTCTATGTCTTCTGCCATGTATTGTTTACCGAGAAAAGCTTTTGATTTTCCAGAAACAACTACAGAGAGAAGCCTTTGTTTTTTAGAGTCTAAGTCTTTGTTCTCTACAGCACAGATATCGTTTAAAAGTAGCAATTCGTCTTGGTTCATTTTTAAACGTAATATAATAATTTTGCTTAAAGAAGTCAATAACAGCATTAATTATTTAGGTGGGGGTGGGGGATCTGCCTTAATAATCGCGGGTTGGAAGCTGATAAAAAATGTGGCTTGAATGATTCTTGGAATGGTACTAGTACTGCTAGGTAATAAAGGCATTGGTTGTATTGGTTGAAGGTCGATGGTCTAAAAGGCTAGTTAATTAGAATAAATGTATTGATTGGGGGAGGGGTGGGGTGGGAGCCCCCACTTCTCTCTCTCTGTAGTAGTAGTAGTAGTAGTAATAATAATGATACCGGTCATTATATTAGGTGCTTTACCCAATTCTGCGAAACAGCTCAAAGCGCCGCGAACTGCTGAACCCAACACGCACGCTCACGTGACACACAGACATTCACTCAGAAAAAAATCGCAGTACAAAACAAAACACAGGACACTGATGTGGTGCGAAGGGAGAGCTCAGCCATTGGCGTTTGGGAAATTTTGATCGCTTGTATTTAAAATTGTAAAGTGGTCTGAAACAGGTACCAAAGTGGAGGGGAAGGGAGAGCCGGAGTACCCGGAGAAAGAACTCACGACGGTCCGCCCAAATTAACGGTGACACTTCAAAGGGTGAGTGTTGTGGCGCTATAGCGGGGTGAGTGTTGTGGCGCTAAAGCGGTGTGAGGGTTGTGGCGCTACAGCGGGGTGAGTGTTGTGGCGCTATAGCGGGGTGAGTGTTGTGGCGCTAAAGCAGTGTGAGGGTTGTGGCGCTACAGCGGGGTGAGTGTTGTGGCGCTACAGCGGGGTGAGTGTTGTGGCGCTATAGCGGGGTGAGTGTTGTGGTGCTATAGCGGGGTGAGTGTTGTGACGCTACAGCGGGGTGAGTGTTGTGACGCTATAGCGGGGTGAGTGTTGTGGCGCTAAAGCGGGGTGAGTGTTGTGGCGCTTAAAGCGGGGTGAGTGTTGTGGCGCTATAGCGGGGTGAGTGTTGTGGCGCTATAGAGGGGTGAGTGTTGTGGCGCTATAGAGGGGTGAGTGTTGTGGCACTATAGCGGGGTGAGTGTTGTGGCGCTATAGCGGGCTGAGTTTTGTGGCGCTATAGCGGGGTGAGTGTTGTGGCGCTATAGTTGGGTGAGTGTTGTGGCGCTATAGCGGGGTGAGTGTTGTGGCGCTATAGCGGGGTGAGTGTTGTGGCGCTATAGCGGGGTGAGTGTTGTGGCGCTACAGCGGGGTGAGTGTTGTGGCGCTACAGTGGGGTGAGTGTTGTGGCGCTACAGCGGGGTGAGTGTTGTGGCGCTATAGTGGGGTGAGTGATGTGGCGCTATAGCGGGGTGAGTGTTGTGGCGCTACAGCGGGGTGAGTGTTGTGGCGCTATAGCGGGGTGAGTGTTGTGGCGCTATAGCGGGTGAGTGTTGTGACGCTACAGCGGGGTGAGTGTTGTGGCGCTATAGCTGGGTGAGTGTTGTGGCGCTATAGCGGGGTGAGTGTTGTGGCGCTATAGCGGGGTGAGTGTTGTGGCGCTATAGCGGAGTGAGTGTTGTGACGCTATAGCGGGGTGAGTGTTGTGGCGCTATAGCGGGGTGAGTGTTGTGGCGCTATAGCGGGGTGAGTGTTGTGGCGCTATAGCGGGGTGAGTGTTGTGGCGCTATAGCGGGGTGAGTGTTGTGGCGCTATAGCGGGGTGAGTGTTGTGGTGCTATAGCGGGGTGAGTGTTGTGACGCTATAGCGGGGTGAGTGTTGTGACGCTATAGCGGGGTGAGTGTTGTGACGCTATAGCGGGGTGAGTGTTGTGACGCTACAGCGGGGTGAGTGTTGTGACGCTATAGTGGGGCGAGTGTTGTGGCGCTATAGCGGATCACCTTGCTTAACGGCTAGCAAGAGAACTACAACATCATCCATCCAACTAATCCTTAACTCTGTGACCGAAACACAGTTCTACCAACTTACCCGCTGTTTATTGCAATAGTCTCCCGGCTGACAGAGAGGAAACACGCAGAAGTCTTCGTCACTGCTGTCCGAACAGTCTTCTTTATAATCGCACACGTACACGTAAGGCACCCGCTCAAACCCGTTGTCGCACTCAAAGAACGGCGGGAGGGGTGAGAGAGGAGCGGGGCACGCGCCTTGCACGCCTTTCTCACGCGCCCAGCACGCGGTCATGGCGTCACAAGCCAGGAAAGTGTGCGTCGTGTGGTTGTCCCTACAGCGCGTGAGGGAGGCGCGAGACAGAGAGAGCTTCGGGACGGGCAGAGCGATCTTCAGTCGGTTTGTCTGAATGGCGCCGCCGTACTCGCACAGGAAGTCGACGTCTTGCAGAGAAAAGCCCGGGCAGTCGGATCGAAAGGTCAGTTTCCACTTGCCTTTGTATAATTTCACCATCCAGCCGAACGGGCGGCCGAACATGCGGACTGTTGTATCGTCCACTACTCTGATATGCGGGAAGTAGGCCACAGAACCGTCCGCCCACACAAAGTTTTTTCTGTACCTGCAACAGTCAGCAAAATGATCACAGGGGAGGCAAGCCGGCACTGGTAGATACAGTACACAATCCAAGGGAGATTACTTAGCGCTTCAGCTCTGAGTAATCTCCCTTGGTGAGTGTATAGACAAAAAGCTGTGTTTGTGTGTGTGTGTGTGTGTGTGTGTGTGTGTGTGTGTGTGTGTGTGTGTGTGTGTATGTGTGCGAGAGAGAGAGTGAGAGAGAGAGAGAGAGAGAGGGAGAGGGAGAGGGGGGGGGGGAGAGAGAGAGAGAGAGAGAGAGAGAGAGAGAGAGAGAGAGAGAGAGAGAGAGAGAGAGAGAGAGAGAGAGAGAGAGAGAGAGAGAGAGAGAATCAATGAATCAATGAAACTTTATTTTACAACGGTTTAGGCGTTGACATCGTCATCGACACAGCCATTTTACAAACCTGCCCTTGCTAACAACTAGAAGACTAACTACAAATATACATACATATAAGTAAACATAATTCTTGCAAACAGATGACAACACTGTTCACATAGACAGACATACTCACAGACTCACAGACGCCCCCACCCCACCCGCCCCCCTTCACGAGAGAGAGAGAGAGAGAGAGAGAGAGAGAGAGAGAGAGAGAGAGAGAGAGAGAGAGAGAGAGAGAGAGAGAGAGAGAGAGAGAGAGAGAGAGAAATGATGATGAAACTTTATTACATAACGGTAGAAGTTTTGACAGATACAAATACGTCATTTTTCAAACTTGCCGTTTCTAACGTTCTACAACATGAAATATAATGAAGACAAACAAAAAATATTTAACGCAAACAAAAAACATAACTAAATAAGTACAGACACACGCAGTACAGAAAATGATACTACTAAGGTAGCAATAAACAAATACAAAAAAGGAAGTAACACGCCTCAGCACAAATTACATAGGAGAAAAATCATAGCACAGCAAAAACAAGCACAAAGTACCAAGAATCAAACATACATACACACACCTTTACAGCCGTGTAAATGCATGCACTAACATATATACATTTACATAACCTTTCATCAGAATGACAGGATAAAAATAATATATCTAAGCAGTTTCCATCAGGTATATGTGTAGTTTTGTTTTAAAGGAGGAAAGGTGGGTTAGTGTTTTTAAATGTTGAGGAAGTGAATTCCATAAAAGTGGTCCCGAAAAGGCTAGGCTAGATTTGAATAAGTCAATGCGAGGTAGTGGTAATCGAAGAGTACTGTTCCTCGAGGACCTTTCACACTGTCGTGGAGTAAATTTAGCTGTTAGATACTGTGGAGCTTTCTTGTGGAGAATTTTAAACATAAGTATGCACTTGTTGTAAACGAGTTGTTGACGAAGGCCAAGAAGTTTGAGATTTTGCAGTTTTACAGCGGTAGGAATGGGTCTTATATCTACATGTTTAATGGCTCTTTTGTATAGTGAATTTAGTTTTTTGATATGCACATCACCGCTACCATCCCAAACAGTGGCGATGTAATCAACATGAGATTTAATGTGTGCATGAAAAAACATTTTTCGTGTATTTATGTCACTCACACTTCTCAATTGTGATAAAAGAAAAATATTTTTTGATATTTTCTTACATATATTAGTCACATGTTTCTCCCAACTTAGTTGCTCATCTATACATATTCCAAGGAAGTTGCGTTCATGAACTTGTTCAATAGGTTGGCAATTAAGACTGAGCGTTAGTGAAGGGGGGTGAAGTTGATGTTTTTGTCGTGAGGTGATTAACATGCTCTTCGTCTTATCAGGATGTAGTACCATGTGGTTTTTACAGCACCAATCAGAAACTTCGTCAAGACTGGATTGTAAACGACGACTAATATCATGACTGTTCTTACCAGGAACGTGAAGGCTTGTGTCGTCCGCAAAGAGATTACAATTAACGTTAGGGTCGGAAATATGTAAAGGAAGGTCATTTATGAAAAGTAAAAATAGGAGGGGTCCTAGAATTGATCCTTGAGGAACTCCAAATTTAACATGGCCTTGCCTAGAGTACTGACCATGGACGTATACTTTTTGCTTTCGGTCTTCCAAATAGGATCTGAGAAAAGTTATTGTAGTTTCGTCCATGTGGTATATTGTAAGCTTATGTAAGAGAATCTCATGGTCCACAAGATCAAAAGCTTTTTTAAGATCTAGGAAAACTGCTCCCGACATTAAATTTTTATTAATTGACTCTAGCCAGCAATCTACAATATGTGTGAGTGCTGACTGGCATGAATGGGTCGGGCGAAAACCGGACTGATGAATGTTTAGTAAATTACCCTTCTCAAGGAAATTAAGAAGATGCTTGTGAATGTGCCGCTCTAATGGCTTTGACAAGGCTGAGAGCAAAGAGATCGGTCGGTAATTATGAATATCTTCAAGGTTTTTAGTTTTGGGGATCGGAACTACCTTTGCTTGCTTCAGGACTGTAGGAAAATAACTTTTATTTATACACAGATTAAAAGTGTATGTAAGGGATTGTATTGTGTAAGGCAAGACAATTTTAGTGATTGGTTATCAATATCATCAATCCCTCTACTTTTCTTATTCGGCATGTCAGAAATATACATACCGATTTCTGCTATTGATATATTAGGAATTACGAATTTTTGTGTTATATTTGTTGCTTCGCTGAAAGATCTCAGAAGACTTGAGATACTATATTGCGTACTGATATTTGATGCCGATTGGGCTAGATTTTCAGCGGCTGATAGAAAATATTTGTTAAATTTGTCTGAAGTTAAATGAGATGGTATTTCTGGGGCTGCTTTTCCTTTAGTAATAGCATTTAGTGCTCTCCAAATGGATGCTGTGTCACGGTTTTCTGAGATCATTTGGAAGAATGCTTTTTTTGCAGCCCTTACCAGATATTTTACTTGATTACGTTGGTTTTTTTTTGTAGTCATCAAAGCGTTTTTCTTTTCTAAGTTTGTCTCTGAGCGACATAGCATTTTTAATGTCCAATGTTAACCAGGGCGGCATGGTAGTATGTTTAACGCGTTTTACCCTGAGGGGCGCGTGCTTGTTAAGGACTCCGAGGAACAGAATCATCCAGCAAGACAAGGCATTGTCAGGGCAAGTGTGGCAGTATACATCATCAAAGGGTGTATTGTGCAAATCGTGCATGAATTTATCCCTGTCAAATTTTTTATAAGAACGATACATTATAGTTGTGTGTTTGTTTTTCTTTGGCCTATCAAGCTTCAGAGCAATTGTACAACATACCGGGTTATGATCACTAATGGCTAAGGTCGGGACATTCTGTTACACTATAAGTGTATACGACCAATATCACGGTCGGGTAATTTTATAATTTCCCTTGATATGAAAATAACGAGGGTATCATTAGTACCACGGGCTCACGTGGAGTTGACAAGTGGCCGGCCCTACTAAGCTGGGACTAATGAATAAATAATGAGCACTCGTTAGTAGGGAGGAACACAGACTCCTGCTGACAAAGAATAATTATGAGAGTCAGTAATAGGTTACTGGTCAGCTAAGATCAGAGGACGCGGGCCACCATAATAGATGTGGAATAATTAGGAGAGACAGTAATGGGTCCCTGGTCAGCTAAGATCAGAGGACGCTGGCCACCATAATAGATGTGGAATAATTATGAGAGACAGTAATGGGTTCCTTTTGATAGCTAGGATCAGAGGACGCGGGCCACCATAATAGATGTGGAATAATTAGGAGAGACAGTAATGGGTCCCTGGTCAGCTAAGATCAGAGGACGCTGGCCACCATAATA
>BTPG01000008.1:359950-404535 GCA_036245525.1 Semisulcospira habei | reverse complement strand
CCTTGATATGAAAAATAAACGAGGGTATACATCTTAGTACCAAACTGGGCTGCAACGTGGAGCATATGACAAAGCTGGCCGGCCCCAACTACGCTTGGGGATCTAATGAATTAAATAATCGAGCCCAGCGTCGGTTAGTAGTGGGGGAGGAACACACAGACACGTCCTGCTGACAAAAGAATAATTATGGAGGAGTCAGCTCTAGGTTTCATCACCTGGTCAGGTACGATCAAGGACGCGAGTCCACCATTACGACACTAGATGTGGAATCATTTAGGAGAGACAAGTACTAGGGTCCCTGGTCAGCTAAGATCAGAGGACGCTGGCCAACCCATAATGATGTGGAATATTATATGAAGACAGTTAATGGGTTCCTCCTCTTGATAGCTAGTGAATCAGAGGAACGCGGGCCACCATAAATAGATGTGGAATTAATTAGGCGAGACGTGAATGGGTCCCTGTCAGCTAAGATCAGAGGACCGCTAGGCCAACCATAAGACAGATGTGGACAATAATTAGGAGCTCGACAGTAACTCAGGGGAGGTCCGCCTTTGGGCTCAGCTAAGATTCAGCAGGCACGGCTGGCCACCCTAATAGATGTTGAATGGACTAGTTATGAGAGACAGTATAATTCCGAAGTGTGTTCCTTTGATAGCTAGGATCGAGAGGTACGCTGGCCACCATAATAGTATGCTGGAACTCAATTTAGGAGAAGACAGTAATGACTTCCCTTGATAGCTAGGATCAGAGGACCCCTGACTCAGCGCATGAATAGATTGTGGAACTATACTTACTGAGAGACCTGTAATGGATCCCCCTGGAACAGCTAGGGCAGAGACTCGGGCCCGGAGGGCAGCTACAATCCACGCAAGAAGCCACCGAGCCAGAAGTGGGGGCATAGACATTCTGCGGACGACAGTAATTAGCTCACTTGTTTTGACACAGATAGGGTCAGGGGGACGCTGGCCACCATGACATGAGAGCTGTGGGAATCTATATGGGTGAATCAGATAATGAGCCGCCTATGGCGGTTGCGTACTGGGTACAGACAAAGGGTGCGATGCGTCCCGTCAGGACCAGAAACAGGAGTAACAACATCTTGGGGAAGTAAACACAGCAACGAGAGACCGCAATCACATGAAAGCGAATGAAAAAGCGTGTAGAGAGATAGAGCGCGCACAATGGACCAAACGAGAGCGCTCACCACGAAGGGGAAATCGAGATAGAGAGCGAGAGACTCGCAACCTGAAGACCACGAGATACGAGATAGAGAGCTCGCACACTGACAGAACGAGAAGCTCATCAACGAGGAACGAGATTGCAGGAGACAGAGTACACCAATCGAAGAGAGTGAGAAACTAGATAGAGAGAGGAAGGCTGAGAAGGCGAGAGAGAACCGAGCTCGGCGGTATTTTCGCCATTTTAGTATGGCCATGCTAGTAGGTTGGTTGTGCCCAACGCCATTAGACCCACGACGATGACCAAGAAATAAAAAGACTCTTCTGGAAGAACACTCTTGTCTGGCTGCGTCTTCCATCTACAAGCACACCAACTCCGCAGAAACTCGGGGCCTCCTACGATCCTTGCGTGTGGCTGCGGTAGGCTAACACTACCTGTATCTTCTCTTTCTTCTTCTGGTCTGCGTTCGTGAAGCTC
This sequence comes from Semisulcospira habei, assembly GCA_036245525.1. Classification (NCBI taxonomy): domain Eukaryota; kingdom Metazoa; phylum Mollusca; class Gastropoda; family Semisulcospiridae; genus Semisulcospira; species Semisulcospira habei. The sequence goes on along the minus strand of BTPG01000008.1, from coordinate 402,879 downwards.
GTCGATCTTTTCGGATCCGGAAAACAATCTTTCGCGTCCGTGAACGACGAAACAGAACAACACTAGACTATCAGCACCAAATCCATCAGTCTAAGTACGCAGGTGGCCGAGACCAGAGTTCACGGACACCGGAAGAACAGAGGAACAGAAGAACAGAGCAAGCCAGACTATCAGCACCGAAAGAGACAGCCAACGACGCAAGGGTGCGCAGAGCATCGACCACGATCAAGAGAAGAAGGCAGAAGAGTGCGAAGCCAACGACGCCGAAGACGAAGAGTCAGAGTTTTCGAGCCCACTTCAACCCTGTCCAAGGACACAGGAGCAGAGTTCTACGAGTGCCCACGTCAAGAGGAAAAGCGGAGTTACGAAGCCCACTAGTACCAAGGAAAAGCAAGAGTTTCGGAGCCCACGTCAAGAAAAGCAGAGTTCGAGCCCACGCGACGAAAGCAACGAAAAACAGATTATCGAGCCCACGAGGACGTCTGCGACTCATTCAAGACCAACAGCCGAAAGGATCACGGGGTAAGTGACTTTTTTCGTTGTAACACCCCTTTTTCGTCTTCGTGTTGAGTCTTATATAGGGGAGCCAGACCACGTTAGCTAGAGTTGTGTTGTTGTTACATTTAAAAAAGAAACAAAAATGGAACAGAGGAAGTGTTTTAGGATTTTAGGCGAAAAAGTAGAGGAAATGAGTCAGGCGATTAACGCCCAGAGTATAGGGCAGGATGGTAGGAAACGTTTGACGGAAAGCCTACCAAATTTAGGGAGTGGATAACAAAGAAATTGACAAATATGCAGTGCTCAAATGAGCAGCCCTACAAACAGGCGCAAAACCCGTCATCTGCATCAATGCAATGCAGAGCATCAGCTGCTGGGGGTATGCGTAGATGAGTGATTTATAGGTCCAGCGCATCGAAATTCTGTACAACGGAAGCGGCCAGAGGGATTGGGATGAACCTGAAAAGGCAGCGAAACTCGCCGCCGCGGCGGCGCCCACGCGACCCGGCGCCAGGCCCCCAGCGGTCCCCGCCGTCCGCGCCCTCCCCAGACCCCGAGCCGCCCCGCCAGCGGCGCGGGCCGCAGACGCTCAGCCCGCACGGAGCGGGCGCCGACGGCTGGGGTCGGGCGCCCACGCAACCACGGCCCGCCGGGAAGGGGCGGCGCCGCCCCGGACCCCGACAGCCGCCACCGCCCACCGGCCACCGCGCAGAGCCCCGCCCCAGCCAGCCGGGCCGCGTCGCCCCCCCAGGTAGCCCCCGGGGGTCCCGTCCGGGCGGCCAAGCCCGCACGCCGAGGGCCGTCCGACCCGGCGCAAACCGCCGCCCGGGGACGTCGCTGCCAGGGCCGGGGGGCGGGCGACGCCGCACGGCCGCGGCGCCCGCTCCTGAGGGCCCCGGCGACGCGGGGCTGACCCGGAACCGCCCCCAAGCAATCGGGGACTGCTGGCCCGGCCACCCCGCCGAGACGACCGGGTCCTCCCGCTCGGACCGACGCGCCGTGCGGTCCGGGACCGACCCGGTGGAGTCCCGGGGGGGGGGGGGCGGGGCCGGTCCCCCGCCCCCCCGGCCCGGCGACCGGGGCAACCGACCCCAAGCGGGCTGGGGGGCACCGAACCCGGGGCCGGCGGACGCGCGACCCGCCCCCAGTCCGCCGCGCACCGCCGGATGGGGACGCCGAAGCGTCCCGGGAACACTTCGGCGCACCTGACGGGGACCCGGGCGCGGAGAGGCCAGGGGGGACGGGCGGCCGGCGACCGGCTGGCCCCCGCCTGCAACCTTACCGGCCGCTTCACCACCGATAATGGCCCCCCGACGGGGCCGGACGCCCTCGGCCCTGGCAGCGATGCCGCCACAACCGGCACCCCCAGATGCATCCCGGGCCGGGGATCCCGCGGCGCGAGCCGCCCCACCCCGAGCCAGGAGAGGAGGCAGCCCGTTGGGAGAGCATAGGCAGCCCGACGACTCAGGTAAAGGTTTCGGCGAAAATCGCCGATGAAAATCATGCTTTTGCGTTGCTACAGCGGGTGAAACAAAACCCGAGGGAAAGTGTGCCTCTGTACGCAGAGCGACTAATGACTCTGGCCGGCGAAGCCTTCCCGAGTCAGATGGGCGCTGCTGTGGTACAACGGCAACTAACAAATTTCTTTGTTGACGGATTGGCGCATGACTTTCTTAAGATGAAAGTCCTGAGGGATAACTCAAATACATTAGATAGGGCCGTGCAGGTGGCCATGCAAGAGGAAAGCCTTCGCCATAGGTTTGAGCTACGCACGATAAACAATCGGACAGTTAGTCAGCCGAAAGCGACAGCTAGGGGTGGAGAAGAGGCTATGGAAGTAGACCATGCTCGTCACCGTAATTGTTTTAAATGCGGGAGAGTAGGGCACCAGGCAAGAAATTGCCGAGTGATAGGGGCGGTTGGTCAGCAAACAATGCGTCCCCCGATTCAATGCTGGAAGTGTGGGGAACGAGGTCACATTCAGCGGGAATGTAGAAAGGCCAGAAACAGGCGGCCACAAGGTCAAAGAAGGTTTCCGCCGAGGCAGGAAAACTAGCAGGTTCTGCGGCACACGAAGCCGTTACGCAGGACCGGAAAAGTAGAAAGAGTCAGTTGTTTAGCATTAATGTAGCGGGTAGCCCTAAGTGCATAGTGTTCAAAATTGGGAAGCAAAGATTTCGTAGCTTGATCGATACGGGAGCAGAGGTGTCTTTGATTAGCAAGGGGGCTTACGATAAACTCAGTCATAAGCCAAAGTTAGGAAAGGGAGATGTGTCGTTACAGTCAGTTAGTGGAGAAGCTTTACAAGTATTGGGGAGTTCAGAATTAGAATTTACGGTAGCGGGGCAAAAGTTTAAACATAAGTTCTACGTGGTATCAGGGCTCAACAGGAACTTTATTTTGGGAAATGACTGGTTAGACAAAAACGGGGTGAGGATTTATTTTGACTTGAAGAAACTCAGAGTCGGAAGTGTTTATGTGCCCTATGAACAGGACATCCACATTTCGTCTTTGGTCAGAGTGACTAAGACGAAAGTGATAAAACCTCAGACGGCAGAAGTACTCCAGGTACGGATGAAGAATGCTCCGTATTTTGCAAGAGAGACACTCTTAGAGATTTCGGAAACAGACAAGGGATTTATAGCACAAGAACCGGGACTGTTAGTGACAAGCACGGTAGTCAGGCAAAATAAGCACCAGACGTACCCCATACTGATAGTAAACAACACAAACAAGACGTATAGAGTTAGAAGGGGTTGTGTTGTAGGGAAGGTAACAGCAGTTCAGAAAGTACATGAAGTACAGATAGGGTCGGTTGATCGGCAGGTATCGGCAGTCGACTTGACGGAAGTCACTGCGCCGGAGAAGATGAAAGATGTAGTGTCAGAGCTCATTACGAACAATCAAGACTTGTTCGCGAATAGCGACCTTGATTTAGGGGCTACTGACACTGTCACGATGAAACTAGATACCGGCGATCATCCTCCCATTAGGATAAAACCGTATAGAATCCCGCTTCAAGATAGGGAAATTGTTGACAAGGCTCTAGAAGAGATGTTACAGGCAGGTGTGATAAGACGTTCTCAGTCCCCATGGTCTTTTAGTTTAGTGATTGTATCCAAGAAGGATGGGTCGAAACGTTTATGTGTTGACTTTAGAAAACTGAATGAGGTTACAAAGAAAACATCGTACCCACTACCGCTGATATATGACATTTTGTCACTGCTTGGAAAGGCCAAGTATTTTACCAGTCTGGACCTTAAGTCGGGATACTGGCAGGTCAAGATGGCGGATCAGGAGAGTAGGGATAGAGTAGCATTTGCATGCCACAAGGGATTATTCGAATTCACGAAAATGCCTTTTGGTTTGGTGGGAGCACCGGGATTGTTCATGATGCTTATGAATATCGTGCTAGCCGGTTTAGAAAGCTTTACCTGTGCCTATCTCGATGACATTTTGATCTTCTCAGAAACAATAGAAGACCATCTGTGTCACCTTCAGACAGTCTTTGATCGATTGAGACAGCATGACCTGAAGCTGAAACTCAAGAAGTGTCAGTTCTTTGAGGAAGAAACCAAATACTTAGGGTTTGTCATTAGTAGCCAGGGGATAAAACCGGACGAGGAAAAGGTAAAAGTCATTAGGGCTATGGCGGCTCCGACCTGTGTCAGAGAGTGCCGTTCGTTCATTGGTATGATTGGGTTTTACAGGAAAATGATTCCTAATTTCTCCCAGATGGCTGAACCAATCATAGCACTAACACGAAAGTATGCGAGATTCAGTTGGACAGAGGAATGCCAGAAAGCGTTTGATTTGATGAAGGAAACGTTAGCTGTAGCACCAGTGTTAGCCTATCCAGATACACGGCGTCCGTACATCCTTTACACGGATGCCAGCGACACATGCGTGGGGGCATGTCTCGCGCAAAAATGTGATGAGGATTCAGACATTTCCCCAGGCTCAAAGGTAGAAAGACCTATTTACTTTCTATCCCATAAACTTAGTACCAGTCAGAGGAAATGGTCGACAATAGAGAAAGAGGCTTTTGCGATCCATTATGCGCTTCAAAAGCTAAATCACTACTTGCATAATGCGGAGTTTGTAATCCGCACGGATCACATGCCTCTTAAGTATTTGCTTAATTCACCAATGCAGAATAAGAAGGTGCAGATGTGGGCCCTTGGCATTTCAGGATATAACTGTACGAATGAATATATCCCAGGTCCTCAAAATGTTTTGGCAGACTTACTATCCAGAATGCCGAGTGGTACTCACATGCCAGAGCATGAGGAAGAAGTAGAGGTAACCAGAGAGGTCAATGACAATGCTTTTGTCATAGGAGTCATAAACTCCAACCAATTCACTCCCAAGCAGTTTGCTAGTTGTACATTAAGGGCAGGGTGTGACGAGAAGCTGGAAAAAGTTGATCTTCCAGGGTTTGATATTATTGAGGAACAGGAGAAGGATTCTGAAATAGTGCGCTTAAAGGACTTATTGATTAGTGAACAAGGAACCATGACAGTCAATAGGAGGTACATGCTGATAGAGGATGTTCTATATTTCTTGTCTCATCCTGATGATGAACCAGTAGCCAGATTGTATGTTCCGTCTCACTTGGTAGAGTACGTAGTCAGACAGTACCATGACGAAAATGGTCATTTAGGAATAGACAAGACGCATGACACAGTCAGCAGAAAGTATTACTGGCCTAACATGTACAAACAACTGTATGAATATGTTAGTGGGTGTGTCATCTGTCAGTCTAGAGTGTTACAAAAGAAAAGGGCCCCCGTACAGGAAATGGACATTCCTCCATACCCATTCGCTAAGTTGTCATTGGACTTGGCAGGTCCGTTTGACCGCTCCCTTAGCGGGAATCGCTATGTCATAGCATTCATCTGTCATCTGACAGGTTGGGTAGAGGCGTTCCCTGTACCAGATAAAACGCCGCAGTCAGTGGTACAGCTGCTCGTAGAAGAAATTCTACCCAGACATGGCTGTCCATTGCAGGTAGTATCAGACAATGGATCTGAGAATGTGAATAGGGTTATGGCAGAAACGCTGACAGAACTGAACATAGATCATGTCACGACCAGTCTTTATCATCCACAGTCCAATGCTAAGGTCGAACGTTTCCATAGAACTTTTAACGACATTCTGTCCAAAAAGATACAAGAAGATTTTTCGACATGGGACGTGCATATTAACCAGGTACTAGCAGCTTATAGGGTTTGTGTTTCGGAAACTACGCAGGAATCTCCTTTCTTCTTACTGTACGGTCGCGATCCAGTGCTACCGTTAGATAACATCCTTAGACCCCGGAGAAAATACGCTGGTGAAGATTTTCACAAGATAGCGCTTGAGCAGCAACACAAGGCCTTCACCCAGGTGTATCGGCGAATTAAGAAAGCACAGAAGAAGGGGGCTAAGTATGCTAATAGAGGTGTACAGCCTGTCGAGATTAAGGTCGGTGACCCAGTGTACCTTCGTAATCACCGTAGACACAATAAGTTAGACAGTAAGTGGAGGTCGCACTATAGAGTGGTGGAACAATTGTCGCCTGTCACATTCAGGGTACGACATCAACTAGATGGCACTGAGGTCAGTTCACATGCTGAACACTTGCGGATAGCCAAGATTAGCGAGTGCCTATTCCAAAAGCCAGGGGGAGAACATTACGTAAAGCCACACAGGTTGTAGCTCCAGAATCATCCGATAGCGACAGTGACGATGCAGTAGGGCAAGAGAACGCACGAGACAGACTGACTAGGGGGGTGCGAAAAGAGCGTGAGAATTCTTCATCCGAGGAGGACGTTCCGTTAATGGAGTTAAGAAAGCGCCTAAAGACAAGAGAGAAAAGATCTCTCTCAGCAGTAAACGTTAGTTGTAACAAGGGCACATCAGACAGTTCTGATGATGGGGAGATCGACGACAATCGTTCGATTCAGCCTAGTTTACAGACTGATGGGGTTAGGGAAATTCTTGAAGCGATACTGACTCTTCTGCCAAAGAAGGCTTCAAATTAGAAATGCGACTCTCAGACGGTATCTGGGAGAGGACTATTGTAATGTGTAAATCATGAAGCATGATTTGTGTTTTGTCAGAGACAGTGGTATAAGTCTCTGGTGGTATCTTGTATGTTGCAGACAACAACAAGATGAGTTTTTTTCTTTTTTAGTCTGATAGTATTGGGGCTAGCGCAGGGTTTAAATATTAATCACAATGTCGTATTTCAAAAACTTGATGAAGTTACCATTAGTAACTGGAGATTCAGGTCGGCCTGCGCCAGAATCAATGACGGCTCAGTATGACTTAGAATCCACACCAATAGCAGTAGACGCGCAACGTACGCGGTTCGCGTTCCTTACGGAAGCTGAACTTGAAGCTCGTTCCAAACCCTTGATAGGATTCTGTGCGATTCGAAGTGCAATATATCCTATGAACATTAATCAGTTTTGTGTTACGGCGCTGTTTTTAAACAATTCAGACGTAATTGCAACACACTGCCAAACAAAGGTCAAGTTGGGTACAGTGTTACCTATGGCACGGTATATAATGGATGGGCTATGGGTCATTAGTAATCATAGTCCACTAGAGAAGAGTATTAGTTGTCACGGTAAAGGGGTCACGTACCAACAAATCAACCCACCATTATCGCTAATCCGCCTCAATGAATCATGTACGGCTATTAGTGATAGATTGAGGTTAACCCCTTACTACCAACAAGAGAGCCAGTATCAGGTGGAAGACAAATTGATAGGATGGATGGAAAACTATGCATTTTCCAATATAACGTTATGGAAACCATTTCATAGCGCTTTACCAGACTACGATCCCCTCTCTTTGCCCAAAGAGTTAGATGAAATTAAGGAAAGGCCAATGGATCATCTAATTGCTCGACTTCAGAGCATGCGATTCGTTAAGCCAAAACAAGAATGGGCGATATGGAAACAGATCATCATTGGTTCTATCGTAGGGACAGTTGTAGTGATCATAATTGGGGTAGGGTGTAAACGATATAAAAAGAAAACTAGCGCATGGTCTGGCTCCATGCTATCACGACTCAGGAAGGGTGAACGTGAGGTCACTGTGCCTACGTTGATTTCGGCGGCTGTGCAATCAGCAGACGTGAATGACGTCGCAAGAGCGAAGGACTCTACGCCGATGATGGAGGGAGGAGTGCAGGTACTCCCCGCCTCGAACGTTGTCAAGTTTTACCCGTCGTTGGGGTAACCAAGGATCAACGCTGTTGCGACCCAGGAAGGATCGTGAAGAATAACGAACACATGTGCAAAGACATAACTGAGTCGACGATTTTGATATGAACATTTATTGGCGTGATTACGCCGGACAATAATAATTTTTGATAAGGAGTGATCGATTTAAATAAGCGGTCATTCCGAAAAATGATGTATTTTTTGGATAACATGTTTAATTGTTTGAAATGATTTTGTGGTCTGAATATTGTGTAATGAAAAAAAAAACGAATCTTGTGAATTAAGATTCCTTTTTTTTTCGGGTAGGTTTGGGAGGAATTGTTACACTATAAGTGTATACGACCAATATCACGGTCGGGTAATTTTATAATTTCCCTTGATATGAAAATAACGAGGGTATCATTAGTACCACGGGCTCACGTGGAGTTGACAAGTGGCCGGCCCTACTAAGCTGGGACTAATGAATAAATAATGAGCACTCGTTAGTAGGGAGGAACACAGACTCCTGCTGACAAAGAATAATTATGAGAGTCAGTAATAGGTTACTGGTCAGCTAAGATCAGAGGACGCGGGCCACCATAATAGATGTGGAATAATTAGGAGAGACAGTAATGGGTCCCTGGTCAGCTAAGATCAGAGGATGCTGGCCACCATAATAGATGTGGAATAATTATGAGAGACAGTAATGGGTTCCTTTTGATAGCTAGGATCAGAGGACGCGGGCCACCATAATAGATGTGGAATAATTAGGAGAGACAGTAATGGGTCCCTGGTCAGCTAAGATCAGAGGACGCTGGCCACCATAATAGATGTGAAATAATTAGGAGAGACAGTAATGGGTCCCTGGTCAGCTAAGATCAGAGGACGCTGGCCACCCTAATAGATGTGGAATAATTATGAGAGACAGTAATGGGTTCCTTTGATAGCTAGGATCAGAGGACGCTGGCCACCATAATAGATGTGGAATAATTAGGAGAGACAGTAATGAGTTCCTTTGATAGCTAGGATCAGAGGACGCTGACCAGCATAATAGATGTGGAATAATTATGAGAGACAGTAATGGGTCCCTGGTCAGCTAGGATCAGAGGGCGCTATCCACCAGAGCAGATGGGGGATAGATTATGGGCGACAGTAATAGCTCCTTTGACAGATAGGGTCAGGGGACGCTGGCCACCATGATAGATGTGGAATAATATGGGTGACAGTAATAGCCCCTTTGACTGGTTGAGACAAAGGGGCGATGCCCTCGGCCAGAACGGGTATATATATTGGGGGTAAACACCAGGAACGGGAGAGCTCACAACGAAGAAAACGAGATAGAGAGAGAGCTCGCACAATGACCAGAACGAGAGAGCTCACAACGAAGGGAACGAGATAGATAGAGAGTACACAACGAAGAGAGTGAGATAGATAGATAGAGGGAGCTGAGAAGCGAGAGACCGAGCTCCGGTATTTTCGCCATTTTAGTATGCCATGCTAGTAGGTTGGTTGTGCCCAACCTATTAGACCCACGATGACCAAGAAATAAAAGACTCTTCTGGAAACACTCTTGTCTGGCTGCGTCTTCCATCTACAACACCTTGCGTGTGGCTGCGGTAGTGTAACAATTCGCACTAGTTATTCTGTCCTTGTTGGTAACATAAATATGATCAATGAGCGTTGATGATGTAGATGTGATTCTAGTTTGTGCTTTAATTATTTGTGTCAAACCAAATAGCGATGTGGTCATGGTCCATGCTGCATTTGATCCCTTAGGTCTAGATAGGTCGATTTTGAAATCACCTAGGAGAAATATGTCACATTTGCTCCGACTTGCCTTGTCCATCAAAGCTGTAAACTCATCAAACCAATCCCAGCCGGCTGCCGGATTTCTATAGACAAAGCCGATTAGTATAGGTGATGACTGTGGTGTTTTTAACTCGAGCCACATACACTCCACTTTGGTAAATTCGAGGTCTAGACGCCGCTTGGCGTAGCTAGATACAGACGTATGCATGTAAATCGCTAGCCCTGTGTGTTGAGGCGAATCGGCATCTTTACGAAATATTTTATAGTTAGGAATAGAGATGGGTAGCGCGATACATGGATAGCGGCATAGAGGTAGCTGTGCCACCTGCCTGTTAGTAACATAGCGCATCCCTTCGCTGTGTAGTTTTCAATGTTTTTCCACGTGACATTTAGCTCTCTGTTTCAGAAAGTTGTGTCATTTAGATTCTTCTTATTCAGTGCCGATTGTTCTCTTTATTGCAAGTCTGTCGGTTTTGATACCCGTTTCTTGCTGGTTTGTTGTTTTTCTTTTTCTCTTTTCCCCAAAATTTAAGGTTCATTCCGTATCAGCTGCTGGCTGTGATACAATGTAATTGATTTAAATTTTTTTTTTTTTATAGAAACTTTATTTCGAGAACGTTCTTCTGTTCGCTGTTAAACAGCCACTGTCTTTGCAGTCACGTTTGCTGTTTGCCGTGTGGTTTTGTGCTCTAGCCACGCAAAGCTGGTCAGTGCCAGTGCTGTGACGAGGAAGGTTGCGTGTGCACTCTTTCACGTCGTGGCACCAATTGAAGAGACGATCAAATGGAGATGAGAGTTTAGTGTAGCGTTCTGCTGCACGTATCTCGATCTCCGTTTAATCCTATCCCCCGTATTGGCTGGGGATTAGGATTGATCACTCTAGGGCTTTCCTACTGACTTTAGTTAGTAGGTCGTTGGCTCACTTTCGAAAGGATTCTCGCATCGAGTTGTATCCTAGTGTTTGTGAGGTTCAACTTTCGCTTTTACAAATTCTTTCAACTGCGTTATAGCAATCTCTTGCGATGCGGAGTGTTTCCCCTTTTTTTATTTGTCCTTTGAGGATTGCTGGTGGTTTTGTGCTTTAGCCAGGCAAAGCTGGTCAGTGCCAGTGCTTGTGACGAGGAAGGTTGCGTGTGCACTATGGCACGCCGTGGCACCAAATGAAGAGACGATCTTGGCCGCGTTGCCCGCGAGAGCCCGGGTCACGTGGTCTGTAGTCCAAACGCTGGCTGTGTAGAGCCGTGGATTCTCGTTGAAGTGTTAGTTCTGTCTCTTCCGTCGTCTGAGCAGAAAAAGTTATACATTTGGAGTCGCGATGAATAGTTTAAGATATCTCGTGCACTCTTTTTTGAACTGAAATGATCCTTCTTCAAACACTGTTCTGTTTTTCCGCGTTTTGGATAAGGGCGCTATGTCATTTATTCTTTTGTCTATTGTTAGTGTGGCTCTTCATACATTCACGTGTATGTATGCGCCCACCAAGGACAATGTGTACCTCGCAAGTGGTAGTACATTCAAGTCAGGCCCGGCACTGACTTTCGTAGCTACGTAATGTTACAACCACCTTTCTACCACTCTGAAAGTCCTAGTGCGATGCACGGTCAGTGGCATAGGGGAAGCTCTGCCCCCAGCCTAAGTAATAGTGCGCATATATATCCTGTGTACACTCCACCTTGTGTCAGCGTTTTCAACAAATCTGATTTCGCTTCCATGATTTTGTTTGTTCAGTTCTTTAAATTCCTTTTTTCCAGTCTCGGACTGTATTTCTTTTTCACAGGTGTCGGCACACTTTTGTTTGTGTCTAACTGTTTTTCTGTTTGGTTGTTGTTGTTTTTTTTTTTTGCCGTTTGCCGTGTAGTTGGCTTTCACGTTCTTTTCCCTTGTCTCTCTCATTCTTTTTCGGCATTTACTCCTGTGCCATTTGTTACTACGCTATGTAGTGCACTGTGGGTGTGCTGTCTTCACGTGTTTGTTTCCGGCACCGCAGTGTGCAGGCAGCCCTGCTTGTCAAGTCCAATGTAGATGTACGTTAGGTAAGGAGTACCTAGTAGGCTCCTATAGTATGAGGATCTATGTCTCTCCGACAACGGTGGGTTTGGGTTATACCCATCGGTGTACAGGGTCAATTGAGGTTATGCAAACTTCCTGGGTCAGTTGCAGTTATGCCGACTCCTCAACGATGATTTGGAGATGCCCGTAGGACGAGGCTGGGCGGGGTTCCGTGTGTTCCCACGTACTTTACGTGTTCTTTCTTCTCTATCCTAGATGGAAGGCTGTTTCTTCCCCAAGATTTAAGAGAGTGAAATCACCTTTCCGTACGGAATATTTCTTTTTATGTGTGCTCTTTGCGTTCATTGTTAGGTAGTGTTGTTTCATCACCACTAACATCATGATGTGTTTGGAATATACAACTTCCAGTCGATATGCTTTCAGTTACGGATTCTGGCTTGAGGTTGGATATCTTATTTTCCTGTGGGCTTCGAGCTTCTTGTTGATAGCTCCGCTCGACGGATTTTAAGATATGATGCTTTTTAATTTTATGTTGTGCTCGCATCAGAGCATTGCATGGTTTTGTAGCAACCCAGAACAGATTAATTTTATGTGACTGACTACAGACCACGTGACCCCGGCTCTCGCGTGCAACGCGGCCAAGTTGTCAAGTCCAATGTAGATGTACATTAGGTAAGGAGTGCCTAGTAGGCTCCCATAGTATGAGGATCTATGTCTCTCCGACAACGGTGGGTTTGGGTTGTACCCATCGGTGTACAGGGTCACTTGAAGTTATGCAAACTTCCTGGGTCAGTTGCAGTTACGCCGACTCCTTAACGATGATTTCCAGATGCCCGTAGGATGAGGCTGGGGGGTGGGGGTGTGGTCCGTGCGCTCCCACGCACTTCGCGTGTTCTTTCTTCTCTATCCTAGATGGAAGGCTGTTTCTTCCCCAAGATGTCAGATGAAATCACCTTTCCGTACGGAATATTTCTTTTTATGTGTGCTCTTTGCGTTCATTGTTAGGTAGTGTTGTTTCATCACCACCAACATGATGATGTGTTTGGAGTATACAACTTCCAATCGATATGCTTTTACGGATTCTGGCTTGAGGTTGGATATCTTATTTTCCTGTGGGCTTTGAGCTTCTTGTTGATAGCTCCGCTTGACGGATTTTAAGATATGATGCTTTTTAATTTTATGTGCTCGCATCAGAACATTGCAAGGTTTTGTAGCAACCAAGAACAGATTATTTTTATGTGACTGACTTGTGTGAGAGTGTTTTCGACCGGCTCAGTCATCACAGTCCATTGCATACAAAATAGCGGATCAGAGCGGGGTCTGACCTAGCGGAACAACACGGGCGGTGTTAGACACCAACTATCAGTTTGTAAAAAAGTGTATCACATCGCACACTATCCGATGAAATGGCCTGTTTTTTTTATCGGCCGGCCGTCTGTTTGTAAAAAAAAGTGTATCACATCGCACACTATCCGATGAAATGGCCTGTTTTTTTATCGGCCGGCCGTTTGTATGTTTGTAAAAAAGTGTATCACATCGCACACTATCCGATGAAATGGCCTGTTTTTTTATCGGCCGGCCGTACACACTCGAGCGACACAAGTCAGTCTGAATTTTTATGTCTAGTTCATGTGTGTTTCGAGGAAGTTTTGCTTTAAATTGCCGGTACTCCTCTTCGTCAGCGGACCAAACCGTGGAGATAGTTATTTTGCGCAGCGTTTTGTTGCACGTATCTCGATCTCCGTTTAATCCTATCCCCCGCATTGGTTGGGGATTAGCATTGATCACTCTAGGGCTTTCCTACTGACTTGAGTTAGTAGGTCGTTGGCTCACTTTCGGAAGGATTCTCGCATCGAGTTGTATCCTAATGTTTGTGAGGTTCAACTTTCGTTTTTACAAATTCTTTCAACTGCGTTATAGCAGTCTCTTGCGAGTGTTTCCCCTTTTAATTGTCATTTGAAGATTGCTGGTGGGTGGGCCGACAGGTGGTGTAGGTACTGATATGTTTCAGTTGTGCGCTCTGGCAAGTCCTGGCGGCGAAAGCTCGCCTTGTCCGCAGGCCACTGCAGGTGGTCTTGAGGTCCGGCGTCAGGCTGCAACGAGGAGAGGCAGGAGAGGCTGGCTGTGCAGTATATGCAACAGGAGGCCTTGATCCTTTCGTCGTCTGAGGGAACAGACATAAATTCATCCGTGAGCTGAGGTTCCCGCTGGGTTGTTTTTTCTCTCTTTTGACCGCGATGGGTCAGTTTTGAGTCGACACTGTTTTGTTTAGTTTTGTTTGGTCTTCTGTTCGCAAGGCTTTCTATACATTTATGCATGTGCCAGCTCCAGAAGGCGACATGTCTCGCAGGTGGCCATGGGATATTAGTCCAGTCAACGCCAGGCCCGGCAGTTACGTAATCAAGGACCATTCCCAACACCCTTCAACTACTTTTGAGAGTAGTAGCGCGATACATGGATAGCGGCATAGAGGTAGCTGTGCCACCTGCCTGTTAGTAACATAGCGCATCCCTTCGCTGTGTAGTTTTCAATGTTTTTCCACGTGACATTTAGCTCTCTGTTTCAGAAAGTTGTGTCATTTAGATTCTTCTTATTCAGTGCCGATTGTTCTCTTTATTGCAAGTCTGTCGGTTTTGATACCCGTTTCTTGCTGGTTTGTTGTTTTTCTTTTTCTCTTTTCCCCAAAATTTAAGGTTCATTCCGTATCAGCTGCTGGCTGTGATACAATGTAATGGATTTTTTTTAAAAAATTTTTTTATAGAAACTTTATTTCGAGAACGTTCTTCTGTTCGCTGTTAAACAGCCACTGTCTTTGCAGTCACGTTTGCTGTTTGCCGTGTGGTTTTGTGCTCTAGCCACGCAAAGCTGGTCAGTGCCAGTGCTGTGACGAGGAAGGTTGCGTGTGCACTCTTTCACGTCGTGGCACCAATTGAAGAGACGATCAAATGGAGATGAGAGTTTAGTGTAGCGTTCTGCTGCACGTATCTCGATCTCCGTTTAATCCTATCCCCCGTATTGGCTGGGGATTAGGATTGATCACTCTAGGGCTTTCCTACTGACTTTAGTTAGTAGGTCGTTGGCTCACTTTCGAAAGGATTCTCGCATCGAGTTGTATCCTAGTGTTTGTGAGGTTCAACTTTCGCTTTTACAAATTCTTTCAACTGCGTTATAGCAATCTCTTGCGATGCGGAGTGTTTCCCCTTTTTTTATTTGTCCTTTGAGGATTGCTGGTGGTTTTGTGCTTTAGCCAGGCAAAGCTGGTCAGTGCCAGTGCTTGTGACGAGGAAGGTTGCGTGTGCACTATGGCACGCCGTGGCACCAAATGAAGAGACGATCTTGGCCGCGTTGCCCGCGAGAGCCCGGGTCACGTGGTCTGTAGTCCAAACGCTGGCTGTGTAGAGCCGTGGATTCTCGTTGAAGTGTTAGTTCTGTCTCTTCCGTCGTCTGAGCAGAAAAAGTTATACATTTGGAGTCGCGATGAATAGTTTAAGATATCTCGTGCACTCTTTTTTGAACTGAAATGATCCTTCTTCAAACACTGTTCTGTTTTTCCGCGTTTTGGATAAGGGCGCTATGTCATTTATTCTTTTGTCTATTGTTAGTGTGGCTCTTCATACATTCACGTGTATGTATGCGCCCACCAAGGACAATGTGTACCTCGCAAGTGGTAGTACATTCAAGTCAGGCCCGGCACTGACTTTCGTAGCTACGTAATGTTACAACCACCTTTCTACCACTCTGAAAGTCCTAGTGCGATGCACGGTCAGTGGCATAGGGGAAGCTCTGCCCCCAGCCTAAGTAATAGTGCGCATATATATCCTGTGTACACTCCACCTTGTGTCAGCGTTTTCAACAAATCTGATTTCGCTTCCATGATTTTGTTTGTTCAGTTCTTTAAATTCCTTTTTTCCAGTCTCGGACTGTATTTCTTTTTCACAGGTGTCGGCACACTTTTGTTTGTGTCTAACTGTTTTTCTGTTTGGTTGTTGTTGTTTTTTTTTTTTTGCCGTTTGCCGTGTAGTTGGCTTTCACGTTCTTTTCCCTTGTCTCTCTCATTCTTTTTCGGCATTTACTCCTGTGCCATTTGTTACTACGCTATGTAGTGCACTGTGGGTGTGCTGTCTTCACGTGTTTGTTTCCGGCACCGCAGTGTGCAGGCAGCCCTGCTTGTCAAGTCCAATGTAGATGTACGTTAGGTAAGGAGTACCTAGTAGGCTCCTATAGTATGAGGATCTATGTCTCTCCGACAACGGTGGGTTTGGGTTATACCCATCGGTGTACAGGGTCAATTGAGGTTATGCAAACTTCCTGGGTCAGTTGCAGTTATGCCGACTCCTCAACGATGATTTGGAGATGCCCGTAGGACGAGGCTGGGCGGGGTTCCGTGTGTTCCCACGTACTTTACGTGTTCTTTCTTCTCTATCCTAGATGGAAGGCTGTTTCTTCCCCAAGATTTAAGAGAGTGAAATCACCTTTCCGTACGGAATATTTCTTTTTATGTGTGCTCTTTGCGTTCATTGTTAGGTAGTGTTGTTTCATCACCACTAACATCATGATGTGTTTGGAATATACAACTTCCAGTCGATATGCTTTCAGTTACGGATTCTGGCTTGAGGTTGGATATCTTATTTTCCTGTGGGCTTCGAGCTTCTTGTTGATAGCTCCGCTCGACGGATTTTAAGATATGATGCTTTTTAATTTTATGTTGTGCTCGCATCAGAGCATTGCATGGTTTTGTAGCAACCCAGAACAGATTAATTTTATGTGACTGACTACAGACCACGTGACCCCGGCTCTCGCGTGCAACGCGGCCAAGTTGTCAAGTCCAATGTAGATGTACATTAGGTAAGGAGTGCCTAGTAGGCTCCCATAGTATGAGGATCTATGTCTCTCCGACAACGGTGGGTTTGGGTTGTACCCATCGGTGTACAGGGTCACTTGAAGTTATGCAAACTTCCTGGGTCAGTTGCAGTTACGCCGACTCCTTAACGATGATTTCCAGATGCCCGTAGGATGAGGCTGGGGGGTGGGGGTGTGGTCCGTGCGCTCCCACGCACTTCGCGTGTTCTTTCTTCTCTATCCTAGATGGAAGGCTGTTTCTTCCCCAAGATGTCAGATGAAATCACCTTTCCGTACGGAATATTTCTTTTTATGTGTGCTCTTTGCGTTCATTGTTAGGTAGTGTTGTTTCATCACCACCAACATGATGATGTGTTTGGAGTATACAACTTCCAATCGATATGCTTTTACGGATTCTGGCTTGAGGTTGGATATCTTATTTTCCTGTGGGCTTTGAGCTTCTTGTTGATAGCTCCGCTTGACGGATTTTAAGATATGATGCTTTTTAATTTTATGTGCTCGCATCAGAACATTGCAAGGTTTTGTAGCAACCAAGAACAGATTATTTTTATGTGACTGACTTGTGTGAGAGTGTTTTCGACCGGCTCAGTCATCACAGTCCATTGCATACAAAATAGCGGATCAGAGCGGGGTCTGACCTAGCGGAACAACACGGGCGGTGTTAGACACCAACTATCAGTTTGTAAAAAAGTGTATCACATCGCACACTATCCGATGAAATGGCCTGTTTTTTTTATCGGCCGGCCGTCTGTTTGTAAAAAAAAGTGTATCACATCGCACACTATCCGATGAAATGGCCTGTTTTTTTATCGGCCGGCCGTTTGTATGTTTGTAAAAAAGTGTATCACATCGCACACTATCCGATGAAATGGCCTGTTTTTTTATCGGCCGGCCGTACACACTCGAGCGACACAAGTCAGTCTGAATTTTTATGTCTAGTTCATGTGTGTTTCGAGGAAGTTTTGCTTTAAATTGCCGGTACTCCTCTTCGTCAGCGGACCAAACCGTGGAGATAGTTATTTTGCGCAGCGTTTTGTTGCACGTATCTCGATCTCCGTTTAATCCTATCCCCCGCATTGGTTGGGGATTAGCATTGATCACTCTAGGGCTTTCCTACTGACTTGAGTTAGTAGGTCGTTGGCTCACTTTCGGAAGGATTCTCGCATCGAGTTGTATCCTAATGTTTGTGAGGTTCAACTTTCGTTTTTACAAATTCTTTCAACTGCGTTATAGCAGTCTCTTGCGAGTGTTTCCCCTTTTAATTGTCATTTGAAGATTGCTGGTGGGTGGGCCGACAGGTGGTGTAGGTACTGATATGTTTCAGTTGTGCGCTCTGGCAAGTCCTGGCGGCGAAAGCTCGCCTTGTCCGCAGGCCACTGCAGGTGGTCTTGAGGTCCGGCGTCAGGCTGCAACGAGGAGAGGCAGGAGAGGCTGGCTGTGCAGTATATGCAACAGGAGGCCTTGATCCTTTCGTCGTCTGAGGGAACAGACATAAATTCATCCGTGAGCTGAGGTTCCCGCTGGGTTGTTTTTTCTCTCTTTTGACCGCGATGGGTCAGTTTTGAGTCGACACTGTTTTGTTTAGTTTTGTTTGGTCTTCTGTTCGCAAGGCTTTCTATACATTTATGCATGTGCCAGCTCCAGAAGGCGACATGTCTCGCAGGTGGCCATGGGATATTAGTCCAGTCAACGCCAGGCCCGGCAGTTACGTAATCAAGGACCATTCCCAACACCCTTCAACTACTTTTGAGAGTAGTAGCGCGATACATGGATAGCGGCATAGAGGTAGCTGTGCCACCTGCCTGTTAGTAACATAGCGCATCCCTTCGCTGTGTAGTTTTCAATGTTTTTCCACGTGACATTTAGCTCTCTGTTTCAGAAAGTTGTGTCATTTAGATTCTTCTTATTCAGTGCCGATTGTTCTCTTTATTGCAAGTCTGTCGGTTTTGATACCCGTTTCTTGCTGGTTTGTTGTTTTTCTTTTTCTCTTTTCCCCAAAATTTAAGGTTCATTCCGTATCAGCTGCTGGCTGTGATACAATGTAATGGATTTTTTTTAAAAAATTTTTTTATAGAAACTTTATTTCGAGAACGTTCTTCTGTTCGCTGTTAAACAGCCACTGTCTTTGCAGTTACGTTTGCTGTTTGCCGTGTGGTTTTGTGCTCTAGCCACGCAAAGCTGGTCAGTGCCAGTGCTGTGACGAGGAAGGTTGCGTGTGCACTCTTTCACGTCGTGGCACCAATTGAAGAGACGATCAAATGGAGATGAGAGTTTAGTGTAGCGTTCTGCTGCACGTATCTCGATCTCCGTTTAATCCTATCCCCCGTATTGGCTGGGGATTAGGATTGATCACTCTAGGGCTTTCCTACTGACTTTAGTTAGTAGGTCGTTGGCTCACTTTCGAAAGGATTCTCGCATCGAGTTGTATCCTAGTGTTTGTGAGGTTCAACTTTCGCTTTTACAAATTCTTTCAACTGCGTTATAGCAATCTCTTGCGATGCGGAGTGTTTCCCCTTTTTTTATTTGTCCTTTGAGGATTGCTGGTGGTTTTGTGCTTTAGCCAGGCAAAGCTGGTCAGTGCCAGTGCTTGTGACGAGGAAGGTTGCGTGTGCACTATGGCACGCCGTGGCACCAAATGAAGAGACGATCTTGGCCGCGTTGCCCGCGAGAGCCCGGGTCACGTGGTCTGTAGTCCAAACGCTGGCTGTGTAGAGCCGTGGATTCTCGTTGAAGTGTTAGTTCTGTCTCTTCCGTCGTCTGAGCAGAAAAAGTTATACATTTGGAGTCGCGATGAATAGTTTAAGATATCTCGTGCACTCTTTTTTGAACTGAAATGATCCTTCTTCAAACACTGTTCTGTTTTTCCGCGTTTTGGATAAGGGCGCTATGTCATTTATTCTTTTGTCTATTGTTAGTGTGGCTCTTCATACATTCACGTGTATGTATGCGCCCACCAAGGACAATGTGTACCTCGCAAGTGGTAGTACATTCAAGTCAGGCCCGGCACTGACTTTCGTAGCTACGTAATGTTACAACCACCTTTCTACCACTCTGAAAGTCCTAGTGCGATGCACGGTCAGTGGCATAGGGGAAGCTCTGCCCCCAGCCTAAGTAATAGTGCGCATATATATCCTGTGTACACTCCACCTTGTGTCAGCGTTTTCAACAAATCTGATTTCGCTTCCATGATTTTGTTTGTTCAGTTCTTTAAATTCCTTTTTTCCAGTCTCGGACTGTATTTCTTTTTCACAGGTGTCGGCACACTTTTGTTTGTGTCTAACTGTTTTTCTGTTTGGTTGTTGTTGTTTTTTTTTTTTGCCGTTTGCCGTGTAGTTGGCTTTCACGTTCTTTTCCCTTGTCTCTCTCATTCTTTTTCGGCATTTACTCCTGTGCCATTTGTTACTACGCTATGTAGTGCACTGTGGGTGTGCTGTCTTCACGTGTTTGTTTCCGGCACCGCAGTGTGCAGGCAGCCCTGCTTGTCAAGTCCAATGTAGATGTACGTTAGGTAAGGAGTACCTAGTAGGCTCCTATAGTATGAGGATCTATGTCTCTCCGACAACGGTGGGTTTGGGTTATACCCATCGGTGTACAGGGTCAATTGAGGTTATGCAAACTTCCTGGGTCAGTTGCAGTTATGCCGACTCCTCAACGATGATTTGGAGATGCCCGTAGGACGAGGCTGGGCGGGGTTCCGTGTGTTCCCACGTACTTTACGTGTTCTTTCTTCTCTATCCTAGATGGAAGGCTGTTTCTTCCCCAAGATTTAAGAGAGTGAAATCACCTTTCCGTACGGAATATTTCTTTTTATGTGTGCTCTTTGCGTTCATTGTTAGGTAGTGTTGTTTCATCACCACTAACATCATGATGTGTTTGGAATATACAACTTCCAGTCGATATGCTTTCAGTTACGGATTCTGGCTTGAGGTTGGATATCTTATTTTCCTGTGGGCTTCGAGCTTCTTGTTGATAGCTCCGCTCGACGGATTTTAAGATATGATGCTTTTTAATTTTATGTTGTGCTCGCATCAGAGCATTGCATGGTTTTGTAGCAACCCAGAACAGATTAATTTTATGTGACTGACTACAGACCACGTGACCCCGGCTCTCGCGTGCAACGCGGCCAAGTTGTCAAGTCCAATGTAGATGTACATTAGGTAAGGAGTGCCTAGTAGGCTCCCATAGTATGAGGATCTATGTCTCTCCGACAACGGTGGGTTTGGGTTGTACCCATCGGTGTACAGGGTCACTTGAAGTTATGCAAACTTCCTGGGTCAGTTGCAGTTACGCCGACTCCTTAACGATGATTTCCAGATGCCCGTAGGATGAGGCTGGGGGGTGGGGGTGTGGTCCGTGCGCTCCCACGCACTTCGCGTGTTCTTTCTTCTCTATCCTAGATGGAAGGCTGTTTCTTCCCCAAGATGTCAGATGAAATCACCTTTCCGTACGGAATATTTCTTTTTATGTGTGCTCTTTGCGTTCATTGTTAGGTAGTGTTGTTTCATCACCACCAACATGATGATGTGTTTGGAGTATACAACTTCCAATCGATATGCTTTTACGGATTCTGGCTTGAGGTTGGATATCTTATTTTCCTGTGGGCTTTGAGCTTCTTGTTGATAGCTCCGCTTGACGGATTTTAAGATATGATGCTTTTTAATTTTATGTGCTCGCATCAGAACATTGCAAGGTTTTGTAGCAACCAAGAACAGATTATTTTTATGTGACTGACTTGTGTGAGAGTGTTTTCGACCGGCTCAGTCATCACAGTCCATTGCATACAAAATAGCGGATCAGAGCGGGGTCTGACCTAGCGGAACAACACGGGCGGTGTTAGACACCAACTATCAGTTTGTAAAAAAGTGTATCACATCGCACACTATCCGATGAAATGGCCTGTTTTTTTTATCGGCCGGCCGTCTGTTTGTAAAAAAAAGTGTATCACATCGCACACTATCCGATGAAATGGCCTGTTTTTTTATCGGCCGGCCGTTTGTATGTTTGTAAAAAAGTGTATCACATCGCACACTATCCGATGAAATGGCCTGTTTTTTTATCGGCCGGCCGTACACACTCGAGCGACACAAGTCAGTCTGAATTTTTATGTCTAGTTCATGTGTGTTTCGAGGAAGTTTTGCTTTAAATTGCCGGTACTCCTCTTCGTCAGCGGACCAAACCGTGGAGATAGTTATTTTGCGCAGCGTTTTGTTGCACGTATCTCGATCTCCGTTTAATCCTATCCCCCGCATTGGTTGGGGATTAGCATTGATCACTCTAGGGCTTTCCTACTGACTTGAGTTAGTAGGTCGTTGGCTCACTTTCGGAAGGATTCTCGCATCGAGTTGTATCCTAATGTTTGTGAGGTTCAACTTTCGTTTTTACAAATTCTTTCAACTGCGTTATAGCAGTCTCTTGCGAGTGTTTCCCCTTTTAATTGTCATTTGAAGATTGCTGGTGGGTGGGCCGACAGGTGGTGTAGGTACTGATATGTTTCAGTTGTGCGCTCTGGCAAGTCCTGGCGGCGAAAGCTCGCCTTGTCCGCAGGCCACTGCAGGTGGTCTTGAGGTCCGGCGTCAGGCTGCAACGAGGAGAGGCAGGAGAGGCTGGCTGTGCAGTATATGCAACAGGAGGCCTTGATCCTTTCGTCGTCTGAGGGAACAGACATAAATTCATCCGTGAGCTGAGGTTCCCGCTGGGTTGTTTTTTCTCTCTTTTGACCGCGATGGGTCAGTTTTGAGTCGACACTGTTTTGTTTAGTTTTGTTTGGTCTTCTGTTCGCAAGGCTTTCTATACATTTATGCATGTGCCAGCTCCAGAAGGCGACATGTCTCGCAGGTGGCCATGGGATATTAGTCCAGTCAACGCCAGGCCCGGCAGTTACGTAATCAAGGACCATTCCCAACACCCTTCAACTACTTTTGAGAGTAGTAGCGCGATACATGGATAGCGGCATAGAGGTAGCTGTGCCACCTGCCTGTTAGTAACATAGCGCATCCCTTCGCTGTGTAGTTTTCAATGTTTTTCCACGTGACATTTAGCTCTCTGTTTCAGAAAGTTGTGTCATTTAGATTCTTCTTATTCAGTGCCGATTGTTCTCTTTATTGCAAGTCTGTCGGTTTTGATACCCGTTTCTTGCTGGTTTGTTGTTTTTCTTTTTCTCTTTTCCCCAAAATTTAAGGTTCATTCCGTATCAGCTGCTGGCTGTGATACAATGTAATGGATTTTTTTTAAAAAATTTTTTTATAGAAACTTTATTTCGAGAACGTTCTTCTGTTCGCTGTTAAACAGCCACTGTCTTTGCAGTCACGTTTGCTGTTTGCCGTGTGGTTTTGTGCTCTAGCCACGCAAAGCTGGTCAGTGCCAGTGCTGTGACGAGGAAGGTTGCGTGTGCACTCTTTCACGTCGTGGCACCAATTGAAGAGACGATCAAATGGAGATGAGAGTTTAGTGTAGCGTTCTGCTGCACGTATCTCGATCTCCGTTTAATCCTATCCCCCGTATTGGCTGGGGATTAGGATTGATCACTCTAGGGCTTTCCTACTGACTTGAGTTAGTAGGTCGTTGGCTCACTTTCGGAAGGATTCTCGCATCGAGTTGTATCCTAGTGTTTGTGAGGTTCAACTTTCGCTTTTACAAATTCTTTCAACTGCGTTATAGCAGTCTCTTGCGATGCGGAGTGTTTCCCCTTTTTTTATTTGTCCTTTGAGGATTGCTGGTGGTTTTGTGCTTTAGCCAGGCAAAGCTGGTCAGTGCCAGTGCTTGTGACGAGGAAGGTTGCGTGTGCACTATGGCACGCCGTGGCACCAAATGAAGAGACGATCTTGGCCGCGTTGCCCGCGAGAGCCCGGGTCACGTGGTCTGTAGTCCAAGCGCTGGCTGTGTAGAGCCGTGGATTCTCGTTGAAGTGTAAGTTTTGTCTCTTCCGTCGTCTGAGCAAAAAACGTTATACGTTTGGAGTCGCGATGAGTAGTTTAAGATATCTCGTGCACTCTTTTTTGAACTGAAATGATCCTTCTTCAAACACTGTTCTGTTTATCCGCGTTTTGGATAAAGGCGCTAAGTTTGTCTATTGTTAGTGTGGCTCTTCACATACATTCACGTGTATGTATGCGCCCACCAAGGACAATGTGTACCTCGCAAGTGGTAGTACATTCAAGTCAGGCCCGGCACTGACTTTCGTAGCTACGTAATGTTACAACCACCTTTCTACCACTCTGAAAGTCGTAGTGCGATGCACGGTCAGTGGCATAGGGGTAGCTCTGCCCCCAGCCTAAGTAATAATGCGCATATATATCCTGTGTACACTCCACCTTGTGTCAGCGTTTTCAACAAATCTGATTTCGCTTCCATGATTTTGTTTGTTCAGTTCTTTAAATTCCTTTTTCCAGTCTCGGACTGTATTTCTTTTTCACAGGTGTCGGCACACTTTTGTTTGTGTCCAACTGTTTTTCTGTTTGGTTGTTGTTTTTTTTTTTTTTGCCGTTTGTCGTGTAGTTGGCTTTCACGTTCTTTTCCCTTGTCTCTCTCATTCTTTTTCGGCATTTACTCCTGTGCCATTTGTTACTACGCTATGTAGTGCACTGTGGGTGTGCTGTCTTCACGTGTTTGTTTCCGGCACCGCAGTGTGCAGGCAGCCCTGCTTGTCAAGTCCAATGTAGATGTACGTTAGGTAAGGAGTACCTAGTAGGCTCCTATAGTATGAGGATCTATGTCTCTCCGACAACGGTGGGTTTGGGTTATACCCATCGGTGTACAGGGTCAATTGAAGTTATGCAAACTTCCTGGGTCAGTTGCAGTTATGCCGACTCCTCAACGATGATTTGGAGATGCCCGTAGGACGAGGCTGGGCGGGGTTCCGTGTGTCAGTTCCCACCTACTTTACATGTTCTTTCTTCTCTATCCTGGATGGAAGGCTGTTTCTTCCCCAAGATTTAAGAGAGTGAAATCACCTTTCCGTACGGAATATTTCTTTTTATGTGTGCTCTTTGCGTTCATTGTTAGGTAGTGTTGTTTCATCACCACTAACATCATGATGTGTTTGGAATATATAACTTCCAGTCGATATGCTTTCAGTTACGGATTCTGGCTTGAGGTTGGATATCTTATTTTCCTGTGGGCTTCGAGCTTCTTGTTGATAGCTCCGCTCGACGGATTTTAAGATATGATGCTTTTTAATTTTATGTTGTGCTCGCATCAGAGCATTGCATGGTTTTGTAGCAACCCAGAACAGATTATTTTTATGTGACTGACTACAGACCACGTGACCCAGGCTCTCGCGTGCAACGCGGCCAAGTTGTCAAGTCCAATGTAGATGTGCATTAGGTAAGGAGTGCCTAGTAGGCTCCCATAGTATGAGGATCTATGTCTCTGCGCATTGAGTTATATTATAAATATGAGAAATGCGCCATATAAATGCTATGCATTATTATTCTCTCCGACAACGGTGGGTTTGGGTTGTACCCATCGGTGTACATGGTCACTTGAAGTTATGCAAACTTCCTGGGTCAGTTGCAGTTATGCCGACTCCTTAACGATGATTTCCAGATGCCCGTAGGATGAGGCTGGGGGGTGGGGGTGTGGTCCGTGCGCTCCCACGTACTTCGCGTGTTCTTTCTTCTCTATCCTAAATGGAAGGCTGTTTCTTCCCCAAGATTTAAGATGAAATCACCTTTCCGTACGGAATATTTCTTTTTATGTGTGCTCTTTGCGTTCATTGTTAGGTAGTGTTGTTTCATCACCACCAACATGATGATGTGTTTGGAGTATACAACTTCCAATCGATATGCTTTTACGGATTCTGGCTTGAGGTTGGATATCTTATTTTCCTGTGGGCTTTGAGCTTCTTGTTGATAGCTCCGCTTGACGGATTTTAAGATATGATGCTTTTTAATTTTATGTGCTCGCATCGGTGTTCTTAACCTCTTACAAACAAGATACATCTGTCATTTCGAAAACATTGTAATATTTTGTCCAACAATCAAACACAACAAAGCTTATCACAACCGTTTATTCATTTGGTCTGATCATAACATTTACTTAGTTGACCCTGAGAAAAAACTGAATGACTACCTGCTGTATTTTTACAAACAATTTGAAGGGCAGACAACTTTGTTTATTGTTGATGATTGCTCTGCAGAGAAAGATATTGTTAAGAAGAGAAACACACTGGCAGAACTGGCCTTTAGTGGCAGACACACAAATATCAGTGTATGGATTCTCACTCAAAAATATAATGCTGTACTGAAAGATTTTCGTGAGCAGTTAAAGTTCATCTGTTTGTTTTACTGTAAGGATCGTGACAGCTTTGAAGACTGTCTCAGAGAGAACGATGTTATACCAAATAAACATGAACGAGACTGTGTGAAAAATAAACTGAAATTGACTAAGCATCTAAAGCTTATTTTAAAGACAGATCAGCCCACAGGGTATGGATTAGTGAATTAATTTAGCCTTATGGTTTGTCTTTTAAAAATGACAGACAGACAAACCATTGATATCACAGACTGCTTCAAAGATGTTAAGTGCATTTTTGACTTTAAATCGCATGTTAAAAAGCCATTTGAGCTCGGTATAAAACTCTCAACACCAACACTGATAAGCATGGTATATAATGTGACTTTGGGGTATTCTGAATGTTTTCCATGTTACCAGTATGAGACTGTTGATCTTAGGATACATACCTTTAGAGTTAATGATGCTAACTGTGACTGGTTTGAGGAACTGTGTCAACACATATTCAGACAACTATGTAAACTACATGATTATATTGAAGAAGTTACAGTCAATAAAGTGGTATTACACCTACAGCGCAAGCAGTAATATTTTTTTATTATTATTTTGTCGGTCAAATAAAAATGACGGGCAAAATGATTGACGTTACAGAGTGCTTCAGATATATCCAACACTTTGATCAGTTAAGAACAGATTTCAAACAACCAGACATAATGCCAATATCATCGCCATTAATTATATACGTGTCATATAATATAACTTTAGAAATATTTGAAGAGTTACCATTTGTAGAGTACATGCCTGTTGATCTTAAGACACATACCTTTGAAGTTGATGATCAGTGGTTTGAGACAGTGTGTGAACAAATATTCAGACAACTATGTGAACTAAATCTGTTTATTGTAGGTGTTACAATCAATAAAGTGGTATTACACAAGGTGTAATTTTTTATTATTATTTTGTCGGACAAATAAAAATGACGGACAGTGCCCAAAGCTCGTCTGGCTTAAGAAACGTGTTTCACACAACAGACGTGCCTATATCCAACACTTACAGTGTCTATGAATCGATAGAAAGATCTTTTTCTGTTATACAAGATAATCTTCTTTCCGGTAGTGTAAAGATTCAGATTGTTGCGAAAATAGAATTTACCAGGCTAGATGGTGAAGTGATTGTTTCATATATCTCAACAAGACAACACACAGTTCATTCAAGAAGGGAATTGGAAAAAGTGTTTAGAGAAAGATTGTTGCCTGATTTCCTTGAAGCAATTGACAGAGCAAAAATGCAGGGGTCTGGTTGGCATGAAGGGCGTGTACATGAACTGCAACTGAAGCAATCAAGATATCATCCTATATTGGGTAAATCATGGCTGCCACTACCAACTGAGGTTGCAAACAAAAAGGCTGTAGTCAATATTCAAAACAATGATAATTTCTGTTTTATGTGGTGTGTGCTTGCCAAACTACACTTTGTAAAAACAAAACCTGAACGTGTATCTAACTACACCAAATTTGTAAATAAACTTAACTTCAGTGGTATAGAGTTTCCTGTTAAGGTGGATGATATAGACTTGTTTGAAAAACTAAATCCTGGTATATCTGTAAATGTGTATGTATGGGATAATGAGTCTGAGAACAAATTAGAACCAATTAGAGTATCACCACTTGCCCCCACCTATGGTCAGCCAGAAGATAAGCATGTTGACCTTTTATTAATAAGTTCCAGTCATAACTTTCACTACACAATTATTAGGAGTATGTCACGTCTAATTCATGGGCATACAACAAAACACAAGTGTAAACAGGAATTTTGTAAAAAGTGTTTACAGAGGTTTTCCTCTATTGAAGTAATCCAGACCAAAAAGGTGACTGCCAAGCGTGTGAAATGCAAAGAAGTACCCAACGGAGAAAGAAACACGCTTAGAAAAAATGGTACAACACAATTTATTAATATTTCGGGTAAATACTGCCACATTCCTTCTGCATATGAAGATAAGTAGCGGCTAATGTCTCTGTTTGTTTGTCTATTTTGACAAAGGGTATTTACCCGAAATATTAATAAATTGTGTTGTACCGTTTTTTCTAAGCGTGTTTCTTTCTCCGTTGGGTACTTCTTTTCTCTATTGAAGTAGCACACAAACATGTTAAACATTGTAGGTCACCTGATGACATTCAAACAGTACTTAGGTATCCAGATCCTGGTAGCAAGGTTTATTTTAAAAACCATGCGAATCAACAAAAGCTGCCGTCTGTAGTGTATGCTGATTTTGAATCACTGGTTGTTCCATATGAGGGTCCTGTTCCAGAATCATTACCAAAGACTATAAAATTGAGTGACCAAGTGTGTGTTCTTTTGGATACATTATTGTTAGGTCAGACGGTTTGCATTCAGAACCTGTTATCTACAGAGGGGAAAATGCAGCATGTCTGTTTTTAACAGAAATGAGACATCTGTATAGTCAGGTAGTACAGTATTTGGAAAACTGTCAGATGCCTTTGTTGATGACAGAAGAAGATAAACTAAATTTTGATATGGCAGAGATGTGTTGGATTTGTGAACAACCTCTGGGAGGTGACAAAGTTCGTGACCATGATCACATAACTAGACGTTACAGAGGTGCTGCACATAACAATTGTAACTTGTTATTAAAAACAGATCCTAAGACATATAAGTTACCAATCTTTTTTCACAATCTCAAAGGATATGATTCGCATATTATCATGCAGGCTGTGGATGAGTCTTACAAAAAAATTAGTTGCATTGCCCAGACAACTGAGAAATACTTGACTTTTAGGTTGGACAAATTAGCATTTTATGACTCCATGCAACATTTGTCTTTAGGGCTTGCTAGTCTAGCAGAAGGACTGACTGAGTATCCAATAAGTAAATATTTTGAGCCAGACTTGATTAAGAAAGGAGTGTATCCGTACGAGTACATCAGTGACTGGGTTGTGTTTGAGGAAACAAGACTGCCATTAAAAGAGAAATTTTATTCCACACTAAATGGAAAAGGTATTTCTGACTCTGATTATCAGCACGCACTTGATGCATGGGGTAAACTAGGGTGTGAAACGATTGGTGATTACCATGAACAGTACTTAAAGGCTGACGTTTGCTTGCTAGCAGATGTATTTGAAAGTTACCATGAAAAGGGTCTATTACACAACAGTCTTGACCCAGCTTGCTACATAACTAGTCCTGGCATGACATGGGATGCATTTTTAAAATCCAGTAAGATATCTATAGACCTGTTGTCTGATCATACGATGGGTGAAATGGTGGAACGTGGATTGAGGGGAGGCATTAGTATTGCAGCAAACAATTATGCCAGAGCCAACAACAAATATCTGGACGACCTTAGGTTTGACCCCTCGAGGTCAAGGTCATTCATTACGTACTTGGACGCTAATAACCTTTACGGATTTGCGATGTGTGAATTATTGCCCTTGAAAAACTTTTGTCTACATGATTTGTCACAATGCGATATAACAAAATTAACAAATGAAATTATGAATTATGATCAGAATCACAAAAAGGGTTGGATCTTTGAAGTCGACCTGGAGTAGAAAATGAGTATGACAGGGAAAAAAGAAGACACTAAACTTGTGCCAAATTTGAATGACAAATTCAATTACGTTTGCCACCATCGCTTGTTACAGTTTTACATCAGACATGGGTTAGTACTAAAGAAAGTTCACAGAGGTATTCAATTTGACCAAAGTGCTTTCATGAAAGATTACATAATGAAGAACACAACATTGCGTGTGAGGGACAGCAACACTGCATTTGACAAAGACTTCTTTAAGCTTATGAATGTGATGAAGCTCTATGCTCGGGCATAGTGCTCATTTAGTAGGATTAGTACGGTATGGTTTTTGTTAACGGTTTGTTGCCGAAAGTCCGTGTTGGACTAGACGTACGTGAAATCTGTAAGACATGGTTAGCACGGGTTTTTTTTAGTGAGTTCTGTTTAGTGAGTTCTAGGCGGAAGCTGTGACTGTCAGAGGTCTAGTTTGGTTATTGCGGGCTGTCTTATCGTATGGAACGGTTGTGGTCGAGTTACCTAGCCCGCATTCCCTGACTCTGAAGCCTAGATTTCAGGTATGTTTCTATAAACGTAGTATTGATAGTTGTTTAGTTAAAGACAGTATGCGTGGTAAGATTAATGTGGTTGTATAGCGGTGTTCCGGTTTGGTTTAGTTATAGTATGTTTAGAATTCAGTGAAGTAACCAGTGTTTCTGTATACAGTTGTTTACCAAGTTAGATGACTAAAGGAATATGAAGTGTGTATGTCTAAGCCGCTATGAAGATAGTACGTGGTTGGTTAAGCATAGTCTTTTCCAGGGTATAGAGTAATGTATAGCAAGAGTGTCAGTTAGGCTATAGTCTGTTTCAAGATAGTGACTGATATATGGGGGTGATACGAAGATAGTTTATGAAGCACGTGTGTGTGTGTGTGTGTGTGTGTGTGTGTGTGAATGAACGTGTGAGTTATTTGTATCAGCCAGGTTACGTGACGTTTCTCATTGATCCAATATGATCCAATATGTTGTGTGTTTAGCAAGTGTTACGTTTGGACTTTTGTTATCTATTTAGAGTTCTTGTAACGAGAGTGGAAGACGGATGCCGAGACGTCGAGTCGCAGGAGTGGACCTACGTGAGGTCATCCCTCCAGCTCTTCTGAGTGATTCTGACTGGGACCAAGACACCCAAGTCCAAGCGAGAACTGAGTGTACCGTACGAGAACTAGGACGTCCGTGCCCAAAGAGACAGGACGGCAATACGCGTACGACGAAGGACTTTCACGCCTAGACGTGAGAAGGACCAACGTAACCAGGCAACAACATCAAACAGGTTGGAGACATTGAGAGACTAAAACCTAGCCTGGCAAAGATACTGTGATCTGAGTGTGTGATAGAGAGCCTTGTATATATAGTTTGATAGTCTTTAAAGCGTTTTCTTTTCTTTTATAGTGTATAAAGGTTACTTTAGAAAGGGAGCCCGTGTGTTGTGTTTTACCGCATGAATGCGCCCGTCTGAGTCAGTGGCGGTGTATGCGTCTGTTGCGTGAGAGTCTGTGCGTACGACTGTGGGCAAGTCTGCGTGCGTTACTTAGTTAGTTATTTGGGTTTAACGCCGAGCAGGCGACTAAGGCCATCTCACGGCGGTGCGTGCGTTACAGTGGTGACCCTGTTTTAGCGGTAGGTTAAAGTATCTGCGGGTGATAGCGATTTTAGAGTAGGATTTGTTGATATGTGCATGTTGTGTTAGATTCCCCTCTCCGATTCTAGGGGGTAAGATCCGTTATTTCTGTAGTTTTCTGGATCTTACGAGGAGCTAGTTCTTGTTTCTTCCTGTTGTATAGGTAGTGTTTTTTTTCCTTGCTCTTCTTTCTATCGTTCTTTTTTTCGTTCCATCTGGACGTCAAAGTAGGTCACTGTTTCTGCGTAGGTAGTTATTGTTGTGAGTTTGTAATTTTAAGTTTTTGCAAATTGATTTGGTTGTGGTTTGTATTTGTACGTTTTCAAGTTTTTTGGGAAGTTGTAAGTATGGAGTCAGACCCGGTAGAGGCTTACATTAAACAGGGGGAAAGGTTAGGACTTAAGGAGGAGAAACTTTTTGACTATGTGGAGAAATGTAGGGATAGGGAAGATAGGGCAAGAGAGAGAGAGAAATTCAGAGAGAAGAGAGAGTACTAAAAGAGAAAGAGTTAGAGGTTCAGAAAGCCTTAAAGGAGAAAGAGTTAGAGGTTCAGAGGGTGAGGGACGAGAAAGAATTGGAAATTCGTAGACTTAGAGAGGAGAAAGAGTTGGAAATGCAGATACAGAGGGAGGAGAAAGAGCTAGATATTCAGAGAGAGAGAGAGAGAGAAGAGAAAGACAGAATACTTAAGAAAGAGGAAAGGGAGCTAAAGGAGAAAGAGCTAGAAATTCAGAGAGAGAGAGAGAGAAGAGAAAGACAGAATACTTAAGAAAGAGGAAATGGAGCTAAAGGAGAAAGAATTAGAAGTACAGAGAGAGAGGGAAAGAGAAGAGAGAGCGTTTCAGAGAGAGAAAGACGAGAAGTCTCTAGCGTTTCAGAGAGAGAAGGACGAGAGGGAACATGCTTTAAGAGAGAAGGAACTAGAGTACCAGAGAGAGAAAGAGGAAAAGGATAGGGAGGTACAAATACAGTTAGCTCGAGATGCGGGATCTAGACCAGATAGTGATTCAGTAGGCCGAGGAATACGCAATTTTCCTAAACTGCCGATGTTTAAAGAGTCCGTGGACTCTATTGACGCTTTTTTTGTGCCGTTTCGAGTCTCATGCGCAGGCGTTGAGTTGGCCTCCTGCCAACTGGCCCGTTTTGCTTTCATCTGTGCTAGAGGGTCAGGCCTTGAGTCTTTACCATAGTTTGACCGTTTCGGGGACCATAGATTACGAGACTTTGAAGGAGTGTCTCTTGCAGAAGTTCCAGTGTAATGCGGAAGGTTTTAGGGAACGCTTGAGAGCTTGTCGGCCAGAGACAGGGGAATCGTTTATGTCGTTTGGCAAACGATTGTCCCATTTGCTCGTACGTTGGGTCGAGCTGTCAAAGATCGACCACACGTACGAAGCATTGTTCGATCTCATGTTGGCTGAACAGTTCTTTGGGAGCGTTTCCAAGGATCTATCGGTATTCTTGAGAGAGCGTAACCTCAAGACTACGGACGAGTTAGTACAGCACGCGGAGGCTTTTCGGATGGCGCATCCTACGAAAAACCTCGCGCGTAGGACTGAGACACCGCCAGTCGGGTTGGTCGCTGCTAACACGTCTGGGGGTTACCGGGGGGTCAATACTTTACGTGGAGGCCAGCGGATTAACGGTAGAGGTACTTTGCGTTTTCGACGCGGTGATCGAGGTATCAGCAATGGCGGTAGCGATCCGTACGCACGTGGAGGGACTTCTTTGCGTGGGTATGGTCGTGGTCGTGTTGCGAGTTCGGACACGCAGTGTTTTTCTTGTCGTGGGTACGGTCACTTTAGTCGGAGCTGTCCGTACTACGGTGCAAGCGCGCAGGGTGCTGGTTATCAGGAACACGGCCATCTGGCTCATCAGTATCCTGGCGTCACTGGTCGGGTAGATGGGGCTGGGCAGCCCACTCACGTAGCCAGTTTTACGGTCCCAGTCGGGGAAGAACCACAGCTGGGCGCAGTGTGTTCAGATGACGGAGGTGGTTGCCTACCGCTGGTAGACGGTGTTGTAAATGGATGCCTTGTTTCTGTTCTCCGTGACTCCGGTACGACGACCGCGGGGGTCAGGCGTAGCCTTGTTACACCAGATCAGTTCACAGGCGAGTCACAGAAAGTAGTTTCGTTTGGAGGAAAGATAGAAGTTTTTCCGTTAGCTAGAATAGAGGTTGACACCGAGTTTTTTACAGGTAGTCTGGTTTCGTGTGTCATCGACGAGCCAGTAGTAGATTTAGTTCTGGGTAACATGAAGGGTGTGCAGCCAGTCATCAGAGTCGAGACGATTAAGCGAGCTCATGTTCCTCGCGGTGAAGTCGCATCAGTGGCGACGAGAGCTCGAAGTAAGCGTAGTTGGGAACAGAGGGATCGTGTTATTTCCGTCCAGAAACAGGGAATCGATCAGCGGGTGTGGCCCAATAGTCGGGTTGGTCTGAGACGGCATACTTCTGTTGCGGACAGAAATGCACTCAGCACCCAATATTTAGGTAGATCGGAGACTAGGGTCTCGCGATTGTAGGCAAGTCGGAGACTGGGGTCTCGCGATTGTCGGTAGGTCAGAGACAGGGGTCTGGTGAGTGTGTGTGTGTGGGCAGTCGTTGCATCGATTTCATTTCTGGAGGTTTTAGCGCTTTGGTTCTGTTTTTGGCGTTCGCTGTGCGATCTTAAGTTGTGCGTTGAGGCGTAAGGCTGTAAATTTGTTTCTTCTGTTCTATATAGTAAAAGTTAGTCCTTTCCTGTTTTCGGATAATATTACGTCGAGTAGTCTTAAAAAGAAACTCGGTCGTTTCTTTTTTTCCCGAGGAAGGGGGAATTGTGATGAAGCTCTATGCTCGGGCATAGTGCTCATTTAGTAGGATTAGTACGGTACGGTTTTTGTTAACGGTTTGTTGCCGAAAGTCCGTGTTGGACTAGACGTACGTGAAATCTGTAAGACATGGTTAGCACGTTTTTTTTTTAGTGATTTCTGTTTAGTGAGTTCTAGGCGGAAGCTGTGACTGTCAGAGGTCTAGTTTGGTTATTGCGGGCTGTCTTATCGTATGGAACGGTTGTGGTCGAGTTACCTAGCCCGCATTCCCTGACTCTGAAGCCTAGATTTCAGGTATGTTTCTATAAACGTAGTATTGATAGTTGTTTAGTTAAAGACAGTATGCGTGGTAAGATTAATGTGGTTGTATAGCGGTGTTCCGGTTTGGTTTAGTTATAGTATGTTTAGAATTCAGTGAAGTAACCAGTGTTTCTGTATACAGTTGTTTACCAAGTTAGATGACTAAAGGAATATGAAGTGTGTATGTCTAAGCCGCTATGAAGATAGTACGTGGTTGGTTAAGCATAGTCTTTTCCAGGGTATAGAGTAATGTATAGCAAGAGTGTCAGTTAGGCTATAGTCTGTTTCAAGATAGTGACTGATATATGGGGGTGATACGAAAATAGTTTATGAAGCACGTGTGTGTGTGTGTGTGTGTGTGTGTGTGTGAATGAACGTGTGAGTTATTTGTATCAGCCAGGTTACGTGACGTTTCTCATTGATCCAATATATTGTGTGTTTAGCAAGTGTTACGTTGGGACTTTTGTTATCTATTTAGAGTTCTTGTAACGAGAGTGGAAGACGGACGCCGAGACGTCGAGTCGCAGGAGTGGACCTACGTGAGGTCATCCCTCCAGCTCTTCTGAGTGATTCTGACTGGGACCAAGACACCCAAGTCCAAGCGAGAACTGAGTGTACCGTACGAGAACTAGGACGTCCGTGCCCAAAGAGACAGGACGGCAATACGCGTACGACGAAGGACTTTCACGCCTAGACGTGAGAAGGACCAACGTAACCAGGCAACAACATCAAACAGGTTGGAGACATTGAGAGACTAAAACCTAGCCTGGCAAAGATACTGTGATTTGAGTGTGTGATAGAGAGCCTTGTATATATAGTTTGATAGTCTTTAAAGCGTTTTCTTTTCTTTTATAGTGTATAAAGGTTACTTTAGAAAGGGAGCCCGTGTGTTGTGTTTTACCGCATGAATGCGCCCGTCTGAGTCAGTGGCGGTGTATGCGTCTGTTGCGTGAGAGTCTGTGCGTACGACTGTGGGCAAGTCTGCGTGCGTTACAGTGGTGACCCTGTTTTAGCGGTAGGTTAAAGTATCTGCGGGTGATAGCGATTTTAGAGTAGGATTTGTTGATATGTGCATGTTGTGTTAGATTACCCTCTCCGATTCTAGGGGGTACGATCCGTTATTTCTGTAGTTTTCTGGATCTTACGAGGAGCTAGTTCTTGTTTCTTCCTGTTGTATAGGTAGTGTTCTTTTACCTTGCTCTTCTTTCTATCGTTCTTTTTTTCGTTCCATCTGGACGTCAAAGTAGGTCACTGTTTCTGCGTAGGTAGTTATTGTTGTGAGTTTGTAATTTTAAGTTTTTGCAAATTGATTTGGTTGTGGTTTGTATTTGTACGTTTTCAAGTTTTTTGGGAAGTTGTAAGTATGGAGTCAGACCCGGTAGAGGCTTACATTAAACAGGGGGAAAGGTTAGGACTTAAGGAGGAGAAACTTTTTGACTATGTGGAGAAATGTAGGGATAGGGAAGATAGGGCAAGAGAGAGAGAAATTCAGAGAGAAGAGAGAGTACTAAAAGAGAAAGAGTTAGAGGTTCAGAAAGCCTTAAAGGAGAAAGAGTTAGAGGTTCAGAGGGTGAGGGACGAGAAAGAATTGGAAATTCGTAGACTTAGAGAGGAGAAAGAGTTGGAAATGCAGATACAGAGGGAGGAGAAAGAGCTAGATATTCAGAGAGAGAGAGAGAGAGAAGAGAAAGACAGAATACTTAAGAAAGAGGAAAGGGAGCTAAAGGAGAAAGAGCTAGAAATTCATAGAGAGAGAGAGAAGAGAAAGACAGAATACTTAAGAAAGAGGAAATGGAGCTAAAGGAGAAAGAATTAGAAGTACAGAGAGAGAGGGAAAGAGAAGAGAGAGCGTTTCAGAGAGAAAGACGAGAAGTCTCTAGCGTTTCAGAGAGAGAAGGACGAGAGGGAACATGCTTTAAGAGAGAAGGAACTAGAGTACCAGAGAGAGGAAAAGGATAGGGAGGTACAAATACAGTTAGCTCGAGATGCGGGATCTAGACCAGATAGTGATTCAGTAGGCCGAGGAATACGCAATTTTCCTAAACTGCCGATGTTTAAAGAGTCCGTGGACTCTATTGACGCTTTTTTTGTGCCGTTTCGAGTCTCATGCGCAGGCGTTGAGTTGGCCTCCTGCCAACTGGCCCGTTTTGCTTTCGTCTGTGCTAGAGGGTCAGGCCTTACAGCACGTGGAGGCTTTTCGGATGGCGCATCCTACGAAAAACCTCGCGCGTAGGACTGAGACACCGCCAGTCGGGTTGGTCGCTGCTAACACGTCTGGGGGTTACCGGGGGGGTCAATACTTTACGTGGAGGCCAGCGGATTAACGGTAGAGGTACTTTGCGTTTTCGACGCGGTGATCGAGGTATCAGCAATGGCGGTAGCGATCCGTACGCACGTGGAGGGACTTCTCTGCGTGGGTATGGTCGTGGTCGTGTTGCGAGTTCGGACACGCAGTGTTTTTCTTGTCGTGGGTACGGTCACTTTAGTCGGAGCTGTCCGTACTACGGTGCAAGCGCGCAGGGTGCTGGTTATCAGGAACACGGCCATCTGGCTCATCAGTATCCTGGCGTCACTGGTCGGGTAGATGGGGCTGGGCAGCCCACTCACGTAGCCAGTTTTGCGGTCCCAGTCGGGGAAGAACCACAGCTGGGCGCAGTGTGTTCAGATGACGGAGGTGGTTGCCTACCGCTGGTAGACGGTGTTGTAAATGGATGCCTTGTTTCTGTTCTCCGTGACTCCGGTACGACGACCGCGGGGGTCAGGCGTAGCCTTGTTACACCAGATCAGTTCACAGGCGAGTCACAGAAAGTAGTTTCGTTTGGAGGAAAGATAGAAGTTTTTCCGTTAGCTAGAATAGAGGTTGACACCGAGTTTTTTACAGGTAGTCTGGTTTCGTGTGTCATCGACGAGCCAGTAGTAGATTTAGTTCTGGGTAACATGAAGGGTGTGCAGCCAGTCATCAGAGTCGAGACGATTAAGCGAGCTCATGTTCCTCGCGGTGAAGTCGCATCAGTGGCGACGAGAGCTCGAAGTAAGCGTAGTTGGGAACAGAGGGATCGTGTTATTTCCGTCCAGAAACAGGGAATCGATCAGCGGGTGTGGCCCAATAGTCGGGTTGGTCTGAGACGGCATACTTCTGTTGCGGACAGAAATGCACTCAGCACCCAATATTTAGATAGATCGGAGACTAGGGTCTCGCGATTGTAGGCAAGTCGGAGACTGGGGTCTCGCGATTGTCGGTAGGTCAGAGACAGGGGTCTCGTGAGTGTGTGTGTGTGGGCAGTCGTTGCATCGATTTCATTTCTGGAGGTTTTAGCGCTTTGGTTCTGTTTTTGGCGTTCGCTGTGCGATCTTAAGTTGTGCGTTGAGGCGTAAGGCTGTAAATTTGTTTCTTCTGTTCTATATAGTAAAAGTTAGTCCTTTCCTGTTTTCGGATAATATTACGTCGAGTAGTCTTAAAAAGAAACTCGGTCGTTTCTTTTTTTCCCGAGGAAGGGGGAATTGTGATGAAGCTCTATGCTCGGGCATAGTGCTCATTTAGTAGGATTAGTACGGTACGGTTTTTGTTAACGGTTTGTTGCCGAAAGTCCGTGTTGGACTAGATGTACGTGAAATCTGTAAGACATGGTTAGCACGTTTTTTTTTAGTGATTTCTGTTTAGTGAGTTCTAGGCGGAAGCTGTGACTGTCAGAGGTCTAGTTTGGTTATTGCGGGCTGTCTTATCGTATGGAACGGTTGTGGTCGAGTTACCTAGCCCGCATTCCCTGACTCTGAAGCCTAGATTTCAGGTATGTTTCTATAAACGTAGTATTGATAGTTGTTTAGTTAAAGACAGTATGCGTGGTAAGATTAATGTGGTTGTATAGCGGTGTTCCGGTTTGGTTTAGTTATAGTATGTTTAGAATTCAGTGAAGTAACCAGTGTTTCTGTATACAGTTGTTTACCAAGTTAGATGACTAAAGGAATATGAAGTGTGTATGTCTAAGCCGCTATGAAGATAGTACGTGGTTGGTTAAGCATAGTCTTTTCCAGGGTATAGAGTAATGTATAGCAAGAGTGTCAGTTAGGCTATAGTCTGTTTCAAGATAGTGACTGATATATGGGGGTGATACGAAGATAGTTTATGAAGCACGTGTGTGTGTGTGTGTGTGTGTGAATGAACGTGTGAGTTATTTGTATCAGCCAGGTTACGTGACGTTTCTCATTGATCCAATATGTTGTGTGTTTAGCAAGTGTTACGTTTGGACTTTTGTTATCTATTTAGAGTTCTTGTAACGAGAGTGGAAGACGGACGCCGAGACGTCGAGTCGCAGGAGTGGACCTACGTGAGGTCATCCCTCCAGCTCTTCTGAGTGATTCTGACTGGGACCAAGACACCCAAGTCCAAGCGAGAACTGAGTGTACCGTACAAGAACTAGGACGTCCGTGCCCAAAGAGACAGGACGGCAATACGCGTACGACGAAGGACTTTCTCGCCTAGACGTGAGAAGGACCAACGTAACCAGGCAACAACATCAAACAGGTTGGAGACATTGAGAGACTAAAACCTAGCCTGGCAAAGATACTGTGATTTGAGTGTGTGATAGAGAGCCTTGTATATATAGTTTGATAGTCTTTAAAGCGTTTTCTTTTCTTTTATAGTGTATAAAGGTTACTTTAGAAAGGGAGCCCGTGTGTTGTGTTTTACCGCATGAATGCGCCCGTCTGAGTCAGTGGCGGTGTATGCGTCTGTTGCGTGAGAGTCTGTGCGTACGACTGTGGGCAAGTCTGCGTGCGTTACAATGAACAATGCCTGTTTTGGCAAGACTATGGAAAATCCTCATCACTTCAAAGATGTGAGACTTGTCACAACTGAATTGGGTGCAATTAAACTTACAGGCAAGCCACAGTACACAGGGTACAAAGAGTTTCATTCATCATTGTATGCAGTGTCACTCAAAAAAAAGATTGTCAAACTGGACAAGCCAGTATTCATTGGTATGGCAATTCTTGAGTTATCAAAATTGCTGATGCTTGAATTTTATTATGATTACTTCAAACCAAAGTATCCCGAGTGCCGTCTGCTATACACTGACACTGACTCTATGATCATTGATGTGCCTACTGAAGACTTTTATGAAGACATGAAAACAGAGTTGCATATGTATGACACGTCTGACTACCCTAAGGATCATCCACTGTACAGCACACAAAACAATAAAGTGCCTGGTAAGTTTAAAGACGAACTGAATGGAGTGCCTATAGTTGAGTACGTTGGACTGAGATCAAAAATGTATTCCATACTTCACCAAAAAGGCAGTCAGTCCAAAGCCAAAGGTATCAAGAAAACAGCGATAAAAAATAAAGACATTCGACATGAACATTACAAGCAAGTATTAGATGGAGAACTAATGCCTGATTATCCAAACAAAACACTGAGGTCAAATAGACACAATATTGAAATGATCCAAACACATAAAAAGTCACTTGCAGTTGGAGACACAAAACGAGTGTTTCACACTAAGGAAAAGGCTTATGCACCTGGGCATTATGCGCTTAAGTTATCTGAAGAAATAGCTGATGAACTGGTTGATGAACTAATCGATGAAATAGTTGATGAAATGATTAAAATTGCGTAACAGTGTCTGGGGGAATAATCTGTAATTCTTCTCTGACACATGCCCTCTGAGGTGCAGGCTCATATAGATAATAAATTGTTGTGTTAGCGCCAGGGTCTATTTTTTTTATATTGTGGACAGACGTAGACCAAATTGGATCAGTTGCCCTATGTCTGACGTCATTCTCGGCCTCGCCAGGTTGATACAAATATCTTACCTGTTTTGTAAACAAGCTAGTGTCTGGCGCTTTTGTTTTTATTTTTGACCCTGACGGTATTGTTTTCAATTTAATAGCATCAGCAGGTTTAGGGTGACCTTCATTATTCATTGCTTTTATCACAGACGGTAATCTCTTAACCCACTCAGTGTTACGTGCGTCATGCATGAGTTCCTTAGAATACTGGTAACTAAAAAGTCTTTCTGATAACTGTTTATTGAAATTTTCTACAATTGCCTGTGATCTGTGCACACCTGGAATGCCTCGTCTAACCAGTACACCATGCTTTGCAAATAACTGATTAACAGCGCCTTTAAATTCAGATCCATCATCGACTTGCACAAGCCTGGGAAATTTTAAAGGACCACGACTATATATCTTTGTTAATGCAGTGGCCACTGTTACAGCATTTTTGTCAGTTATGGGTTCGGCATCCTTATACCTTGAAGCTATGTCGACAACAGTTAATGCATACTTGTATCGTTTCTTTCTTATTGTATCATGTGGCAAGAACAGAAGATCTATTTGATGGGTGTCATTAGGGATAGTATTTACAAAATGAAGTCTTGTTATTTTTCTTGGAGCAGGTAAATATATTTGCCAAATTGCTTGTCTTTTGAGCCACTGTTTTATTTGGTCGAGTGTAACATCACTGCCCACAGCTGCATGTAATTTTTCTATTGTGGTTTTTTCCTTGCCAGTAACCAACAGGAGAGTAATATATTTTTGGTAGTTTAGCTCCGACGTCGATCATTTCTTCTAGCAATAAAAACTCCTGTAAAATAAACAAATGTCATTCCTACTAGAACAAACATTATTTCTCCATTTTTTTGTTCTGGGCTTGGCTGGCAGTAGTCGCTAAGTTTTGGTTGTGGGATGGTCATGTCTTCTCCAGTAACAAGAAAATATTCTTTAATCGCATCGTCGACGTTTGAAAATGTATGCTGTGCATGACCTTCAAGCCTGAATTTTTCATTAATAAAATCAAGTTTTTCTATTCTTTGCTTTTCGTAATCTTGTTGTGCTTGTGCCAGTTTTTCAGATGCCTCATTGTGACGCTTCATTTCTTCTGCTGATTTCTTTCTACCCATTTTTGAAAAGAGATAGTTTGATCCACTAAATGCCAATGCATTAACAACGGCCCCACCAATCACAATAGCTATTGTTGCCATAGTTTTTATTTAGTTAGAAACATTTTCTGGAATAATTCCTTGCTTGACTAGAAAGTCTTTTGTGGTAATCGATGCTGTGACAACAGCAACTATCTTAGCACTGTCTTCGAAGTCTAATCTACTCAAGTCTGCCGATTTCATTTTGAGAAGACTTTTCCCCAGCATAGAATAAGCAACTGTTAGCCCGCTTATTACGGCAGAGTGATAGATGAGGTTCATTATGTTCTTTGTGTCGCTCATTTTCTTATACCACAAAAATTAAAATAATAAATTTATTTACTGCATGTAAAATGGGTCCATGGCTTTGGGTGTTGCTGGTAATGTGGCGACTACTTCTTTTATTTTTGGAGTGCTTGATTTTTTGGACACTGTTCGAGTCTGTGGTTTGTATTTTTTGTATAATTGGTAACCTATGTAACCAAATCCAAAACAAATCCAGCAACTATATATTTTGTTGTTTCAGGTTTAGACTCAGTTGTTTGTCTCTCACTTTTTTGGGGGTGTAAGGGTGTTGGTCCTGGCGGTAGTGACACTTGCGCTGGGGTTGGAGCTGTTAACGGTGTGTCAGTTACTTGAGTCTTTTCTGTTAATGCTTGAAGCTGTAATTTCTTTTGTCTGTTATATTCAGCTAATTTTTTCCCCAGCCTCTATTCGACCTGGACTTTTAACCTTAGTCACCGTTTGAACTTGTGTCAAGACAGGACTCAAATGTGGAGTCGTCTGGGTCTCGTCCATTTTTTTCTTCATTAAATTTTATTTTAGAAAAATCAATATGGCTCCCAGTTACAAGCAAGGTTACCACAGGCGCAAGGTAATTTCCAAACTTGTAAAACATGAGGCATGCTAATTTGCCGATTGAACTTGAAACAATGGGGTTGCTTTCGAGATCATGTGATAAACTGTCACTATCAACAGGTAGGAAGTGACTTACAGCTTTTGTGTATAGGAAGACAAGAGATCGACTCAAATCATGGGTCATTAGTGAACTAATGTAATTTTCATATTTAGCATGAAGTTTGATTAGCTGATCAGCGGTGAGAGATTCTGTCTTCTGTCAAGTATTGTTTACCGAGAAAACTTTTGATTTTCCAGAAACAACAACAGAGAGAACGCATTGTTTTTTAGAGTCTAAGTCTTTGTTTTTTACAGCACAGATATCACTTAGAAGGAGTAATTCGTCTTGGTTCATTTAAAAATGTAATATAATAATTTTGTTTTAAGAAGTCAATGACAGCATTAATTATTTAGGCGGGGGGTGGGGGATCTGCCTTAATAATCACAGGTTGTCAGCTGATCAAAAAACGTAGCTTGAATGATTTCTTGAAATGGTACGAGT
The DNA here is from genome assembly GCA_036245525.1 of Semisulcospira habei. NCBI lineage: Eukaryota > Metazoa > Mollusca > Gastropoda > Semisulcospiridae > Semisulcospira > Semisulcospira habei. The sequence goes on along the minus strand of BTPG01000008.1, from coordinate 360,636 downwards.
ACGGCTAGGCGATTAAGGCATTGGTGGTAAGTGCTGACGTGGGTTGTCTAATTACCATGCTAATTAGAATAAATCAATTGATTGGGGAGGGGTGGGGTGGGAGCCCCACATTATTAATCTCTTTTAAGGTTCTGTTTGCTTGATTACTATGCCTGATACACAAATACACACTCACACATACATGTATAAACAAAAACAATATGTGCCTACCTTGCAACACTGGTACACACTGTATACACAAGGGTTACATCCATGATGAATCACACTGTCAGAGCTGGTTTTTCTCAAACAGTTTACAATTTCCAAACTGGCTAGACTAACCTTTCCTCCCTACCTACACACACACATACACTCTTTCATAATGCTCTTGCGGCTGTTATACAATTTCAGTACACTAAGCCACACATAAACACTTGTGTGCATAGACACGACTTTCCTCAGAAATCATGACGAGACTGATTTCCGTGCAAACAGACAGGTGTTTGTGACTCACTACAGGGTAAACAAAACGACAGTTTTTCTATGTTAAATATACACAGACTTAAACAGGACAGGTATCACTTTAAAGCACAGGTATACTGTTCTCTTTAAATCTCTTTGTGAGTAGACTGTGAGTCTTTAGCGACATACGTTTTCCATGAGCCAGTCCATTACACTCCAGCACTTCCTAGGACTACCTGAAAAGT